>QDHC01004449.1:459749-487102 GCA_013186455.1 Papilio dardanus tibullus | reverse complement strand
TTGTTCTCTATTTGCTTTTAAAACCTATCAATCATAGAAAAATCGATTTCTATTCTGTATATACGAAGGGGTAACAAAATCGGACGTTCTTGTGTTAGATTATTAACTAGCGAAGTTCTGTAACTGCGGCCAGTCCTGAT
This sequence comes from Papilio dardanus tibullus, assembly GCA_013186455.1. Classification (NCBI taxonomy): domain Eukaryota; kingdom Metazoa; phylum Arthropoda; class Insecta; order Lepidoptera; family Papilionidae; genus Papilio; species Papilio dardanus. The sequence continues at coordinate 486,962 of QDHC01004449.1, read as the reverse complement.
GCCGCACTAGCGGATAATGGACTTTTTTTTAAAATCATATAACTAGATCATACGCCTACGTTACTCAAGGATAATGCAGCGTTATAATTGTGAAACAATTATTAAAAACGATCTATAAAGGTAAGGTAAGGTTCGACCCATGATGGGCTCCATTTTCCTTCACTCCACGACTAGCGCGTATTTTGCGTGAATACCCATATATTTTAATTTCTTAAATAACGCCGCAAATAACGGTCCATTAGTTTATGAGTTTGTTTGTTACAAAAAATAATAAATGCAAAAGTTTTAAGTACATCGTGAACGGGAGTTAGATAAGCTATTGCCTTATAGAAGCTTTTAGCTTAATAACAATAATTTGCTAAATAAATCATGTTTTCTACTAACAGTTTCTATATCCTCTTCATCATCTATACACTTAACAACAAGGATGTTAAACCCAACCAGCTCTTGAGGCAAACCATGTTCCTCGGTGTAACATGCTATGCATATCCCTTGATCAGCGTACTTCTCCCAGTTACTTCTAATCGTTGTTACAGATTCTATATCTGATTTTATATCTGTAAATGTAACAAATAATTACCTATTTGTGTATTGGCGGTCTGTGTTGTCTCTGTGTGTCTCGAGCATCACGCCATGTGTCAGGGTGACAGACGTCACTTTGTACAAGATGCGGTGTCCGTGTAGGATACGATTATATACGTTGTGTAGTGATGGTTGAGACACATAAAGACGACACAGATGATAGCCAATACACCAGATAATGTATTTAAAAGATTGTATTATTAAATTCCTCTCTCATTGCAACCTCTACGGAGGAGGAGACGCACAGCAAGAGGATAATACCTCTTCCTATACGTCCCCTCCTCCATCATATCCACTTCCCCTTCCCATCATTTCCTTATAAGAAAAGGAAAGTAGACAGACGAAACACGGAATAGCTTCCATTTGACGCCTGTCTTCTGTGTGGTCATGGTTTTTGAAGCGGGCTCTACCATTGTCAAAAATGTTCATTCGATTTTTAACAGGGAAGTGTTTAAATTCGTGTTCTCTATTGTTTCAGAATAATCATTAAAATCGTAATTGATTTATTCCAGTTTTAGGTACTTATTAGCTAAAGCTTGCATACCTAAAATTTGACAGAGCGGCTCGTCGTTCAGAAATGTGTCTTCCATCATATCCAAGCAACGCTTTCTGTCTGATGCCTCCATATCTCGTATTTGATACCTGTTTTAAATATTTTTGTCAGAACATTTAAATATGGACTGCACTGCACACAGTTGCTAGACCTCATTGTACTTTATATTAAACAGTACAATGAGGTCCACCTAATATAACCTCAACTTTTAAGCATTAAACGCACCAGGATAGTATTTTAATAGAGTAAGAAGTAATTTAGTAACTAATAGTGTCCGAACAGCAATATTTTAGTTCAGTAGAGTAGTAAATTCTTTATTCGGATACTTACTACTTGGTATGACTAAAATACTATTCTAATGAGAACAAGGCTTTACAGGCGTAAGATGATACTTTGATTTACTAAATTCGTGTGTTTTTTTCTAAATTTACTTTGCAAACTTACATCTTACCAGGTTGTCCATTTTTATCTCGTCCTCTGAACCGACTCCAGACTTTTCCCGCAGGAACTGAAGCGGGCCGACTCCACGGCATTTCTGTTCTTGATTTTATAATTATTTGTTGTCCATTTTAATTTTATTTAATGTGTGTACTGCATTGTAAATGTATTTAAAAACTAGCTGTTATTCGCAACTTTGTAGGCGTGGATTTTAAAAATATAGCCTATGTTATTTGGTGTTAATGTAGCTTTCTAATAGTATAAGATATTTTCAAATCGGCCAAGTGGTTCTTGAGTTATTTAAATACAAAGTTTCTCTCTTTATAATATTAGTATATTTCACTGTTTAAACTTCCGTGAGATATTACTATTAGTAAATAAAAACGGCAATCGCACTGAGTGCGAGACGGACCGCGACCGCGAGATAATACAAGTCCCACTCATCCCTGAAGAAGAGCCTCCAGGCTCGAAACTAGTCGGTACCGTTACCGGGTCTTAATAACCTGAGTGTAGCCGTTTTTATTTACTAATATTAGTATAGATAAAAGTAATTACATATATTAGTAGTTAAAAATAGTTAAACCTTTATAAGGCAGAAGGATTCGGAGGAATTAAATAACTTGTGGTTATATTTTTGGCATGTTTTTATTTATAACTCACATAGAAAGATATGCAACATTTTTGCCGGTGGTAAATATATCGCCTCTGCCTTAAAAAGTGTTAAAATAATAATAGATAATTTACTTACCGGATTTTTTCACCTTTATTATTATTGGACATTGACAAGTTGCATTACTAACAAACCATACAGTTTATTTGCATATCAAATGCATACTAAATACTGCGCCTTGACTCAATAACAACTACAGCAACCACGATCATTAAAGTCATAAATGCAAGTAATTTTGATCGTAACTGCGTACATAATAAAGTTTAATGTCGAGTAACAATTGAACTGTTTCAACATTATTGAACTAGAGATGTGTGTGTGGACACTGTTTCCATTGTTGTCTGATTACTGTTCAATAAAAAAGTGGTTGTCTCTTAAATCTAATATAATCGAACCTTGAAAGTGAGAGTCCAAGGGACCACGATATTAATCTCTCTTATAGAGGTTTCTTTATAATCCGAGTTTCTCGCTTAAAAGCTAGTTCGTAGAGACCAGAGATTCGCTTATCCAGGTTTGACTGTATATAGATTTAAATTAAGTGGTATGACCTTAAAAAAATTAAATTCATCCAAAAGAATCATCCATTTCTTATTTTTCAGTTTTCCTGGTGTTGCAAAGCGTAACATCCCATCTAATTGTCGTGTCGCGTTGAACAATGTTAACTAATAGTCAACTAGAAAAGGACAAACTGCAAGCGCATACGCTCTCAAGTATAGAATGATATCAGCTGCATGAGTAGGTCTCAATGCAGTTTTATCAGTACTCTATGTCTTATCACAAGCAAATTGTAGAGCTATAATAATGAGTTTCCATTAAGCCTTTTACGCACTAGGATAGTATTTTAGTCGAGTAGCAAGTAGCAAGTATCGCAACAAAGGATTTACTAATCTATTCTACTAAAATGTTGCTGTTCGGACACGTTTAGTTACTAAATTACTATACTAGTGCGTTGGTTTAGGCTTAAACGAGTCCGAAGAGTATTAAATCCTTTGTTCGGATAAATGCTCCTTACTACTCGGCTAAAATAAGGCCGGCAACACATCTGTGGTTCCTCTGTGTGTCATGTCCATGGGCGTCGGACCAATTAATTTAGTTGATCCGCTACTCGTTTGCCCCCTTCTCCTATAAAAAACAATGATAAAGGGTGAAAGAGTTTACCTCTATCAGATTCCACGTCAGTTAAAAGAAAAACATTTTATAAGAGTGTTTTATAACTTTTTGATGGTACGAATACAGACGTAAAACATGTTGTCCCATTACGCCACTTGTAAATAAGTTACAACAGAAATTAACCTGAATCTTATAACATCCGGGACTAAAGTGTGTCGTTATCCTCTGCGGTGTCCCCTGCCCTTCCCTGTATCCTCCCCTGTACAGTATACGTCACTACCAGAACAAGCCGGCGAAAATAAACAATACAGTTTCTCAGAAACAACCTCCAATGACCAGGTGCTGTTGATATGCGATGCATCTAGTGATGTTGAACCTGCCTTATTTTCCTCATCGATATCGATACAATAAGGAATCAAATTAGTCACTTTTGGGACGTTCGATGGTGAAGGTTGAAACATATCTCGTGATAGTTACGGTAGAAAAGGAAATACTTACAGTTTTAGACATTTAGATGTTTGGGTTCATTTTGGAACAGTAGGGAACCTATCTAGAAGCATTAGGAAAGGGTTTTACCGAGTGTAATATCAATGTTTAGGACCCATATTATTTCGTTAAAAGTAGATGTCTAAGTATAAATGTACAAAGCTCAGGAAGGTTAGAGAAATGTACAAAAGTTCAGCGACATAGACTAGTGAAGTGACTCGTTGTATTGTAAATATTTCATATATCGATAACACACGCATCGATACAGTCTCCTCTCAAGATTAACGCACAACAAGAAAATTTATATTTCCCCCAATCCCGATATACTTTCACGGGATCATAAAACAGTTTTATTCAGATGCTTGTTGGTCGGAGAGCGCGCCGGTCGCGGCCCCACTAGCCGGCCATCTTTAAAAATAGCCCGCGAGTGATCTAAAGTACCATTTAGGCGGGAAAATTAAAGTGTAATTAACTGTTATTCTACTTTAAATAATCCTTAACTGTGTGGTTACTCAGTGTGTGGAATATGATTTTAAATGGGTAAGTAAGTATTAAAATAATTTTGATTTTTAATTATAAAAGATTTGGTGACGTGTGAACAACACTACTGCAATCTTGTTGGCAGTCGAAAGCGGTTATGTTTAAAATAAAGCGTAAAGAATTGTAAAGAACAAAGTTGATTTGATGAATGCTTTAATGTTGAGCTTTTGGTGAAAGATGCTTGGTTTGTTTGTTTAAAAATATACATTTAGTTAACATAAAGTTTTATTCGATTGCTGAAATGTGTTTTGCAGATCTGATAATAAATAGTCAAACATTTTTATATTACTCTAAAATAACGTAAATGTATTTTTAAATAGCAATTTGAACTGTTTACATGTAGGATATTTAATTTAATAATCACCTCTGTCGTTTCTGTTATTGTTAAAGTTTGAGAAGCGCAGTTTTCGTTCCGTTACAAAATGACTTTATCTACAGTTTAGTTAATTACTTTGACCACATATTTCAATGTATAAACAGTCCTAATTACTATAAGAGAAGTTTTTTAATTTGTCTTTTATAATCGCCTTAATTAAGTAAACAAAGGAATGTCAAATCATGCAATGTCATTCTTCGTGTTTTATATTGTATAGTACTTTTAAAATCTTAGTAACAATGATAATCCTTACATAGTATAAAACAATAATCTTTTTCATGTTTGTCTCTATATATGCTTGAATATTTAAAACTACGCAACGGATTTTGATGCGGTTTTTTTTAATAGATAGAGTGATTCATAAGGAAGGTTTTTATATATAACTAGCGACCTAGCTTTGTTTTATTGTTAGTATTATTAGATTATTGCAATTATTGTTAGTATGGCTGTTATATACAATGTTCACAGTTTTTCTGTAGTGTAGTTAGTATCAGTTTTGCACCCGTGCGAAGCCGGGGCTAGTCGCTAGACTCCATATTTTTATTTAATATGAACATAAGATTCCATAGAGTTTATTATAATAAATCATACTATTTCTAAACTAGATTAAATAAACAATAATGAACGTAATTAACTACGCGAGTTTCATAAATCATGTTGATGTGAATTTATTTAATAAACATATCACATTTATCAATATTTCGTTAATCTAATAAAACAAACACTTTTAGAAATTACCTTGAAATTGAGAATATAGGTGAACAAAAGATTACGCACTTAAATATTTATCAAGGACTTGTACAAACAGATTTCTAGTCAGTTTAATTATTAACAATGGTAGAATCCGCAAAATCAACAAGAGCTTGATTTTTTAAGAATATTTTAACAGTGTTAGAGATTTAATATCTTCGCACGAATTGTCTGGCTCGTCCTTTGATATACCACGACCACATTGAAGACAGGCGTCAAATGGATGCAATTCCGTGTTTCGTCTAACCAGTCTGGTTCTGGAGGTATAATTTTAATCCACTTTCCCTTCCTATCTTTTTCTTATAAGGAAATGATGGGAAGGGGAATTGAATGTGGCAGGGGAGAGGACATATAGGCGTCTCCTCCTCCGTAGATTAAGGGTAGGGAACGCATCTGCAATTGTATATGTCTATGGACAGCGGTCGCTTCGCCATTTCAATCAATTAAGGTGGCCGCTTGCTCATTTGCCACTTTATAATAGAACAAAAAAACTTTTAACAAGGGAAGCTTTCTCAAAGGCCAGCAATGCATGTACAGTTCTTCATGCATATCGGCGATGAAATTATAAGATATGTGTGAAGTCACGTAAAATACGCGCTAGTCGTGGAGTTGCGAAAAATGGAGCCCATCATGGGTCGAACTGCTACTACTAAAATAAATTAAGTTCATTAAACAGGAAAGTGTAGGAGTCAATCTATTGTGTATATTTGACTATCATAAATTGAAATAAATCGACCATAAAAAAATGTCATCGTAAATATAATAATCATGTTCTTACCAGACAGCGGAAAGTATACGTCTAGTAATGTAATGTCATCGTAAAATTGTGAACATTGTCATTTTATAATTCTACTAACGATAAGATTTAGTTTTTAAACGAAACATTTACAATGACTTATTTCTCTCTCTCTTCAAAATCAAAAACATACGGCCTAATTTATAAATGCCACTCTAATATTTAGAGTGTCTTACATGTTAAGTCCACGCTTAAACTCCAAATTCTACTTCGATCCTGTTTAAGTTTAAGCGACGCTTAAATTTGAGTGACGTTTGAAAATTATTCATATTATTTTATATTATTATTTCATAATTTTCCGTAAATAAATGAAATCTTTAGAACATCGTATCATACATTGTTCATAGTATCGAACGACAAAACAAAGCACCAGGCAACAAGCAGACAAGCAGACAAACAAAGCATCAACACCACCTCAATGGCTGGTAATCCTCAAGCGTGCTGTTTTCGCGGAGCTTTATGGCCCGTACTGCGTCCGTACTGCCGTGGAATGGTCTGTTCTCGGCGGTATTTCTAAACCGCTACGGCTTAGAATCCTTCAAGAATAGAGCCTATCCTTAAAAGCCGGCAACGCATTTGCGGTTCCTCTAGTGTTGCAGTCCATAGGCGTCGAATATCACCTCGGTGCTCCAGCCGCATGTTTACCCCTTCTTTAATAAAAAAAAAGCATTTGTAAATAAACAATGTTAATAATATAACGGTAACATAACAAACTTCATCCCGCCTCAATCTATTATTGTACTGAGATACGATTCCGCTGCGACGCATGTTTTTGCCAAAACTCCGGCACCCGCCGCCCGTCTCCCTATCAATTACTATCATACATATCATATTTTACACAATACAGTCAAACCTGGATAAGCGAGACCTGAATAATACAATAGTATTTAGTATTTCAATTTCAAAATAGACGCTGTGCACAACACAGTATTACATATCCTTGGATAAATAAACCCCAGTGCACGCTAATAGGTTTACATTTTTAACCGGCGTCAAACAGAAGAAGTTTATTTACAATTACAGTTCAGCGCTGGATTGGAATAATGTAATCAGAGCATTAACTTTGAATCTTACATTAGCAATAATTAAGGCAACAGGTCAAGTGTCAGACTAACCAGACGCAACACCAGACGGAGTTTCTGTAGACCATTGAGCATACATAACTACATATTCATAAAGTAGACATAAGATCACAGATTAAGACGTGAATGAAATAATAATATAACTACTTTTGTATTTGTATTATTTGTTTTTGATTTGGGAATATTAATTATTGTAGAAGACTTTTCTATACTTTAATACTGACTTAATAACTGATTGTTTCTTAGTCCTTTTCTTTGCGGAGAGCCTGGAAAGCATGTCGATACGACTTTTCCATATAGAGTCAAATCTAGAGAAGCCTCTATAAGCGAGAGTCATTCTATGGTCCCGACGAGTTACCTACATAAGCGAGATAAACGGATTAGAGAGAAACCTCTATTAGCGAGATAAATATTGCAGTCCCTTAGACTCTCGATTGGGTTGGGATGGCGCGGGATCGCCAAGTTCTATCTAAACTTTGTTTTTTTTTTTGAGATTTCTTGTCGGAGGCCAAGGCCCACTTCAGGTCATCGTGTCACCCTAGTTAGTTTTTTTTAGAGTCTCGCTTATCATTTGTTTTTCAAAACATTTTTCCTTGTAATAAAATTACACAAGTAAACAGTTTTGTAGTTCGTCGTAACATCGACGCGGTTGCAATTTACTATCCGCACGGACCGCGTGCCTTTGCCCACGCATGTACACATTAAAGCGCGGGAACCAAAATAAAGATGGCGGAATATCAGTGATCTATGATTTCTTTCACCGTTTTTAATGGATAAAAATGATCGGGCAATTTCACGTGATCTAATCTTTTGAATTACTAAAATAACCGAATATTTTTAGCAAAGATATCACATACTTTCATGTCTTTGTTTACTTTAATAGTTTTATAAAAAATCAAAGACATTACAAAGCTCACAGATAGCAAATCATCTGGTAGAGCGGAACAGTGGTAGAGCCCGCTTTAACATCTTCGCACGAATTGTCCGGCTCGCCCGGTGAAATACCACGACCACACAGAAGACAGGCGTCAAATATAAGCAATTCCGTGTTTTGCTCGCCGAGTGTGGTGCCGGAGGCCTAATTTTAGTCCACTTTGCCTTCGGGGGAGGGGACGCGTAGGAAGAGAAATTGTCCTCTTGCTGTGCGTCGCCTCCTCCGAAGATTCTGAATAACGACCGCTTCGCTATTTTAGCGAGTCCAGGAGGCCGCTTGCTCGTTTACCACTTTATAATATAAAAGAAGCTCATACTTAAATAAATATTATTAAATAGTCGTTGCAAAATTCCTTCATGTAATCTCGATAGTCTGGGTATTTTTTTTAAAATCTATATGTTATAAATATTTTATTACGTACCATGTTACATGTTAATTCTTTTATTGTAAGTGTCGCCTCTCAATCAATCAACGGCCAACAATGGCGCTTCTATTCCTGGCAAATGTTCCGAACGTCTGAAAATTTATTACAAACATTGCTTCTATAAATATAAACCGTAAAACTACGTGTTTCTAAGTCCAGAAATATTGGTAGCACACGGCCCACAATGTATAACTTCTTATAGTTATGTTACAGTTGAACCATTGCAGTAAAAATACTTAATTTTACATACAGTAAAGTATTTCCCGTAGGTTTTACAGTTTGTATAGATAAATTTAAACCGCGTTACCGTCTCACCAACGCGTTCTTAATTAATTCGCGGCAAAATCAGTATTGAAACGTTTTAATAATAAGTAAATAGAATTTAACTAGTAAATTAATATTATACCAAAATATTGTGCCAATTGCACTAAAATCTATGATCGTTAACTATTAGTTTCAATAAAAACAAACACACATATTAATCTTAAATTAATAGCCGCGTACGAAATAATTTAGAACACAAATCAGTTTGCATGTCCTAAATTTCGTACAAGATGTGCCTTATTTTAGACAGCTATCGACCTACTGGTAATTCAAAAGTAATAAACATAATATTGTATGAAGCGGTTACCTTCGCCTGTACCTTGGAGTAACTGATGCTGCTATTTTGCCAATTCTGACAGGTAATTCATTATGTTGTGCTCATTTAGGGTTTAAACAGATTTAGGTCAGGGTACAAGACCTTATTGTATTAATTTTCATTTATTTTGGTCGGAACCCTTGAGCTTTCAAGAAGTAATTATCCGCTGAATAATTTTAGTAACTTTTGGTAAAATAATTGGTAACATTTGGTAAAATATGTCCTTCTAATAAGAACCAAATCATGGTAAATGGTAATACTTTCTAGAATAAGATAATCCTTTTATTTAGAGGGATAACTATATGCTATAAATACTCCTGTAATGAATTCTTGTAATTGTAAACATACCAAAAACTTTGAATAAAAAAATCGACTTGGCTTCTCTGCCAAATAACAAAGTGTGATTATTATTCTTAAAACTTATAAAATAGTTTGTTTGATATTCAATGTCGAATCGATTAATTTGAAAAAATCTTATACGAGATCTGCACACTCTTAGCTGATAAGTGCAAAAGTAAATATTGCGTTCCAACCAATGTTATGAGGTGCAATGTAACATGTTACACAGCGAGCATTCATACAGCCAGTAAGTACGTATTTTTACTCGGAAAATGTTTGGGTGTTTTATTAAGGCATTTATCCTAGCCGTGTTACTCATCTCTTACCCTAAAACCTCACAGTTATCACCACCGCGTTAACAGGAAGTGACGGGGTCTCCCTGTGGAACACGACCGCGGCTCCCCAACACATTGTTACACAAGTAACTCTTCTCTTTTCATGCTTAGGGCCCCTACCCTATGCACCAGAGTGCTCAGAAACTTTCATAAGCCATAAGCATCGGAGCAATACTTCAGCTTGGAACATTTTTGAGTACGCCTACGGCGCCCTCATGCTCTATTTGTACTCTGGTCGAGCCCGTTCAGCAGCCTCCTTTTTTATTATTACTGCCTCGCAAAAGGTAGCCACTATCAGGATTTTTGCTTCGGCGTGAGGCCGTTTTTTGCGTGGCATCGGTCTAATGAAGCCCTAGGTTAGAGTAATAAAAGACAACAATATGTAAATTAATAGTTTTACAGCAATAACTTTATCAAAACTTTCGTGAGACATTATACACTAATTAATTAAACACAGCTTAACCTACCTACACCAGAATAAGTGTGAGTTAAGCTGTGTTTAATTAATTGGTTTTACAGCAGTGAAATTCTACGTTTATAATTATACAAACGTACAGAAACATTGAAAACAATCCAAATGTCAATGCACTCTAATAATGACGTATATAAACTTTTTGTATGTCACTGTACTTTTGTCTTGGCCTATTTTGCGAGACAATTAAACAGAAAAGTCTGACACATTCCAACCTATAAAAATACTGACATCATTAAGAGAGTTTTTTTTTTTTTCAATAATACCATTTTTGTCTCGACTAGAGATCGGAGCCAAAAGTTTTTTAATACAACAACTAGGAAGTTTACCTGCTCTAAATGGTAATTGCGCAGACATTTTTTACAAGAAAATTATACGGAGATGCGTTGGCAGGGGCGAGAAAAAGCAGGAAACGGACATTCATACTCTCTTTCATTAAAACTATCTCCCGTTCCCGGTCTTAATATAATGGAGGCGGTTTCGGTTATCGAATTCGAAATTTAAATTTCGATTTAATTTTCCTTTGTCGCTAATAATTAAAAAAAAATAAAGATTATCGGTCAGCGTTTTATCAGCAATTTGCGACATTTTGGAACTACGAATGCACTGATTTGGCAGTATATTGGCGACCTTCTGGCTCCTTTTCAAAACAATAAAAACAATCCAAATGGAATCATTTATTTCACTGCAAGTTCAATTAAGATTTTTGTAAATGACACGTGACAAGACTATAGTTTATCCTTTTGTGTAGATTTAAAAATGATTGACTCTTGAAGGAGCTTTTGTTGAGCCAAAAACAGAATTGTTTTTCTTCCAAAAACCATGTACTTCTGTGAATTTTAAAGAAAATCATGACGTTGCTATGAATATTTTGTACCATTCTCATAAGGTTAACGTCCTGGAACTCCTTAGTCACAATTATGATTTCTGGTAACAATAAATGGAGCTCTCACCTTAAAACAGGTCGCCAAATGGAATGCAAATTGAACGATTTAGGTTACCTTCCTGTCGTACTTGCGCGGAAGTCTCAGTAATTTTTGACTCATTTTAAACATAACAAAGATACACCTGGAAATGTCAATGACCGTCTGGATTTATTTCAACCAGTTCGTTGTTCGGAAAAAATGGTGTTCAAAATATGTTACCTCAATTATAATTGACGTGCGGAAGTAGAGTTAATAATTGCTAAAGAAGAAAAATAACTGGAGTATAAAAAAACAAACAATTTACATTTATTAAGTACTTATATCTTCATCCTTTCTCTATTTTCTTATAACCTGCTAGTAAATAAGGTAAATAGATATGAAAATAATTATTTAATCTATGACAGAACTGTTTGCAGCGATCCTTGAATCGTAAAAGCTTATTGGCGAAAAAAAAATTGGCAAATGTTTATGTGTAAGATGGGATAGATCATAAACGTAGAATAACAATTATTCTCAATTGTTTATTGTGAAGGTCAGGGACAATATAAGACAAATACTAATATCATAAAGAGAGAAACTTTGTATTTTTGAATTTTTGTATGTATTATAGTAACTCAAGAACTACTGGGCCTACTGGGCCGATTTCAAAAATTCTTTCACTATTAGAAAGCTACATTACAACCGAGTAACATATACTATATTATTTAATTCCGCATGAACGAAGTCGCGCACAACAGCTAGTATAAAATATAATTGTAGGTAAACCCTTTAAGTAATATACCTAAATATATACAAAATATTTGTATAGTTGAACAATTAACTCTATGTAAATAGGGTTCGGGGCAATAAATAACCATTAATGAGTTAAATGTAATGTATGTGTAAAATTGTAAATTTAGTACCGTCCAGAGTACACGAAATACATTCGAAAATACTTTAACATCTTTACGCTGGCAACATTGGCCGGTGTACAGCTGGTGATGCCAAATTTAAAAAGTTTTAAAGATAAAAAAACGCATGTGCTTAGAGATGTTAAAACGCGTTTTATATCTGGACGAATGGACTATTAATAACTAGTTCTTTTGCCCACGACTCTACATAGATATCGAATCAATCTTAACTCTATACTTAAACGGCTTGATAAGTAATCAACACAGATTTTCACCTTACAACAATGATGTCTAAAGTGACCTTGTGTTTATGCTACGATAGTACAAGGTATTTATTTACCAGATGTACAAGACAATAGAGTCAGACAATACATGCTGGGTGGTAACTTCTTTGTCATGTCTTGAATTTATTCAGTTTTTGTTTAATCAAAATTGTTTTCAAAAATACATTAGTTTAAAAAACAACACTATAAACACGTATCTAATAGGACCTAGCAATAGTCTGTGAGTTGGCGTCTTCCAGGCTGCAGAACAGTCTAAAACAAACCAGTCGAGTGCCTGACTCACGCTCTGTTTACTAGACTGTATGTTTACATGCGTCGAAGGTTGAACCACCGTTATATACTGTTCCGACGAGTTACATTACACAACTATTTATATTTGTTATATTTGCGGATACTTGCGTCTTTACAAAATGACCAGAGATAAGACGGTTTGTTTTTACTGTTTACGACTTTCGACACTTTTCCAACCATAGACAAATTAGGGAGATGTGCTTAATGCTTACTATTCTTTGTCAATCGTCAGGCCATAAAATTTCAAAAAAAAAAAAAAAATTGTCAATCGTCAATTGAAAGGGTGCGTAATTAAATATTCTCTAATTTTCAAGTAGTAATTTCTGTATGTCTTAATTCCATAATATTTATATTAATAACACTTTTAACAGTATGCCAAATTATTTTTATACAGGAAACATAAAAATCACGAACGCAAACACCATATCAACAGACGCGATCTGTCCGTACCTGCGGCGATGTTTTCGTGAGCTATGGGTAATTAGGAGCTTCTTGCCAAGCTGGCTGACATAAAAACAGTGTTGACCCTGTGACCGAAGTAGATGACCTATTTGAATACTTTTATTTGTCACTGGCGTAGTCAGTGAACCCGACAAATTAAAAATTATGATCTTTCAAGACAGAAGAAAGTTCAAGAGTGACGCAATTAAATTAAAGTTCGCCCCTTACTTTGCTGTTTATTTTAATTCAATTAATTAGAAGAGAAGACAAATTAAATATAGCTTTACCTGCTATCTTAATAGAACACGGAAGCCGTACATCATTGAACATCAAATTGAAGCTGGATCATTTCTTTAGAGTATAAGAATTGCTGCGATTTGTTGTATATTAAGAGTAAAACTTACGTAAGTATTTAATTTGTCTGTTACATCACCAATGAATCTGAGCGAACAATACTTTGTGTAAGATAAACTGAAGTTTTTGTGGGCATTCCTCCATTCCGGTAACTCTAATAATACCGCGCTTTGCCGCCATCTTGAATAGCTGTAGAAAGCGTTACGTTTAGAAATGTTCTAATTTCTTTCCTATGTATTCTCGAAAAAAAAAGTTTCATTTACATTTATAAGGTATTTGAATTGATAACAATCTGTGTAAGTAATTGCTTCTTGCAGACGCTGGTGGGAAGCCAGCGACCCTCCGCTGCGTCGGTCCATTTACACCTTGTTTCTTTAAAAATATTGCTTAGTAGTGATTAAGAAACACTTAAGCCTGTGGTAATATCGGTCTAAAAATTAGTTTAATTTGTAGTATGAATCGATTACGCAGTAACCATACATTCCAATAAGTACCTAGTGTGAACAATTTCAAAAACAGTATGCACGTGTTGTATGGAATTATCTTTGTGCCTATTAATAATTTCGATCCTGCTGGCATCTGACATTTCCAAAGCATCTAATTTTATCTGCGATGCTTTCGATACTTGCTCCAAATCCCCAACACGAATAGTCTCAACACAGTACTAACTATCTCAAGTAGGTATTTTTTGAAACGGAAAACTAAACAAAACTAACGCGGAAGAAATAATTTTAATTGCAAAACTATCTTGTTACATGATTAATGCATCATTTAATAATGTAATTTATCTAAAGTACCCACTTAAAATCACATAATTGTGATATAAATTATGATGGTAGAGCTAGCAATATCTAAGAAGTGTTTACTAACCCACAATAAATTAAAATGAACGCAACCAACTTACAAAACGCTTCAAATGACGTCTGGCTGACCGCCAAAATGGCGGCAAATACGATGAATATTTTGTACTATTCAAACATTTATTCTTAATACGAAAGGTACTTAATTTAAGTGAAATTTAGTTTATTTCTAAAACTAATAAGTCGTAAAGTCATCAACCGAAATGTAAAATTATTTTGGTTGCTTCCTGTTAACAATAAACAATTTACGATAATAACTTTCGTATCGACCACGTGGATGTGATTTGCAAAACCAACTCTGACAATATTTTATACTATGCACGAGTTTCGCGCCAAAATCTTACGTCAAGTCGAAAGGGTGCAGTTCCTATTGCAGTAGTCACAGAGTAAAAAAATAATCCACTTTTCAGCTGATAAATTTTAATTTAAGTATAAATGAATAAATGTTCATACAAAGATGTAGACACGTTTACATTTCACCTACGCACTTTGCACTGAATATAAACAATTTTATTTCGAGGTTAAAAATATTTTTCAATGCTATCGAACATGAAAAAGTCAAATCTAGGAAGACGTTGAAAATATAGGCGACGAAAAAGTACTTATTATCTAACAGTTTATTTCCATTACCCTACTGCTCCATTAGACCGGGTTCGCGTAAATAACGGAGATTTTGCTTCGGCGTAAGGCCATTTTTTGCGAGACATCGGTCTAATGAAGCCGTAGGGTTATTAAAAAATGTACACAAATGTATTGTCATAGCGCTATCACCCTCATCCTCATTCGAAGAAAGAGATAAAACATGATAGAGACAAAGTATGTTAAATGGAACCTGAGGAAATGAAGATGTCCATCTTTTTATCTTAAGACTAGCTGTTGTGCGCGACTTCGTCCGCGTGGAATTAAATAATATAGTCTATGTAACTCGGGGATAATGTAGCTTTCTAATGGTGAAAGAATTTTTATAATCGGCCAAGTAGTTCTCGAGTTATTTCAATACAAACAAAAATACAAAATACAAAATTTCTCTGTTTATAATATTAGGATAGATTTAAGTATATTTTAGTGGGTTTTTTGTCTGGAACAAATGTATTTATTATTAAACAAAAACGAGGTGACTAGGTAAAATATTAAGTGTGAATTGCATTGAAACTATTTATACGATTCCGCGTTTAAATCTAGTCTCCGCGTAGATGCGTGTCCGAATTTCTGTAAGATGTGTGATAATTTTATTTTCCAAACTTTTATTAGTCACTGAATGGAAGTTATTGATGCTTTTGAAGTTATTGCGAAAGATTGGCCCAGGTGGGTCATAGTTTTCTATTAAAGTGGTCTAATTTACTTTAAAAAAAGAAATGAACGCCTGCCGTGTAAATTATAACGTTAATTAATTGTTTAACTTTATTATTTCCTCATGTAATCATCAGAGGCGTGTCTTTTTTTATTCATTTTCAGTTGCTTGCGTTTTCATTCCATTTATTTTTGTTTAATCTCTGAACTCTCATGTTTTAAAACGTCAGGACCAAGAAACCAAACATTGCCAAGATTTGCCTGTAATTTGTCATCAACTAACAATATTTGTTCTGTGGATTTAGTCCACAAAGTATATAAACAATTTGCAAATCATGATTTGTATAAGAAAGGAGACAAGAAAGTACGGAAACTGTTTATACAAATTATATGCAAGTAAAATAGAAAACAAATAAAGAAGCCGATGAACTAAGGAATGTTTAATAAAGAAGATAGAATTGGGATCATGGTTTACCCTATTTCTCGCTCACAAACACCTTTGTAAACTGTATTTTAATCCAACCGATCCAAATATGACTGAGATTCAAGCGTTAAAAACGGCGGTAGGCCTCCAGGTAATAGTTTTATGCTCTAATTTTCGCAGACATTTAAAAATAAGTAGACTTTAAATCACAGACAGTAGACACAATTTGATGCAGTAACATGATATTTAGAAATAGAGCGGACACAGTAAAATTACAATGGCCCAGTTAACTGGACGCACCTGTTTTTAGGTCACGAATGCAATTCGCTTTGTCCGGTTGTTCACCTGATGCTCGCGCTCATATGACGGATCCTACGTACAGTGTATTAACTCGTCTTTTGAGCTAAATTACTTATGGTCCTTTTCAAACTTTGTTTAAAAAGACTTTTTCTTTGGAAATTGTGGTCGGCTCTACTCTTGGTTACTGGTGAAAAATTTGAATTCCAATCAATATTTGAACAATTCAGCGTCCAAAAACCTGACTCCACAAAATGTATTTTTTTTATTTTACTACTGTACGCATAGGAGCCGTCATGTGACGTTACCCTCCCGTTATCCCCCACCGCCTAGTCTACCGTCTGGATATTAATAAGCTCGTATCGTGTCATCTATGACGACTGGGCAACGTTTACTGGATCTGTCCAAATGACATATATCTCATAAGAAATATAAAAATAGATTCTTAGATATTTTAGTTTGAGATAAATCTCTTTACAAAGTAGAGTCTTAGCTACGACAAACTCTTTAAATGGATTTCAGAAATAAATTATTGTTTTAGATATTTTACACGTAATAGTGAACAGCATAGAGGGGAAAAACATCCTACGAGACGTGGTCAAGTGTTTGCGACCCCCAAGAATGAGGAAGCGAGCATAAACAGTGACAAGAAAATTAAGCACACTCGTTTTTTTAGAGCCTAACGTCCGAATGTTCAAACGCCACTCAATTTTAAGCATCGCTTAAAATCTAAGTGGCGTCAAATTAAACGAAATCGCCATAGAATTTAGAGTTTAAGCGTGGTCTTAACATGTAAGACCACTCAAATGTGTAAGACGCTCTTAAATATTTGAGTGGCGTTTAAAAATTCGCCCCATAGCTTGTTTCTACAAAGATGTCAATTGACGAAAATGTGCACGTTGAAAAATATGCACCAGTAATTGTCTGAAGAGTCCATTTTACTGTCAACACGATAATAATATTGTAGAACAACAAAAAAGTAGACTTATCGTCTCGCAAGCTAAATCTAATATAGTTTTCTACACGTGCGATGTCTACATGTAAATGTAAATCTGCTATTTGTTTTGGTATGGTGGACATTTGGCATCTTCCGCATTGGAAAGCTTCATTTAAAATTTGATATGCACTAGCTTTGTGACCTGTTGAAAGCATGGAGCGATGTCTGAATTGTGAGAATCAGGAGGATAGAGCTGGTGTGCCTGTCCTACGTGAGTAGGATAAGGATCTTCAGGGCCCCCGCTACCATATACGCAGTGTGTAAAACACAAGGCGCCTTTTTTCTTTTTTTGCACACAATTGCCAGTAGCCCTTACGGGGGCCCTAAGGATCTTTGTAAAAGGGGTTCTTTGTCCGACTTTCAGAAAGAGGAGGTTATATAATTCATAATTTCACATTTCCTTTCTGTTAAAATAGGATCAAAGTAAATTTTAAATATGATTTTCATATAATTCATTTTCGTGTTGAGTCAGTCAGCCACTTGGGTTACCGCCAACGGTTCAATATTACAAAACATTAGTTTACAATTTGACAAATATTTTTAAACACAAACGTTAATATAAAATATACAAAATATTTAAACACAATAGGCCCCTTCGTACACAATCGTAGCCTTGTGTACGAAGGTCCTAAGTTCACTGAACCTTACAAATGTGTGTTTTTATTCAATTTGACAAGAGAAAAAAAACAGCTTTACGTGCATTTCTATTCCAATTTATCATAGTAAAATGATCAAAGCAATTTTGAACACTTTAATATGATATTTATTGTTTCGTCAAATGATTTATGATTTCATTCACCTTTATAAATGAGAATAAAGAAAGCAATCTATCAATCGTAGCGATTGTGATTTAAAAAAATGTCTAATCTGCCTTTATTTTTGTTAACACAAGCGACATCTGCTGTTGTATGTGTAAAATTGTGTTTTTCTCGGAAATGTTTCGCATAGATAAGCACGCCATCTAGTTTTATTTCTTGTAACAATTCCGACAGTTATATTAACCAGCTTTGTAACTACAGTGTGGTCAACAATGATAACTGCACCCACTTAAATTGAGTGCAACCTTGGATTCTATATAGCCCTGGATCAGAAGTGTCCAATTAGAATGCGTAAATGTTGCATAGTAAATTAAAAGTTTGTAAAAAAAAGGTACTGTAAAGTCGAGTTGGATTTTAAATTGAGTTAATTCATACAAAAATGTGAAGTAGTTATAGCAGGGAGTTAAGATATAGTTTAAGTAGCCTTCCTCTTCACCAATTATTGTATTTTTTCTTAGTCTAATCACATTGTATATAACACTTTTTAGTCTCCTCTAAACCCACTTCCAGATTGTATTGTAGAATTTTACTATTATAAATTTTTCAGTACATTTTACGATATCATTGACTTCCCTAGATTATCGATGCAGCCGGGCTATTATCGACGTGCGTGGGCGACGGCAAGAAGTTATATCGATAGAAAACACTAAAATAAAAACAGAACGACCGTCCCAAATACTCGTATCAATCCTACGTCCCACTTACACTGCACGCTTGTGGTGATGCGCTCTTGACACGATATTCTTTTATTACCCCAAAACGGACCTAAAGCCTTGTACCAGGATAGTATTTTAGTCGAGTAGCAAGTAGCACGTATCCGAACAAAGGATTCACTAATCTATTCTACTAAAATGTTGCTGTTCGGACAAATTTAGTTACTAAATTACAACAGTGCATAGGTTTAGGCTTAAACGAGTCGGAACAGTAGTAAATTCTTTGTTCGGATAAATGCTACTTGCTACTCGACTAAAATACTATCCTGGTGAATACAAGGCTTAATCTTGGCTTCCTTAAAAACTGGAGGTAAAAGAGCAATCGCTAGTTAAGTTAGGTATATTAATTAAAATATGTACAAAAAATAGATGTAGGTTATAATAAAGAACGATTACTTCTTAGATTATCGAAACATGTGTAACAACTATTCAATGATGCACTTATAAATAAATAATAAAATCATCGGGTTATTAACCTCGATACCGATAATATTAATAAAGTATTGGCAGACAAATTGCAGCAATTTTAATTACGTCTCTATTAAGTTATATCAATTAACTTTATCGAAGATGTACTAATTATATCTCTACAATTTAATTAATTTTAGAAAATTCCTATTAAATTTTCTATTTGTAAAATTTGTATTATCTTGTTTCAGGTGCAACAAACGAAACAGACATCGAATAAATTCAATGTAAACGATACATAAAATAAAATACGTGACATACAAAATTTTAATTAATATTAGACGCCAAAGCCACATTAAGTACCAATAATTAAAAAAAAATGTCAAAGCAATGAAGCTTGAAAAACGTACCAAATCTGTAAAAAATATTATAACTTATTGACCTTGTGTGCAATTTGAATCAATTTAAATGAAAATAGTGGATAAATCAAATTCAACGTTATTGAGATTGGGTGCGGAAAACGACGGGAAGATGTCGCTGGTAGCCCCCAGACGGGTCCAGCTCGATTGGGCGCCCACCATTCCATGGTAAGAATAGCAATAATTAAATAAATGCGTAATTCGGATAGGGATAGACACCTTTAAGGTTTAGCAAAGATACTAAAGATAGCATGTTGAAAAACTTTCGAATTTTTGATTCAAGCTTTATATTTTTTTCTAACAAGAAACATCATGCCAAAGATATATTATACTGTATAATATCTCTTTGCATCATGCCTTGTGAGTTTACACTGCTTAAACATATTTTAATCAAAGCCAACGTAAGCGAAGATATGTTTTCATAGAGATTATGTTTTGATAGAGGTGTTTTGGCAGTGGAAACTCAGACAGAAAAGTGAAGTCATAGCGTGATTTTGCAAAACGTCTCGATGTTCTATTTGATTACGATATTGCTGTTGTGTGTGCAGTTTGTTATATTTAAAAATTATAATTAAATTCCTTGAGCTTAACCACTTAAGTGATTGTATCCTATTAGTGTAGCAAAGTTATGCTGTATACTGAAAATAGAGCTTTCCGTTTCTTGTTGAAATTATTTTAGCAGAAACATAAGTACTCTGTGCAATAATTCTAATTGTAATTACTATTATCGTAATATCTATTTGAACCCTATTATTATCGAAGAGGTCATCGGCCTCTTAGCACAAATTACGGCCAACTTCAAGTAATACTGCGAAAAACCAACCCGTCAGCTGAGCGGGCGTCGCTTACTTCACTGCGGTGAAAAGAACTGTCATGGCTCCGCGATCGATGTAGACCTGTGTCGAAATCGAGAGAAAATACAAAAAATGCTACCGCGCGACGCGATGAAAGACGTTAAACGCGTCTCGGTTGCTTTTTTAACCGCTTAATAATTAAATAGTATCGCGCTTGTTCAGTGTATTTTCAGTGAATTTTCAGCGCATCTAAATATATTCTCTGTCGGATTGAGCGACGGATCCAATTTTCTAGGTAAGTTTTGTGTATTTACAACACACGATAAACATTTTTATGTTACTTTGTAAATAAAAATGTGATACAAAATTATGTAAAATAAATTTTGCTGGGAAAATTTATCTGAATTGTTAAAAAATCGATTATATGTGGGTGGGATGCCCGGGTATCGCTCTCTCGCTTTAGTATTACCCGGCTGCATTAGGAAGTGACGTAATACCGCGGCATTTCTCGTTGGCGTAGTGCAGAATAATCAGTCGGATTATTACACCTGTCTCTTTTCATCGTATTAGTCTGGCGATTTTACTTATTTTTAGTGGGTTATTGACATTTTTCTAAATAAAAATATTAAAATGAGTACCATGATCATACTTAAAATTACTTGTAGCTTTTATTTACATTTTCTCCAAAAGTTTTGTGTCATTTGACATATAAAATCGATATAAAATATTATTTATACTGTCATTTATGATTGCTTTAAATAAATTTACTTTAAAATCATTTCAGTATTCCACTTACAAGGGTCTTGAAGCGTAGATTAACTAACATACTAATCTTTACAGATTATATAAATTAAATGTCAAGGATTGTACCATACAAATAACATTATTTAATTCTTAAACTTATACATAATATAAATAGCTATGTATATTTTAACTTTTAGCGTCCCATCCTAATTATAGAAAAAATAACAAAAAGAGAACATTTTGTAGCAATATAATAAAAACATTTTATATGCAACAATGGTTTCAGTTACATCTTACAATGACAATTCATCACAATATCAATTATCTTCATAATAAGCAATTGTTCTATGTATCAAGCCACACCTACACAGAAATGTTGAATATGTCTGTATAATTGTCACACTTTTTTGAAAAGAGTTACTTGTAGATCTCTTAAGAAAGGTAACTTTGTTTATAAGCATCAATTTTTATAATATTTTAATTGTTTGAACATAGACAAGACATATGCCATGAGATCAACGTGCCGGTATATGTGGTCTCTGTCTCTGGTTTAGAGTGTGAGGCATCTATTGAGCTATTGGGCCAATTGATAAAATTCTTTCACCATTAGAAACCTACATTATCCCCAAGTAACACAGGCTATATTTTTTAATTTCATGCAGACGAAGTCACGAACTACTGCTTGTATCATATATTGTTGAATTTAGATATATTTGATAGACAAAAGTTGTTTAATTCAGCACATACTATGTCAAATAAGATTTGTTCATGTTGAGTTGTTATCTTTATTTTATAACAATAAAGAGGGATAGAGATATTAAGTTTTTGTGTCTTTTCAGTAGTGGGCACTGTTACCTTCTCAGTTGCTAAACTTAGTGAGGCATAACATTACACAACTGCCAGTCAACCATTAACAATGTCGATTCTTATCCGATTTTACTGTTATTTTTAACTAATATAAGTAACTAGCTGTTGTGGGGTACTTCATCCTCGTGGAATTAAATAATGTAGCCTATGTTACTCGGCGATAATATAGCTTTCTAATGGTGAAAGAATTTTTGAAATTGGTCCAGTAGTTCTTGACTTATTTCAATACAAAGTTTCTCTCTTTATAATATTTGTATACACGAATAGGTATCTAAAACCATCTCATCTATAAATTAATGACTTTTATGTAGACTATGGTATCCTATAATTTGGCTATTGCACCTTATTTTATGTTTTTATAATTAATTTGATAATAAATATGCATTAAATTGAACATATTATGAGACATGAAACTACATACTGCTTGTTTGGCTAATAAACTTATGTGAAAACAGGTATTCTTATCTTCTGAATAAATTAGTATTGGTACCTACTTTACTATAGTAAGTTAAGTTTCTTGAAAATAAAGTCTACAGTACATGTAAATAACAACTTGGTATAAACCACAGATAATATAATAGTAGGTTGTGTCATTTTTAGTTTATTTAAACTCATATCCTATGACTTCATTAGACCGCATTCGCGTTTTGATTTTAAAACGGAGATTTTGCTTTGGCGTAATGGCCGTTTCTTTGACATCGGTATTATGTAGCCGTAGGGTTAGGGCGTAGCATTTGGATGAGGTGCGTAAAATATATAAAGGGTTCCGAATCCGTGGTCTTTAGCTAGTTTTATCTGGGTACACTATAACAATGAAGTTTTGTTGTATCCCTTATATTGTTTAGAGACGCTGACCTGGTTATTGTGCTGCTGACTGTACTGTCGGGTTATGAAAATAAATCTGTGACAATTGTGCGCAAATAACAAGAGACATAATTAGTTATTAGATGCGCGTGCGTCGTTTTTTTGTTATTTTTGTTAAATGTAAAACGAGGTCATTGCGATGTTCAATAACCCCACAATCTAATCTATTTATTTATATTTGCTAATCGTAATGTAGAAAAGCGATTACCATATTATATATTAGGTCAAAGTTAAAAAAAAACATCGACGTTTTGTTAAAATCATTTCCTGTTGATATCAACTGTGTCGGTTATGGAATATTTTAAAGTTATAAAATTAATATTTATTTATTGTACTACGTTAATTTTAATTAAATCGGTAGTCTTAATATAAAACCTATCCGCTTTATTCCGAAACGAGAATCAGCGTTTTTACTGCTGTACCCTCTACGTTTCGTTCTGGTACATACATAAAATTTATTCCAAAATACAGAAAATCCTTGTTCCTGGTACTTCTTATGATACATAATTTGGTCCAATGAGACCACTGATCTGTCTTATTTAGTTTCCAGTGTCCTCCAGTATCGTAACATCGACGACTTATTGGTCCTCGTTTATCGCAGTACTTAATACATTTTTTCGGAATAAGGGGGAATGTGTTCATGCCACTTTGAATTGTACTTACTCTGTATAACCCTTCAGCGAACTCTCGACGGTGCGAAGTTTCGTTTCGTATTTATTCATAAAAGCCAAGGAATGAGGGCAAAGAAAAACTGTATACAAAGTTTCTTCCATTTTAAACGCCTTTGACATTGCTTTTTGTTCTTTGGTCGTTAAAAGAGTTTAATTCTAATATCAGAAGCACTAACCTATAATTGAATCTGTTGTACTAATGCCCGTTTTCACTAACAATCCCTGAATTTTAGGTAGCCCTTAACACATTTTAAATGTCACCTAACACTTCTTTTGTTTTCAGCAACAGTTAAGTGTCAGTTTAGACCGCAAGGGATCCGTTGGATTTAGGTAGACCCTCAAGCAACACATATCTAAAACTATTTTAGGGATTGGTTGGTGAAAACGGGCATAAGAATCGTTAAATTAGGAGAATTACTTAACTTAAGAGTTACTTAACAACAGTGTAAGACAGGTTAAAATTATTGTATTGATAAACTATATCAAAAGCAGCTTTTCGTTCTGTGACTGGTTCTGGTAATTCCAACCTACGTCTTAGGGTCAAGGAAGCAAGCCTATCTCTGCCTGAAAGACCGACACCGCATTTGCAGTTCCTCTAGTCTTGCAAATGTCCATGGGCGTCGTTGCCCCTTTCTCTTATAAAAACACTAATTCGATTCATATGAACCTCACCTATTTCTTACTGTACTTAATTACTTTTACAATCTTGCGGTATTTCCAAATCGATGGTTCGTAAAGCTTTTTTATTACCAAAGTGAAGTTAATGTACCCACGTCCTGTAAGCTAGCATCGACCGCAACGTCCCCGTGTAATGGGTGCTTCGATCTGAGTATTTGGCACGGATATGATGAATATTTTGAAGGAAAAATGACATTTTTACTGACGTCACAGGAGTAAGACTATGATAATAATTATGTACTATTAAGTGTCACATTAGACTGCAAAGGATCCCTTAAACTTAAGAGACCCTTACGCAAAAATACACCTATCTAAAACTACTTTAGGCGTTGGTTGGTGAAAACTGGTATTAAGTAAACAAAGTATGTTGTGAGTCTTAAGTTCTTGTTTTGTATGTTAAGCAAACACTTTTGGTCATTCTACTTCTCCTTATGAACAACTAGCTGTTGAGCGCGACTTCGTCCGCGTGCAATTGAATATTATAGCCTTACTCGGGGATAATGTAGCTTTTTAATGGTGAAAGAATTTTTAAAATCGTACCAATAGTTCTTGAGTTATTTCAATACAAACAAAAATACAAAGTTTCTCTCTTTATAATATTAGTATATTGTAGATAACCTCCTTCTGTTGATAGTCGGTTAAAACTGACAATACTTTTGTGCAAGAAACACAGAGAGAAGACTTGACAGTGTACAATAGGGAAGGATAGATATTTTTGTTATATCGTAGAATTTACTTGAGAATTAATTACAATAGTTTTCGTTTGGAATAAGTAACACCCGCATCAAATGTCTTACTGACATGATATTAATTTACTTGATAAGTACGTTTAAGTTACGTGCTGACAGAGGCGTGTCTGTACAAGGACAATGCGGTTAAAAAGTACACATTATCTAATAATATTACTACAGTCAAACCTGGATAAGCGATAAACATTTTCTGGTCACGGCGTACCAGCTTCATCAAGTGAAATACCTGATTAGAGAGAAACCTCTGTAAGCGAGACAAATATCGTGGTCCCTTGGACTCCAGGTTATGCAGGTTTGGCTGTATTTAGGTAACATAATGTACCTTTTCACTTGGCGCAAAATAGAGATTGGTTCGATGAGCTAACGGCCAACCTGCAGTAACGGAGATGCATTAGAACACAATGTATTGGATTTAAGATGTTTCGGATGCTCAAAATGAATCAATTATTACACAGTTCATGTTTTAAATAAATATTTTTTAATTATTAAAATGGTTACATATACAGTCAAATATGGATAAGCGAGAAACCTCTATAAGCGAGAATCTTTCTATGTTCCCGACGAGCTACATCCATAAGTGAGAAACTCCATAAGAGAGAAACCTCTGTAAGCGAGACAAATATTGCGGTCCCTTGGACTTGGTCTCGCTTATCAACGTTTGGCTGTACACCGCATGAGCATTTATCCTTACGCTTTGTGGTAATTAAAAAAATAGCACGAAAGTTCTTTTATAGCGTATAACTATATGACAAAATAATCACATTAATATAATTAAATTAAAAATAGTTTTAACAACTTCAATCGTTTTAAATAAATTAGGAATGTTTAATATGTTTGTTCTTTGTGACGCTATAGTTTGTAATTTAATTAATTAAATTTAGGGAGCGTTCTACGGCACACGAAGCTTTCCTCGAATGTATCATGTTCTACTTGGTAGGGTAACTCAGTACTAGGGTAATAAAGACTACCCTATACTTCGACATCATCTAATAGGCTAGAAACCGATCAATAAGATGTTAAGATCGTTTTGATTTGTATGAAGGGTGGGGACATTTGCATCTGACACGAGTAATGCAATAGAAACACGCAATTGTGTTTTGTTTGTAAGCCATTTTGTATGAAAATTAAGTTTATTATAGAGTAAATTATTCCCTTAAAAACGTTAATGAGACGTAAAAGCATCTTTAAGAAACGAGAGTTTTAAGGCAAGGCTTGATGACTGTACTAAGTCACCATTAAAGACATAATTAGGGCATAATCTATGTAATATTTAAGAAATGCGTATTTTCTATATTACAAAGTGGCAAATGAGTAAGTGGCCACCAGGATTCGCTGAAAAATCCGTAGAGAACGTGGACTAAAATTAGGTCTCCGGCACCACACTCGTCAGACGAAACACGGAATAGCTTCCATTTGACGCCTATCTTCTGTGTAGTCGTGGTATTTCACCGGGCGAGCCGGCCAATTCGTGCAAAGATGTTAAAGCGGGCTCTACCACTGTTAACTAATATTTGTAATATCGATTTAAAATTCCAGAAACTACCATAGTGATCCATTATAACTTTCAAGGTCACCTTTCAGCTTGGGGGATCGACCTAGAAACAGTAAAACCTCACCTCACTTTTAACTTTATTACCGTATTTATCCAGCAATAAATAAAGTTATTGCTATGCCTATAGAGATTGTAACTCACCTTGTGACATTTTATATTAACATCTTCACAAAGAATGCTCTATAACGGTTTTTTATTACATTTTTATATAAAACAGTACTGTCTGATAAAATATGGTATATAATCTGCTTGTCTATTCATATATAACTTTAAAGGTGCGCCCGCGACCCCTACGTAGTCATTTATACTTAGTGCTATCATGACTTATAAGACAATAAACAAAAAAATATATACA
>QDHC01004449.1:411215-422172 GCA_013186455.1 Papilio dardanus tibullus | reverse complement strand
CCTGGCGCTGTTGCTACTATACATCGACTGCAGCGCGCTCTTGCGGAACGCTGAGGGCAGTTTATACATCACCGATGTCTTGGCGACGTTGTTCTTAGGTAAGACGATCCTTTTGAGATCCAGTAATAAGAGATTAAATAGTTGATTACGAAGTCTGATTGAGAAAATGGTCCTTTTTTAAGAAAAAATATTAAAGAAAATTATGAAATACGCTGTGTCGCCATGAACGAACTTTTTTTTTAATATTTTATGGCCTGGTATCATAGACCTTTAAGCCAAAATGAACGTACTTACCGTTTACCATAGACAATTATGCTATAAAATAGAGATGTGACATTTTACGATTCGATTAAAAATAAACGGTAAACACACTTCGATGTTTTATCTCTTACTCGTTAACGTTTTAAAAGTGTCGTTCATTATAGAAGTAAGCAGCGTGTCGTTAGCGGCAGCTGGCAGCTCGCTGTACGCGCACTACGGCTGGCTGCGACGCACCGAGTGCCGCGCTCTTGCACTTGCAGCTGTGCCCAAAGCAGTCGGACTCGGTCAGTACATACTTAGGACTGCAAGACTGTTATATTAGCTTACTGTGAAATTTTTGATACAAGATTTTTGTGTTTAGGTTGGGAGATGCACGTAGCATGTATGTCTTCAGGACTGGCACACTTGCCGACAGTCTTTCTAGCGCCCACACAAGCTCTGCTGATGGCCGCGCTGTATGGTACTGAAGAGGATGACGACCTTGATGATGCATCGGTCGAAGATCTACAGTTACTTCGTGATTGATTAGAAGAGATTGTTATAATTTGAATTATCAAGATTAGTTTAATTTTAAAGTTGGCTGAGCCGCTCCGTAAAATCATTTAATGATTTAAAATTATTAACTTTGATGCAAATTCGTTTAAAACTGTCTGTTTGTTGGAATTGATATTTTAAAGTTCGTATTGAAAATCAGTTCTTAAATTCAAACATGATTTTGCGTTTTTCGGGAACGAAGATACTGGCAGAGACAGCCCCTCTCCGTCCGTCGGTGTTTTCGGATCTCTCTAGCAGACATTACGCTGTTGGAGGATTTTAAGAGTACCCTCCGCAGCTTCACTCTGTAACAGGGAAAATTATTAACATGTGCAGAATGTTAAGTACCTTTTTCGTTCCTTTTTTATCACTTCAAGAAAATTCCTGGCATGTAATAATTTGGTGTAATACTTACATTAATTCTGTTGTTAAAATTTTCGATATATCTCTAAATTATTCTTTTTTGTGGATCCTCTCAGTACAAGTTACATCTTAGTAAGTTTAGTTTTTCACATTTGGGATCCTAAAAATTTTAAAAATGTAAAATTTCCAAAACTAAATTGTAAGTTCAAATCATTGCCTTCCACAGATTTGTGGCTATTTCAAAGTCTGCAAGAGACCTCATTATTAGTATATTTAGTCGTAAGCGTTTAATTATATTAGAATTTAAAACATTTAGGTGTTAATTCTGATTACCATATAGTTTTAGATATCCTGGGGCCTTCTATTGGACTTATTTAGTTCAGATTATTATGTTCAGTTTCCATATAAGTAGTCAAAACGTGGAGTTGTAAGCAATAATATTGTAATAGTATTATTTTGATAGAGGTAGTTAAATTCAACTTAATGCCAATTTAGCGCCGTCCAAGTTGTTTGTTTCCAGTATTTTGCTCAAATAATTTCATATTCAAGTTTATTGGGATATGTAATAAATTGTGACAAATTGTTCTTTAATCCAATTTCGGTTGTGATTTTCCTGAAGATAAGTTAGGCATTGTGAAAATATGTGAAGCAATAATATCTTTCGTTATTTGCATCTCTTTCTAGCTTTAGAAATGGACGACCACTTAATAAACAGAAAAATGTACAAATATAGTTGTTAACATAGTGTTAGTTTGTTTAAATAAAAGTTGTTTTAGGAATTAAGCGTTATTTATTAAATACACTTAAATGGTAACATATCACAATGTTTTATTGTACAATTTTGCGAGATTCCTCGCATGTGAAAGTAAATCTATTTAATATCTATTAGTATATCACAATCACAGTCATTATAGCACTTAAACTGTTTTAAAGTAACTTTCCACTGCCGATACATCCGTAAAAAAACACATCCAATATTATCTTACAAAAATCTGATTTTGCAAGTGAAAATACAGTTACACTAACATCAGGGCCTTTGAACATTTTTTTCCACTGAGATTCCAATTTTAAAATTTAGTTTATTTTTTATTTTTAAATTAACCGATAAATTCGACATGGTCACATCACTAAACATATTGACATGTGTCAACTGTCAAACGATACAAATGACATTTATCAAAATACTTGCCATTGTAAAAAAAGCCCTTCGCTACCACAATTACACAAGTGAAAGCCTTAATTATCTTATAATATTTGGTCTTAAATTAATTAACATAAAGGCACTTTTCTATCACATATTTTATACATTTTTAAATAACATAAATTTAAGCAATAACTGCGGCACTCAGAGTCATTTAATTACTAACACTACGGAGATAATGGCCACTAAAAGCCTTTTGTATACGCCATAAAGTCATCTCACATTATCCAATAAGGAATTCTTGATTACAAATTCTACTTCTCTTCTCTTCTATCACTTCTGGTGATTAAAAGAGAAGACAGTTAAGACAACATCGGTATGTTCTATGATTATTTGAGTGGTCAAGCTGGCTGCGCCTCCGCTGGAGCCTGCTGCTGCAGGAGCTCCCAGTAACGGCCTCGCTTTCGGACCAGCTCCTCATGTGAACCGGACTCTGCTACCACGCCTGGAATAGTATTATTATTAGTCTATCTTGTATGGGATCAATGCTATACTTAGATGCATAGTAAATGCTAATTAGAGATAATTACAGCTCTAAAGATACTTAAAAAAAAATGGCCGAATATTCAAACGCCACTCGAATTTAAGCGTCGCTTAAAATAAAAATGGCCTTAAAATTAAACGAGAGCGCCGTAGAATATGGAGTTTAAGCGTAGACTTAACATGAGACGTTCTTAAATATTTGAGTGGCGTTTGAAAATTCGTCCGTAAGTCAAACAAGTATCAAGCCGGCTATAGACGCTCAGTTTTAAGTGCGCAGTTAAAATTAGCATGTGTAGACAAAACTGAGAACTCTACAGTTCGACTGTGCACTTCAAACTGATGTGTATACGTCAATTTTAACTGTACAGTTAATATTTGTAGCCCTCTTTAGTTGTGGTTATAAATATTCTTACCCTTATCAATGAGGCAGATGGTGTGCGCGTGGCGCACGGTGGCCAGCCTGTGCGCTATGATGATGGTGGTGCGGCCGCGCGACGCCGCCTCCAGCGCCGCCTGCACCGCCTGCGGACACACAAGAACGTTATATTTCTATAAAGTTTAGTTTGGATAAGCAATTCAGTTACCCTACGGCTTCATTAGATCGAGTTCGCGATAAAAATGGACTTACGACGAACGTAAATCTACATTCCTATCGCGAATTCGGTCTAATGAAGCCATATAGTAAGATAAATATTTCGATTCAATGCCGACTCACAAATTCAACACGCCAAAAGTTGACTTAAAGTAGACCATAATAAAAAAAAATACTAGACCAACAACAACAACACGACTCACGCCCGTAACCCATAGGGGTAGGCAGAGACAACGGACCTTTATTTAGCACGATCCTGACACACCTAGACCAGACTAAGGTCCTGGCTGTAATGCATAATATTTGTATGAGCTCACCTTTTCACTAGCGGCATCTAGTGCGGATGTAGCCTCATCTAGTAATAAAACTCGTGGCCGACGCAGTAAAGCGCGTGCGATTGCCACGCGCTGCTTCTGCCCGCCTGACAGCGCTGCGCTGCCCGCCTCTAGCACTGTGTCGTAACCCTGATGCAAAGGTACATTCAAATTAAAGATTATCCTAACAAAATTAGCTATAACTTTATCTATACTAATATTATAAAGAGAGAAACTTTGTATTTTTGTATGTATTGAAATAACTCAATAACTGGGCCGATTTCAAAAATTTTTTCACCATTAGAAAGCTACATTATCCCCGAGTAACATAGGCTATATGTTTATATCCGCGCGGACGAAGTCGCGAACAACAGCTAAAGTAAACATATAATAAAGCCGGCTACAAACGTTTAGATTTAACTGTACAGATCTGTACAGTTAAGGGTCTGAATGTAGCCGGTTTTAGATAGACCACTAATTATGAATGCAATTTGTTACCCTACAGACCATTAGACCGAGCTCGCTAAAAAAGCGAACTTTAGCCGAAGCAAAATACAATTTTTATCGGGAACCCGGTCTAATGAAGTCAGGGTATTAAACATGTTCGTACCAGAGGTAGACTGGCTATAAAGTCGTGGACATTGGCCTGCTTTGCCGCCTCGATGACCTCATCCAGCGGTACTTCTCTTGTTGCATCACCGTATGCGATGTTGTCTCGTACGCTGCGCTCGAACAGCGCGGGCTCCTGCTGCACCAGGCCGAGCTGCGCGCGCAGCTGTCGTAGGGTTAAGTCTCGTTTCACGTCGCGCCCGTCAACTGTCTGAAATGGAAAAATATGCATGTTGTTAGTTGGTTATATGAAAAATCCGACTCGAAGGATCAATAAAATTTATTATGCTATGCCGGGAATAATCGTTCAGTTTTAACTGTACAGGGTACCCAAAGGACTTTTCGATTGGCGATATCGCCAATGGAATCTGAGAAAATGTATGGAACTGAATGACATTCGATAAGTCGTGTGATTGTCAAGTGTGAAATATCGAACGTCGTTTTCAGTTTCATACATTTTTTATGTTTGCTATAGAATCGCTTCGTAGCGTAACTTTGGGTAACTCCCAGATCTCAATGTTGCCTACACGAGGTCAGGTTTAACTGCGCAGTTGAACAGTTAAAAGTGAGCGTTTGTAGCCGGCTTTATTTATGTAAATATCTATACTAACCACGTTGCCACTTTCAGGGTCATAGCTCCTCATGAGGAGTTGCATGAGGGTGGACTTGCCGCAGCCGCTGGGCCCCACCAGCGCCAGCGTGCGGCCCGCCTCCAGCGACACGCTCAGCCCCCGCAGTACCTCCACTTGAGGCCGAGTCGGATATCGGAACTTTAGATTCGAGAATTTTATTTCTCCTGTAGCCGACTGAAAAGACAATAAAATATTACATAGGTTACTTACTTTGACAGTTTTTAATGTGATATTTTAATTTATAAAGGGAGAAATAATCGTTTACTCTTAATAATTGAATAATTTTGTTGCATTTGATGACGTGTTTTGAACTTATTATCTACTAGCGATTTCGACTTCGCACGGGTGCAAAGTACTAAATACACTAAAGAAAAACTGTGAAAGTTATAACAGCCAAACTAAAAATTGCATCCGTACGAATTTGGGGCATGTCGCTAGTTATACATATAAATCTTCCTCTTCAATCACTCTATTTATTAAAATAACATCAAAATCCGTTGTGTATTTTTACTATCATACAAACAAACGAGCAAATTGCCATGATTCGCTGAAAAATCCGAAGCGACCCCTGCCCATAGACATCTGCAATTGCAGATGCGTTGCCTACCCTTAATCTACGGAGGAGGAGACGCACAGCAAGAGGATAATTCCTCTCCCTATGCGTCCCCTCCCCCGACAATGCACTTCCAATCCAATCCACGAGAGAAAGTGGATTAAAATTAGGCCTCCGGCACCACACTGGTCAGGCTGTACACGGAATAGCTTCCATTTGACGCCTGTCTTCTGTATGTGTGTGGTATGTCACCGGGCGAGCCGGACAATTCGTGCGAAGATCTTAAAGCGGGCTCTACCTCTGTTAAAGATTTAAGCATACATACAGGGATACAGGGACAGAGAAAGCGACTTTGTTTTATACTATATAGTATACTCATTGTGAAGCTACTCACCCATTGAGGGTCTTCAACAGCAGTGGTTTCGGTGACAACCAGCGGTGTCCGCTCCAGGCCGTTGACGACGCGTGCGGCCGCGCGCCGCGCCGCAGCGAAGTTTGGTGCGAAAGATAACGCCTCCGCCAACATCCACGCTCCGTAGATTAATGCTTCTGACACCCTTAATAACAAAGACATTGTAAATAAGACTGTTTAACTGTAGAGGGGGTTATCCAAAGTACATGTGCTTCTAAGCGATTCGATAGCGATCATCAAAAATGTATTAGAACGGGCAATGACGTCCAATGTTTCACACGTGACGTACATGACTGATGTATGTTAATGTCAGTTTCATACATTTTTGGCTATTACGTCGGCGATATCGTCAACCGAAAGATACTTCGGGTACTGTGCAGTTGAGACTGAACGTCTGTCGCCGGCTTACTAGCTGTTGCTCACGACTTCGTCTACGTCGAATTAAAAAATATAGCCTATGTTACTCAGGGATAATGTGGCTTTTTAATAATGAACGAATTTTTGAAATCTGCTAAGTAGTTTTTGAGTTATTTAAATACAAATCTTCTTATACAAATTAGTATAGATTACTTACAGTATAGCATATTCATAAGGCAGATCCTCTCTAGCGATGAGATATCCACCGTACGCGAGCGAGACCGCGTACCCGAGCGTGGGCGCGCACAGACACAGGCCGTACACGGGCCCGCGTATCCAACGCGCACCGCGCGCGTGCGCTTCGGAATCTCGCAGCGCTTCCGCGTATTTATCCAGTATTGCCAGCTCCACGCCTGCGACCATAGACAAATGTTTGCCGTTAGATAATGTTGACAGCTGTCAGTTTGACGTATCTAGGGAGCAAGCCGGGAGCCGTGGCACGGGCGACAAAATTCTGATTTTATAGACGAATCGACACCTCAAAATTTACCTAACTTTCGCCGTAGAGTAAGCAATAGTACATCAGATATCGGCTGAGATTATAAAGGGCGGCATTTTTAAAATTTTACCCCCTCCTTCAGAAAAATAGAAGATCCGGCGTTGCTAGGGATGTAACCTCAATCGGTAAAAGACAAAAATAATAAATAATATGTTATTTACCGAGACTCTGTACGGTGCGTACGTTGAGCACAGCTTCAGTGGCGAGACGGGCGGCGCGCTGTAGAGACTTTAATTCTTTTTCTTCAGCGCGCTTCGTCACTGTCCCTTCTAACCAGATACCACCAATGACCTATCAAAAATTATAACCTGTATATTGCTGTCCCTCTCATTCTCTATAAATAAAACAATGATAGCAATAGTGGGAATATACTTACACATGGTACACTCAGCAGACTGACAAGCGTCATCTTCCATGAATAAGCCAACGCCAGACCCACACCTAGCACCATTGTAGATGTGCCTTGCAGCATTGTGCCTAAACGAGTACCTAAAAACACACAGGATTTTAAACCATATTACATAAGTCATAAAGTCTAAAAATAATTCTAAAGCTACATGCTATATGATTTGAAAAGTAGGGGTTACCTGTAGCGCCCTGCACAGCCGCGCAGTCGGAGGCGAGACGAGCGCAGAGAGATCCCACTGAGTTGGTCGGCACGTCAAACCAACCTTGCTCCTGTAGACATTTATAAATAGTTAGAAAATGGTTAGACAATAACCAAAATATCTTGATCACGACATTTTTTTTTTCATATTAAATAGTGACAAACGAGCAAGCGGCCACCTTGATTCGCTGAAATAGCGAAGCAACCGCTGCCCATAGACATCTGCAATGGCGGATGCTTTGCCTAACCTTAATCTACGGAGGAGGAGACGCACAGCAAAACAATAATTCCTCTTCCTATGTCCCCTCCCCCGCCAAATTCACTTCCCCTTCCCACCATTCCCTTATAAAAAATAATAGGAAGAAGGAGTGGACTAAAATTAGGCCTCCGATCCTTTCCCCATCATACATAAACATTATTTCTAGTGAAGTCATACCTGTGACAGGAAGTTCCTAAATGTCATGACACGTAGCCTGTCAGTGAGCTGTGCGCCGGCGCGGCCGAGCAGCCACGCCTGCAGGAAGGTGACGAGACCGCTGAGCGCCGCAACGCCAGCGAACATGCCCGCGTACATGTGCGACTTGGCGAGGATCTCCTCGGGATCCGATAACGAGAACATCTGGAAGAAGATAATATGGTTAGTTTATCATAGCAATAGTGAGTATATGCATGGATATACTTATTTATTTTGAAGTATAACTATTATTTTATTAGACAAATTGTTGTATTGATTGATACTGAAATCAATATGAAAGAAAGCAGACCTTTTTTAGTAGGTTTATAATAATATAAACCCACTTAAAATGGCAACATTAAGTAAAAAAATCACAATAAAAGTAAAATTCTAGTACAAAAAATTAAACTGATACAAAGTTATTTATTAGTAAAAAATTGCATTGTTGTAGAGAAGTCTATTGTAGGTCACTTACCCCATATAACTTAGAGAATAGATAAGCAAAGACGGGCATTGTACCCCCGATGGCGAGCGAGGCCAACCCTCCGCCCAGCAGCAGCGGCCACTCCGCCGCATTCAACTTCAATAGCTTCCAGTTGGATACATCCGGTTCCTTCTCCTGCTCACTCTCGTCTTCCAATTCATCTTCTGTCTCTGTCTCCTATACCAAAAATTGGTTTCAATTAGTCCAACTAAACCGGTTTTTTTGTGTAGCTTCACATCACTAATATTTGACAGCTGTCAAAAATAAAATCTAATGCCGGCTACAGACGATTAGTTTTAAGCTTTAACTGTACACTTACACTACACAGTTAAAACTGACGTGCGTAGGCGAAACTGAGAACTGTACAGTGGTACTGTACAGTTAAAACTGAACGTTTGTGGCCGGCTTTAGGTTTTATACGAAAGTCAAATACTTACAGGCGCCATATCAAGTGCGGTGGGCGGTGTGCTGAGACGCAGGCTGCTTCGCATGAAGCCCTCGCGTACCATAGACCCTGAGACAAAAAATAATATTTATTAATAAAAAAACTATTAATTACCCCAGGGCTTCATTAGACCGACGTCACGCAAAAAACGGCCTTACGTAGAAACAAAATCTCCCAATTTATTGTGAACTCGGTCTAATGTACCCGAAGCATTAGAAACGTACCTTTCTTACTCCTAGTGGAACATATGCTGCTATTCCTGCGTACGGGCTGCGGTCTGCGCTCCACCACTACATCATCATCTTCACCTTCCGCAGATTCTGCTAGAGCTTTCTCTACACTCCTAAAAAAGATAATGCTAATATTATAAAGAGGAATGATTTGTTTTTTTGTAAAAACTCAATTGGGTCCAATTCAAAAATCCCTTCACCATTAGAAAGCTACCTAATCCCCGAGTAACATGGGTTATATTTTTTAAATCCACACGAACAAAGTCATGAACAACTGGTTATTAATATAACAATATAGAAAAAGGGTATATTTTATTGTTTTTTTTTAAATTGATATCAGCGCCATCTACCTGTGTGTAAGATCATCGTTGACCAGTCTCCAGTATGCGCCGCGTTTAGCCAGCAGCTCGTCATGAGTGCCCTGCTCCAGCACTGCGCCTTGCTCCACGTACACTATACGAGATGCGTTCACTATTGTTGACAATCTGTAAAAAAAATATAAAAAAAAACACAAGTTAGTTTTAAATAGTTAAGGCGGCTACACACGCTCTGTACAGTCTGTACTGTACAGTCGACTGCACAGTTAAAACTGATGTCAGTGACGTGTGTAGGCCAAACTGAGAACTGTACTTCGACTGTACAGTTCCAAATGATATGTGTACGTCAGTTTTTACTGTACAGTCGAAGTTGTTTTTTGTACTTACCTATGAGATACAACTAGAGTTGTTCGCCCCACGCTCGCGGCATCAAGTGCGGCTTGCACCTAAAACAAGAAAAAATACTTTTTATGATAGAAAAAGACAAACTGGTAAGTTAAATACGATGAACTATGCTACGCATTTTGTAGACGCCATTTTCTAAGACAGAACGCTTGACTAACTACTATTTGAAAGCTGGCTACAGACGTTCAGTTTTTTAACTGTACAGTTGAACTGCACAGTTTAAACTGAGCGGCAGTAACCGGCTTAATATGACTTGTAATTCTAATTTTGACATGATATTCAAAGTGAAAAAGTTCGTTAGCTGTAGATGCTAATTTCCCTCAACTCCTCAATTTAATATTTGACTTTGTGCAGTAAAATATATCTTACCTGTCTTTCAGCGGCTGGGTCAAGTGCTGAGGTGGGTTCGTCAAGCAGGAGTATAGCCGGACGGCGCAGCAAGGCGCGCGCAATGGCCACGCGTTGCTTCTGTCCGCCTGACAGCTGCGCACCGCGCTCACCCAGCACTGTATCGTAGCCCTGTACATAATATACTATAGAAGTAACTGAAAGTAGTCATAAGCAACCTGCACATATCGGCGAAGAAATTCAAAGATATGTGTATTCACGCAAATTACGCGCTAGTCGTGGAATGAAGGAAAATGGAGCCCATCATAGGTCGAACCCTTTAACCTTTTACGTAACTATACTAGCTATCGCCCGTGGCTCTGTCTGCGCGGAACTAAAAACCATAGTGAATTATGTGTGCTTTCTGACTACTATTTTCAAAGAGTCCCGTTGAGCCATTCTGGGGATACCTTCAAACAAACATTCATTGTAACTTATGCATTTATAATAATAAGGTACGGTATAAAAACATGGGCATTTTGACCAACAAATACCAAGTAACAGTAAAAGGGTAAAATAACCGTGAAGAATTATGTAAAAACAAAAGTTATAAGCTTATTACCCTACGGCTTCATTAGACCGATGTCACGCAAAAAATGGCCTTACGCCGAAGCAAAATCTACTTATTTTTCGCGAACTCAGTCCAATGAAGCCATAGGGTAACAAATATAATACAGAAAACAGTCGTCGACATAAAACAATATACTAACATTAACAAGTTTGGTAATAAAGCTGTGCGCGTGCGCAGTCTTTGCTGC
>QDHC01004449.1:372986-390450 GCA_013186455.1 Papilio dardanus tibullus | reverse complement strand
ATATATGTTAATATATTATGAATAAACTTGTTTATCTGCGCTTATCAAGATCCAGTTATGTTAGTTATCTTATAACATACATTTAAATAATAAATATGTAAAAGAATTGTTTAATTAAACA
This sequence comes from Papilio dardanus tibullus, assembly GCA_013186455.1. NCBI lineage: Eukaryota > Metazoa > Arthropoda > Insecta > Lepidoptera > Papilionidae > Papilio > Papilio dardanus. Next base: position 390,329 of record QDHC01004449.1, on the reverse strand, counting down.
TAATCTGAAATTAAATATACAGCGCATGTTAACTTACACTTATTAAAAACTCACGCCCATGATCCAGAGGGGTTGGCAGGATTTGAATTTTCCTTATTTTTTTTATAAAGTGAAATTTAATTTTGGATCCTAGGACTGTGGGGGAACACATTTAGGTATGTACATCTTCCTCTTCTACTCAATTAATTTCAAATTTTAACAGTGGTAGAGCCCGCTTTAACATCTACGCACGAATTGGCCGGCTCGTCCGGTGACATACCACGACCACACAGAAAACAGGCGTGAAATGGAAGCTATTCTGTGTTCCGTCTGGCGAGTGTGGTGCCGGAGGTCTAATTTTAATCCATTTTTCCATCTTGTCCCTATAAGGAAATGATGGGAAGGGGAAGTGGATTTTCCGGAGGAGGGGACGCATTGGGAGAGGAATTATACTTTTACTGTGTGTCTCGTCCCCCAAAGATTAAGGGTAGACAACGCATCTGAAATTGCAAATGTCAATGGGCAGCGGTCGCTTTGCTTTTTCAGCGAATCCAGGTGGCCGCTTGCTCGTTTGCCACTTTATAATATAAAAAAAAATCACCTTGCGGGAAGAGAGAGGGCATACCACACCAAAACACCTTGTTTCCTCTTGGACACATTGTGGACGCCGCGGGCACGGTAGTAACTTCCGCGACGCCCACTGGTCCGCCTCAGGAAAGGCCCATAGAGCGCACTAAAAGGGCGCTGCGCCTGTAGGCGCTCCTCGGATTTCAAAGATTTGGAATGATCCTGACACAACTCGTAACATCCATATTCATACAAACATACATGATCGTCTGTTTCAGGTGCTATTAATATTTCAAGGATATTATATTAATGGCAACCGTGTAATGAATTTGATGCTTAACAAAAGTTTTCCATTAGTTTTATTAATACATCAAAAGACTAGTAACCATAGACAACCGGTTTTTTTTGCCATGTGACAGTCAAGCGATAGTCACGTTTTAATATTTTAACCGGTTTTTTTAAATATTTGACTAAAAAAAAGCAGATAAATTTGATAATACTCAAGTGACCTTTAAAGGCCGATACCTTATATGGTATTTTTTTGTTGTATTAATTAACTAACCATATTTTACAAGTAGAATTTTTTACACATCTAAAAATGTAAATTATACCTATCTCTATTACATGGTTAGACGTTGAGGATAAAGACTATTAAAGCAATGGTGAAAATCCCAACAGGCTCGATGTAACTACGGGGAAAATCACGAACCAAATAGCTAATATTTTGAAATAGGTAAAACCTTTTATGCTATGGTTAAAAGGAAATAAACATACATAAGGGCCTCGCCGATGACAAGCCTAGATTAGAAGGCAGGCTAGTACATGCATATATTATGTAGTTTATATTTTATTTTTAACTATGTTTTGTGCGCGACTTTGTCCGCTTAAAATATATAACATAGCCTATGTTACTCGGGGATAAAGTAGCTTTCTAATGGTGAAAGATTTTTTAAAATCCGCCCAGTGGTTCTTGAGTTATTTCAATACATACAAAAATTAAATTATAGAAAGTTTCTATCTTTATAATATTAAGTAAGTATAGAAGAATAGATTAAACATAGAAGAAAAAAATAGCAAGTAGCATTTGAATTATTTAGATCTATTGATATTTTAAGCAATTTAGTATTACAAAGTAGTATTTAATATCTATTTTACATTTTTACGACTATGATTTATGGTTTTTTAAGATTTTTTTTATCTCATGTGAACAAAGTCTGAAGCATTTTCTAGTAATAAAAATCAATAAATATCAAAGTAGTATTCTACGCATTTGTAATATAATAATAACAGGTAAAACGACGTAGGATAATTGTTTAAACTTATTAACTATTCTAGAATATATAGATATATATATTGCCCACGTGTATATATTACAGGAAAATCAATGGAAGTGATTAAAATTACTTGTTATTTTTTCTTTATTGATAGCTGATTAGGAGATTTGTAAGAAAATTCTGTATAAGACATAGATTAAAAGAAGCAGATGAGACATGACATATGTCATACGGACAGCGACTGAGACACATTTATACGAAATATACGTAACGTAACAAACACAGTGACATATATCTTTGGTCCCTTTCTCCGTATACGAATTTGTTTCTTGGGGTCCAGAAATAGGATCTAAATAAATGTGTATTGTGGCGCTCCAAGCGTATTTTCGGTGAACTCATTTTTTGTCCCTCAACCAGATACGCTGTAGCCCGTTCTGTAGCTTTCTTTCTACGGAATAAGTTATGCAAATTTTTCAGCGTCAAATGTTACATGTCACGCATACTTAAGTAATATAAAAACATAAAATTAGCATCTTACTAACCAGTATTATAAATACAAATCAACTTAAAAAAATAAAGATAACACTGATTTTATATTTAATTAATTAATGGTAAATGTCCTCAATATCCGTCGGCCTACAGCGGCCAAGTTCAAGGCACAGATCTGATGTAACCTTAACTCTACGCACTTCGCATACTAATATAGTGCTATACATACTTTATAGCGGTTCGTGTTTTCGACATGTAAGATATATTTTTACAAGATTGACTCAGGGATGACTGGGAAAATGACTGGTCGTGTGTAAGTGCCACTTTAATCTTCCTAAGTAAGTAATTGAGTGAAACAATTTTGACTAGTGCGGTGTCGTTTGATTCAATTCTCCTACTTAGTATCATAATAGTTAATCAAATAGGTTTTTTGATTTTTTAATTAACAAATTGTGTTAGCCATGTTATTTCTGTGATGTAAAGGGTTTTGGGTTTTCTCCACCAGCAGTAGGCACCACTCGAGCGGCAATAAATTTTGAATCGCATATTACTTCATTAACTTTTTTTATAAACACGACAATAACTCGTTTTGATCCCACATTAGATTATGTTTCCGTAAACGTAAATAATTATTACTTCATTCACTACTTTGTTCTATGTAAACTGTAAAAAAAAATGTGCTATGTTTCTCGATTATAAAAAACAGTAAATACTGAAATTAAACTATGAATCATTGTTATCTGCGAAAATAAAATTAAGAAAAACCATAGCATTGCATAAGTACTAGGCGAGCAGAAATCCCTAGGTATGACAAATATTTACTTCAAGAATTTATTAGCCATTACGTTTTCTAACGCAGTTGGCTACGAGAAAATAAAAATTTATCATTTAAGATGAATTTTCCGAGTTGTTTAGGCGTCTTTAAAAGGTCATCGTCAGTTCTGGCGAATGATCTATTTTCGTCAAGCAATATTTAGACAATTTCGCGCGCCGCGATCCGGTTGGCGCGTGACGTCATGACGGGATGGAGTTTTTTGTTAGAAAATTGAAAAAGAGAACGTTGACTGAAGGACAATTACGTTTAACAGAGGTAGGCATATCTTGATTATTTTTTAGCAATATAATATTGTAATTAAATTGAAATTAGTACATGGTTTTTACATAAAAAATATAATTTTGATTTTGTGAAGTAAGCAAGGAGGTAAATCTGTATTTTTAGACTAGACTGTTGACATGAAAGACTTGGTAAGGACTTGGTTGTTGATTTTGAGAGATTTTGTTTCTATCTATAATGTAAAATAAACAACGCTTCGCTATTTCAGCGAATCCAGATGGCCGCTTGCTCGTTTGCCACTTTATAATAAAAAAAAAGTTTAAATATCAATAATTTATTATTTTTCAAGTGGCAACCCTAAGTCCGGAGTCGTAAGTCACCGTGGCAAATGCAGTGGTGCGCAACAATTAAAACATATTTATCGCGCACGCAAGTCATTGTGATTATCCTACAAGTTGTCAGTAATAAAATATAATAACAACTACTTAAGTAACAAAGTACGACTCAAAAGAGAATTTATGGGAAATAGTCATTTGTTTTATTAGCTTTCTCTTCTTTTTACATTCACATTTTTTACAAATGCTGACCTCATTTTCTTTCTTCAACACACAGCTGATTTGAATTTGCATTCTTTTGTTAACTTAGGAGTAGAATTTACACTATCGTTTTATGAAATCCTGGTATATTATAAAGGTAAGGTAAGGTTCGACCCATGATGGGCTCCATTTTCCGCAACTCCACGACCAGCGCGTATTTTGTGTGAATTTACAAATATCTTTGAATTTCTTCGCCGATATGTCTAAGTTGCATGACGGTACTTATATCTATTTTATTATATTGTAATTAAAAATCAATGAATGACGCGTATCGTTGTGCTGGATTTTCATTATGCAATTAATATACGAAGTATTTTAAATTGATTGACAAATTAGCGTTGTTAACCTAAAATATTGTTAACGCGCAGCTCTCCCGATATGCAACCGTATGTGTGGTTATTCTAGTTTCGTTTTACGTCATAATTCATGAGACAGGTATTTTATGCTATTCACGTTTTTTAATTTATTATTTTGGAATTTTTAATATTTATAGCTTTTATCTGACAAGCCCCTCTAGACAGAATTTTCCATTTATGGAAGGTTGATAAATCATATGGCACGTATTAGTACCATACGTTATTGAATTTCGTTATGGAATCGCTTCGGACGAATTTTGTCAAGGGGACAGATGTTACATTCATTACATAGATACTTGCCCATTTGTTAAAAAAATCATTAAAATCCAATTTTTCTCTAATTCAATTTTGTGCTCTAATATTAACTATCACGTTATTTTATATTACTTATAAAATAACTTTTAGCTTCTTTAGAAGTTTTTCGTCGTAAAGTGCTGTGATTGACCGATCGAAATATTTTTTGTTATTCTCCTACTTTCAATTGTATCTGATTATTTCAAGAATATAGGAACCGATATGTTTTTTTTTTATTATTCGCAGAATGGATAGTTAACGATAAGTTATACTAATATTATAAGGAGAGAAACTTTGTATTTTTTAATTTTTGTATTTTTGTATGTATTGAAATTACTCAAGAACTACTGGGCCGTTTTTAAAAATTCTTTCACTCATAGAAAGCTACATTATTCCCGAGTCACATAGGCTATATTGTTTATTTCCACGTGGACGATGTCGCAAGCAACAGCTAGTATTTAACAAAAATGTAACTTTATAACAAATCACAAGTATTTTGTTATTTTTTTATGTCTGGATGAAAAATATATATGTACAGACAAAGATATATTATACTGTAGATGGAACACTCGATGCCTAAAAGTGAGGCATTTTCTTTGACCTCCGGAGGTCCAATGTAGGGAAATCTCCCTAAGTGTTAACCTCTAAATTACATTTGCCGACATAAAAAGTCGACCGAATGTAACCTCTTTTCTCAAATTTAAATTGTTTTTAAATTAAAATTTCTTTTTTGGCATGCTTTTTGACGTCAAATTAGTATGGAGTGCTACCTCTATGTATAATATCTCTTTGTGTACAGACTTAAACGTATAATTTTTACCAACTTTATTATAACAAAAAACACAAAATATAAAAAAAATATTAGTTGGCGACTATTGGGTCTCTATTTTTATCAATTAAAAAAACTAATACAACAGTAATTTAGTCAACTAGGTTAAATTACTGATAAAAATAGAATTCCGTTTTTATTTATAACTAAAAGCAGGCTACTAAGTTCATACATAATTACGCATTCAATTTTAAACGAGTTTTTTTTAAATTAGGGCAAACGAGCAGCGGGAACACCGAGGTGATCAAAGAATTGACATCTGCAATACCAGAGGAACCACAGATTCGTTGCCAGTCTTTAATGACGTGATTCATGAAGGACCCGAAGTCGTTGTTATTTTTTTAATAATTTGAACCAATTTATTTATATTTTAATCATTACTAATTAAATAAACAATCTTCCATTAAGATTTTTATTTCCGTAAACATGATGACATATTTTTACGGAACAGAAGATGATTTTCTAAAAACATATTTTTTAGATAATGATAATAAAAAAACAGATTAAAAAATATGTACTAAATGTGTCTAGATAGGTAAAGAAAATATTACTATTTCCGATTTAGCACGGAAATGTAAAACTTTGCATTATTCAATACTATCAAATTGTTTAAATTAATAGAGATTTTAAGTGCTTAATAAATTAATAAATAGTCAATTAAAATTTAAGATTAGACTTCATGTTATCTTTCCTAATACAGGAAGTCGATTTTTTCTTTGACACTAACGCAAAACTTCTATTTTTTGTTTACTTTTAAAGCAATTTTATCCACAATTGAAAAAAATCTTTGCAATAATTTTTAAAAATGTGTTACATTTGTTCCGAAGCGAGCTTCATTGGCTCATTAGCCTGGATTCCATTTCCATCACAAGTCCCTGACAGCGTACCCAATGGAGACATGACGTCACAGATGTCATAATTAAATGAACAACCAGTGGAAATACATTTTATTTCGAAATATTTCGAAACTATGCAACATTTAGTAATATTTTAGTATTCCAAAAAAAGTCAGAAGCTTATGTTCACAATAGTCGAATCGCGTGAATTCAACCCACAACGTGGGTTGGTAGTACGCCTTATATCTAGGAAAGCAGTGGAAGGGATCGAAGCTTTTTTAAATCAAATATGCAAAAATTATTGATATAACCAAAGATATATTATACTGTAGATGGAACACTCGATACCTAAAAGTGAGGCATTTTCTTTGACCTCCGGAGGTCCAATGTAGGGAAATCTCCCTAAGTGTTAACCTCTAAATTACATTTGCCGACATAAAAAGTCGACCGAGTGTAACCTCTTTTCTCAAATTTAAATTGTATTTCATAGTATTTACTAAAGTTTAATATAATAATTAATAGAAACATTTTTAAAACGCTAATTAAAAATTTATAACAACCATAAAACAAAAATGATCTTTGTTAAAAATTATTTGGATTTAAATTGTTTTAAGTAAAATAATAATAATGAAAAACGATAATTAACGTTTTAATGAATGTTTTAGTTTATTCTACTGTTTATTTTAAAAATGTAAAAAAATCAAACAATTTCCCAAACTTGGAATTTTTTTTCATGATACTGGCAAGTTTTTTTTTTTAATAATTTCTTTCTTGGCACGCTTTTTAAAGTCAAATTAGTATGGAGTGCTACCTCTATGTATAATATCTCTTTGGATATAACTTAATTTGACGGATATAATAATATGACGGATCGACCAGGAAAATATGAAAGGTTATTACACTTTTGAAATTAATTGTCCGCAAAATGCACATGTGTTATGCTTCATTATGTTAAAAAAAGAAAAAAATATCCAAACAGAGTTAGTCGTACTGAAGTTTGTTTATTGGTTTAGAAATATGTTTTTCAAACAAAAGAGGTAAACCTACAAAGTGTTTTCGGGTTATTATACAACCTTTTATGTTTTTACACCATTTTTCTTAAGTAAAAAACAATAATGTAAGCCAAATAGATTTTATGATAATACACAAACTATAATTTAAAAGAAAATGAATGAAAAGTGGATATCTTTTCAACATTAAGTACGAAAAAACTACGAAAATTTTACCCGAACTCAAAATAGAGTCATTTAAGAACGAAAGCTTTTGTTTACCACATGTTTTTTGACCGTTGATAACATCTGTGGTTTCTGATATCGTGGAGTCCGTAACTATAAATATTATTTTTATAGATAAAATACCGCGGTATAATATTTTAAACCGCAATTTTTTATAGAGTCGGACAGTAAAAACTTATTAGTTTAAACATAATCATGTCTTTGTTTATTAAAACGGCATAGCTGTACTTACATTCTTAAAGATGATCCAATATGTCGTACAATATAATGTTTTTTTTTAATTAACAAGGGACTCACCAAGCCGAAGAACCCGATTGTGTCGTCCCGTTTCTTTGGTATTGGTGTTCCCATGTCGTAGATTTCGCCGGCCTGGCTCACGAATCTTTTACTTTGACCCTTCATCACTGTTTTAACAATTAACGTTTTTATTTTAAATTATACGCGTCGCACGCTTCTCACCCCGAGTTAAGCGTGTTCGCGTGCATTCGGGGCGCGCGTCGGACTGTCACTGACCGTTATTTGCCCGCGCGCTATGAAGCCGCGAAATACTCAGAGCGCGGGAAACCCCTTCGAAGCTTTACGGTTTTCCTGCAACGTTAGCTTTGTTCATTTGATATTCTTATAGCTTTCTGTCTCCAAATACGTACATGTTATCGTGACGTAAGTTAAAATTAATGTTAACTATATTACGCAAGTCAAGATGGGTCCATTTTCTACTCCTAGGAGTAATTCTTTTACGTACAATAAAATAAATCTTATTTTTTCGAGAAGTTAATATTTGTACTACTAACACTACATTCAAAGATATATTATATTATACTACAGATGGAACACTCGATACCTAAAATGAGGCATTTTCTTTGACCTCCGGAGGTCTCACGTAAGGAGACTTCCCCTAGTGTTGACCTCTAAATTACATTTGCCGACATAAAAAGTCGAACGAATGTAACCTCTTTTCTCAAATTTAAATTTTATTTCATAGTATTTACTAAAGTTTAATATTATAATTAATCGGGACACTTTTAAAACGCTAATTAAAAAATTTTAACAGCCATAAAACAAAAATAGTCTCTGTTAAAAATTGTTTGGATTTAAATGGTTTTAAATAAAATAATAATGATGTAAAACGATAATTAACATTTTAATGAATGTTTTAGTTTATTCTATTGTTTATTTGAAAAATTAAAAAAAAAACACACATTTTCCCAAACTTGGGAATTTTTTTCATGGCCCTGGCAAGATTTTTTTTTATAATTTCTTTTGCGGCAGGCATTTTAACGTCAAATTACTATGGAGCGCTCCCTCTATGTATAATATCTCTTTGGCTACGGCCTTATTAGACCGATGTCACACGAAAAACGGCCTCCGAAGAAAAATCTCCGTTTTTATCGCAATCTCGATCTAATGAAGCCATAGGGTAACAAATATTAATTAATGAAAATTACCAAATATTTTTATTTATTAAGGTTGGAAACCGTTTATAAATGTAAGTGGTAATTTGGTTGTAAAATTACTTAATTCGGTAATCGCCCAATTCTTTTTAGTAATTTCTATTTAAATATTCAAATTAAATGTGTTTACTTAGCCGACTTCCAACAGAAGGAGGTTATCGAGTTTTAATTTAAACTTTAGTAAATACTAAAAAATAAAATTTAATTATGAGAAAACAGGTTACATTCAGTCGACTTTTCATATCGGCAAGTGTAATGTAAAGGACAACACTGGGGAAATTTCCCTCTGTGTATAAAATCTCTTTGCTGGTAATAAGTATTATTTTTTAGCAGAGTACTAGTTATTAATAAGGTATATCAATTACTGGAAATCGATCAATATTTTTGTCCGAAATATCGTCCGCGCGAAAGTACAGAAAATGGATTCTAAATACTTATTAAATATAATTCCACAAACATCGAGATCCCTTTAGGTTGTTTCATATTAAAATACTCAGGTGTAGTGCGCATTTGGAGGCTTTCCTATGGTATATTCCAATAAGAAATTGCGGAAAGAATATTAATTTTCCTTATATTTTTTCTAAGAAATTTAAATATTACAATCGAGACTGCCTTAATTATGATTTCAATGCTTAATAAGAAATGATTATTTTAAGTCATATTAATTGGATAGTTACGCCATCTTGCGACAAATCCGCGCCCGATCGCTCGCTTCCTATTCAAAACAATAGTGTCGTGATATCGTAATTTTTATACGCAATTTGATTTTTCTAAGTAAGAAGTGTTCAGCACTTTATTGGCACGAAACAAATTTGCATTTTTATAAGAACAACCTTCCTGTCTCTTTAATAATTTAAGATTAATTAAGGTTTAATTTAAGGCATAGATTAAAAAAAAGGCAGATGAGACATGACATATGTCATACTGACAGCGACTGAGACACATTTATACGAAATATACGTAACGTGACAAAGACAGTGACATAGATCTTTGGCCCCTTTAGACCGTATGCGATTTTGTTTGTTGGGGTCTTGAAATAAGACCCAAATAAATGTGACGTATCTCAGTATTGTGGCGCTCCAAGCGTATTTTCGATGAACTAATTTTTCATACGTTTCAGGCAAAGGCCTGAGACATGATATTATTGGTTTAAAACCGTAAAATGATGCACACACAACATACCTATGACGTAGTCTAAGGCATGTTTTGTCCTCAACCGTATACGCTATAGTCAATTCTATATCTTTCTCTCTCTACGATTTAAGGTCTCGCCTTCCTTTTTGGAACCCGTTACAAAACTGCCAATATTGACGACGAGACGTCTGTGACGTCAACTTAGATTTTACTTAACCAAAATGAAGAAAAGCAAAATACCCAAAACGTAAGTAAAATTATTACGTCATACTGTATGTAACCAAGACTTTACGATATTTAAATTGAATTATGAATATTTTAATTACACATTCGGGTTTTAGAGCAGCCATTTGCATAATATGTTAAATAAGGAACCTATTAACTTTACTCATTGTTGTTGTAAATGTTAATTTTATCACCAAAGATATATTATACTGTAGATGGAACACTCGATGCCTAAAAGTGAGGCATTTTCTTTGACCTCCGGAGGTCCAATGTAGGGAAATCTCCCTAAGTGTTAACCTCTAAATTACATTTGCCGACATAAAAAGTCGACCGAATGTAACCTCTTTTCTCAAATTTAAATTGTATTTCATAGCATTTACTAAAGTTTAATATTATAATTAATAGAGACATTTTAAACAAAAACAGTCTGTGTTAAAAATTGTTTGGATTTAAATTGTTTTAAATAAAATAATAATAATTAAAAACGATAATTACCGTTTTGATGAATGTTTTCGATTATTCTACTGTTTATTTTAATAATTAAAAAAAACACACAATTTCCCAAACTTGGGAAATTTTTTCATGATACTGGCAAGTTTTTTTTTTAATAATTTCTTTTTTGGCACGCTTTTTAACGTCAAATTAGTATGGAGTGCTACCTCTATGTATAATATCTCTTTGTTTATCACCATATAGTTTGTTTGTTTTTTCTTAATTAATAAACAAACCAAAGAGATATTATACATAGAGGTAGCACTCCATACTAATTTGACGTTAAAAAACGTGCCAAGAAAGAAATTATTAAAAAAAAAAAACTTGCCAGTATCATGAAAAAAAATTCCAAGTTTGGGAAATTGTGTGATTTTTTTACATTTTTAAAATAAATAGTACAATAAACTAAATCATTCATTAAAACGTTAATTATCCATTTTCACTATTATTATTTTATTTAAAACAATTTAAATCCAAACAATTTTTAACAAAGACCATTTTTGTTTTATGGTTGTTATAAATTTTTAATTAGCGTTTTAAAAATGTTTCTATTATTTATTATATTAAACTTTAGTAAATACTATGAAATACAATTTAAATTTGAGAAAAGAGGTTACACTCGGTCGACTTTTTATGTCGGCAAATGTAATTTAGAGGTTAACACTTAGGGAGATTTCCCTACATTGGACCTCCGGAGGTCAAAGAAAATGCCTCACTTTTAGGTATCGAGTGTTCCATCTACAGTATAATATATCTTTGAAACAAACAATAGTTCCGACATCAAGGGAAACTCATAACACATCAGTATCGCCGGGTTAACGGACATTAGTTTTTGACAAATGTGAGGTTATTTTAGATTTACTATTTTCCGGGTTTTTATTATTGTTACGTAAAAAGGTATAACTTATGCGTAGTTACGGTTCACTTTTAGGTAAAATACAGCACATTTTTTATTGTTTACTGTAGTTCACATTGCCATAATGTTCATATAAAATTCAATGCTATGGAAAGAAGGAAAGAGAGGCCATTGAAAAACAAAAGAAACATTATAAATAATTAATATTTATTAATATCTTAACATCTAACATTTATTTTAAAGTTTAAACTAATTAATAAACAAAACCCTCAATATTTTTCATTATGGCCATCCAAACATCACTTGTATTTTAGGTTAGATATCAAAAAAAGGAAGATTAGCTCAAACTTTTTGTACTTGTCATAAATAAAAATAACTTATTTACTACTCATAACACAATAATAACTTAATAAAGAAAAATTGTTATTTTAAATATTGAAACTGTCATCTGCGGGGGCACGTTTGTAGAAAGCGCGGGAAACGTCCACGGGGCCTCTGAGACCGAGCCAACCGAAGTAGCCATGTCGCCACAGCAGCATCAAGGTTAACATTATGGGTACAGCCAGAAGCACTCCTAAAATATATAAAAAATATTAATAAAACTAGAACCGGCAACTTTTTTCACTGGCTGAATGGATTGTACTTTTGTATTCTTCCAAAAAAGTATGAAAGCTAACCTATAAGTGTTCCGAGCAGCATGGCGCCGTCCTTTTCGGGTTGGTGTCCGTACTTGTCGACGCAACGCATCGTGCGGTGTACTTCGTGTAAGTGCTTCATTGTGTAGCCCCTCATTTCAATAGGTTCTTTGCATCTAGGAAGAATGAAACATAATATTAAAATTAATTTCCACGAGGAATAAAATAAACAAAATAAAAAAGGAACATCGAAAGTTACGTATGGCAATCAGCATTTCATTTGGCATGGAATTAACCTCAAAAAAATTGTCAAATATATTTTTTCGGCACTAGGACTTTAGACGAAGAACTTTGTTATCTAAGAAAATTATTGTATTATAACTCCCTAAATATTAGCACAGATAGAGTGATAAAGTAACTTATGGCTCAAATTTATAAGTTTTACACTTTCCAGTCGTTTTTTTATCGATTTTTAAATATTTACTTGGAATACAATACATTGATGAGGGTTTAAATCTACCCGCGTTGTGGAAAGACCGCGATGCCTTTGTCACCATCTGAATCAGAATTCAACAGGAAAAAGTAAAGTTTTTATTAAGAACTTAGAATTTTTTCTTTAACCATTTCGATGTCACTTCAAGTGTATTCAAATGCAATTTAGAATTTGTATTCAAGACAACCTTTTACGTCATAAAAAAGTCCGAGATGGTAAAAAAGATAGTGTTTTTTTAACTTTATCAATCAGTACACATGTTTCGATACACGTATACAAGGAAATGTCCAAAATAACACGAGCTGGTTCTTATTAATATGAATAATTTAAAAAATGACGTCTATGGACGATTAATTGTAATACCAATAGGTCAGACTATCAGGAAAATTGTGTTTAATATAAAAACAAACAAGCTAACCGAAAAACTATAAGGCGTGTTACTAAACCATTCCTAGACGATTGATTTCTTCAAGTATGTCTTATTCTTGAAAAAAGAGTTAATTCCGCTAAATTAACTTCTTGCTTGTCTATGGGCAAGTCATATCAAGTGGCAGCGCGCTCCTGGTACCTTTGACTAAAAAAAATACTTACACCATGTTAGCAGTGGCGTTGACGTGTTTCGCTTCTATTATTGGTACCAACACGTCGACCATCCACTGCGTCGAGCAGTCGCAGAGGAAGGGATTGTTGGACACGTCTACAGCTTCTAGAAGGTCCCAGCGCGGGAGGAAGCGAGCGTCCAATTCTGATAAGTTGTTTGATTGCAGGTATAACTGGAAGAATACGCAATAAGGAAAGTCTAAAGTTATTCATAAGGGTGATAGTCTGTTGTTTCACACTGATTTTAAAGGTATTTGTAAGGGTTTAAGTAAAGGTAATAATGTAGCAGTAATAACGGATTCTGAATGGCCTAGATTAATACCTATTATACATTAGAAGTTTAGTACCTTCTCCAATTTCAGGGGGGTCACCCAAAGTACATTCGCTACGAAGCGAATCTATAGCGAACGTCAAAAATGTATGAAACTGATATTGACGTTCGATATCTCACGCTTGACAATCATATGATTTTATCGAATGTCAATATCAGTTCCATACAATTTTGTCGATTCTATCAGCGATATTGCCGATCGAAAAGTACTTTGGATAAGCCCGCTGCATTCTTTTCGCGCGCATTTTGTTCACTTTAAAAATCTAAAATAATCACCAAAAAGCATAGATTGAACTTACCTCTTTGACAGTAGGCCAGTCATACGTTTCTCCGATATCATCAGGCCTTGCCAAAGCTCTGGGGTCGAGGAAGGTCAGTTTGGGGTTAAAGCTGGCGTGCAGACGTTCCAGGTTCTCCAGTCCCGCGAGGGCTCCGCTTTCGATGCTCCGCAGCTGCCTCATGTTGCACATGTGCAGCTCCTGCAGCTTGCGGAGTCGGGGGAAGCCGCTGAAAGGAGGGATATTAGAATAATGATCGTGACCCTTGAGCGGTGATAAGGACTGGGTGAGAGGGTTCGCGAAGACACAAATAATGGAATCTATATCTACCAAATCAATACTAAACCTACTATGTGATGTTACTTTAGTCGTCATGGATGACCACAAAAAAACTAGAAAGATGAAGTACTTACTTTTCCATGTTATCTTTTGTTTCATTATTTTTTGGCTACTTAGCAATTGCAATTACATGGTCGAATATTAGAAAAAAGTACACATAAAATAAAATTATATAAACTGTGTCAATAATTGAAAATGTAGTATAATAAGATTATTGTATATCGAAGTATTTCTTACGGATAATCTTCAGATGACATATCCAGCTTAACAATGGGGTTCTGATTGAGGTTGAGGTAGACCAGGTTCTTGGTCTCTTCCAGCTCCTGGGGCACCGCGGTGAGCAGGTTGTCGCTGATGTCCAACCGCTCTAGGTAGCGTGGCGTGTGTAGGAACTTGTCAGGGATCTCTGTTAGCTGGCAGCTGCGCATGCGCAACACCTGCGGCCACAAACAGTGTACTAACGACAAGCTTATCAAGTCCAACTAGTGGCGCTACTATCGCTGTTCCATCGGAAGACGAATTCAAATAAGTGCAATAACATTGCCCTTTCTAACCCTTCTTTGTTAGGAAAGGGAGTGGGCAATGATCACTGAGCCATTTTAGCGGAAACAAGTGACTACTGGCTAGTAACAATCTTTTAAAAAGAAAAAAGATACATCTAGCTGTAGTTGTAGCGCGCTTTTGATAAATACCTTGAGCATAGGTAAGCTGGATATGGCAATGAGCGTGACGTGGTCGATTGTGGCGAGCGGGTTGCCGCTGAGATCGAGCTCGGTCAGCTCGGGCAAGTGCTCGAACAGGTCCTGATGCAGTGAGTGCAGGTCGTTGTAAGCCAGGCTCAGTTTGCGCATCGCTGCTAGTGGCTCGTACTCTTCGGGGGAGAAGCGACCCTGATACAAGTAAATATGGCTGAAGCATGCATTGTAAGGTATTTAATTGTCCGCCTCATATAGGAGGGTCATGTATTCCCTGCGTATAAGTTTATAGTAGATGGGCATGTAAGTAAGATATGTAAGTCAATTCCATAGTGACCATCATGACTACCACGTGACATCGAGTCATATTCGTTCCTTGATTATGGATACATTCAGTCGGTTTTCGTTTTTTTAATCCTGGCTTTTTATATAACAACAATATATGTAATAGCTTACTTACCTCGAAAGCGTGAGGACTGAGTCGACCAGAGGTCAACTTATTGTGGCTGAGATCCAAAGTGGTCATCTCCTGCAGGTCCCTGAAGCTGGCGCTCTCTATGAACTCAATGGAGCATCGTGACAGGTTGAGGACCTGTATTGGCAGGTCACCGATAATAGTCACATTGGTGAAGAGGTTCTCGCTCAAGTCTACCACTGTAGGCTTTAAACCCTTCAAATCTGAAATATTTATATTCCTTTATTTATCGTTTCTTTTCACGGATGTTTGCGAAACATAAAAAAAAATAAGTTAAAATTGGAAGCTTAGAGATCAAAATTCAACTTGTTTTTTATTACAAGTTGCTTTTACCGCCACCTAGTGGTTCATTTTTAAACTGAACTTTTTTTGCACTACAAACTCACCATTCCACTCTTGTAGAGGGAAAAAATCAGTAATACTCTGATCGAAGCAATCCACTTTGTCGTCCTTGCATTTACATTTTCTGCAGATCCCAGTTTGGTTCAAAGCTGGGTTTAGAGTTGTAGATGGGGCTACGGTAGTAGCATCTGTAATGGGATTTTAAATTAAGCTACTCGTCGTTAGATGGCGTTGCGTGTAGCGTAAAGTGCAGATTTCATTTCTTGTTGCTAGAAATCATTTGAAATAAGTTTTTTAAGAGTTTGCTATCTTGGAAATTATCGTAAAACTGACATAATTATTTATTGGGTTATAGGAACATTTTGTAACTAATAAATCAATAAAAGTAGTGTTATTTCCCAGTTTTACAATTTCCTCTGAGAATATACTTAAAAAAAAACTAATCAAGTAGCTTCTGATCTATATAATTACCTAATGGGACTTGTGGTTTATTAAGGGCATTACTCACTTTCCGCGGAACTGACAGCAATCACCGACAAGAGGCAAGCCAACAACGATATGAGTCGGCTGTCCATTTCGCCTGTAACATTATATCTATGACTAATATATATTGATAGGACATACTATTTATAAACAGTATATAATCATGTCCGGATTCTATAATCGAATAATCTTTTCCCCTTATAATCTAGATATGGCGGTTTCTTACAAAACAACATTCACGTGGGCGTAGCTAACAGTGGCCTAGTCTAGAGTTTGGGAGGAGGCTACCTTTACTATGGCCTTATTCTTTATTTCTCTGATGACTTTGCTGACAACGCTATAAAATGATCTATTGTTTGCTTACATGTCTTTCAGATTTTGTTTTAAACAATGTGACTGGAAATAACAATTGAATTTTAATGTTGACCAAGTTTTATTATCTAATACCTATAATAATCATGAGATTATACTATTATCTTTTGATCGATGCAAGGCAAAGTATCAAGTATGTGTCATCGTCATTTGTTTCTTAGTTTAGAAATAGAATGATGAGACAATGACTTTTTAACTATTTTATGCTGAAGGCCTTAATCAGTTTGCTATGTTTATAAATAAAAATGAAATTATGTTATCGTCCGTACAATTCTAATCCAATCCTGACGTCACCGGACAGATTTTAGAAGACAAAAAGTTTTTTGTTTTATAAGAGAACGGGGCAAAGGAGCAGCAGATCAACTAAATTTGGCTCCAAAGCCCGTGGACATCTGAAGTATTCAAAAACTCTCCAATAGCCACTTTAAAACATAACACTTGTTTGCTTTGTCTTTGCAATGTGTGCCGAGTGCAACTATGCAATTCATTTTTACAAAAAACCATACACTTGGATTATTTTAATTGAACAAAGTGGTAAGAAACACGACAAAATAACAATAAAAAACTGACCTAAACTTTCGTTTCCCTGCGAGTAAATAATTAAAACATAACACTTTTAACACTAAACTGGTA
>QDHC01004449.1:346534-365090 GCA_013186455.1 Papilio dardanus tibullus | reverse complement strand
TACCACTTAGATTTTAAGCGACGCTTAAGTTTGAGTGGTATTTGAACATTCGGACGATTGAGTACTTACTAGTGTTTAATACCGCCCACACGTAGTCGCGGGCAAAACCTAGTATTATACAATTAATATATCCTTAAATATAGCTACCAACCAGTGAGCTGTGGGTCAGAGAAGACGGTGCGTGCCTTCCTCCGGCGGCAGTGCTTGAGCGCGGACAGCGACAACTCCGACGGCGTGAACAGCGCGTGGTACGGCACGCCTGCATTATATTACATTGAATTTGTAAAGACATTATTTATTCATCACCATCATCACCACCAGCTCAACTATACGTCCCCACCGAGGGGCTCGGAGCCTACCCTGACGGGTGACTAGGCCATAGTCAACCACGCTGGCCAAGTGCGGGTTGGTTGACTTATCACATATCTTTGAATTTCTTCGCCGATATGTGTAGGTTGCATCACGATGTTTTCCTTCACCGTAAGAGACATTCATTATTATGACTTTATAATTCATAACCGGTAGTCCCTTCGTTATAAATAAAAGTTGTCAGGCCTTAGGTTTAGGTATTTCCCCGCCGTAATAGGTTTTTCCTTCAGCGCTACTGCCATTTCTAATTTCTCTAGGTATTAGGTAACGTATCTATTCTTTTGTATTGGGATAATTATGGTTTTAAAATAGTTAACTGCAGTAAAATTGGATTAAATACTACATTAAAATATCAAAGATAAATTGGAGTAATTGATAATTGATAAAGGAGCTATTAAAAATATAAAAGTTAAAAATATCAGCGATCAATAAGCAAATTTAAAAACCTTACCTTGAGATAAAAAGTAAGGAGTTTCCACAGACTTGTAGGTATTTGGAGTATGTAGATATGCTCCCAAAGCTCCCATAGCCACGTGTAGATAGGACCCCTCTCGTCCTGGGACATGAGGCCTGATCTCTCCAGGAACCGGGAAGAACGGCTTCGGTTCCGGGCGTTCGTAATCAAACCTCCTCGGATCCGGGACTGGCTGTTTGAAGCCGCGACTTTGTCCTCGATATAAAATGTCCTCAATTAAAAAAGAAGTTTTCGAATTTTGTTCTTGACGGTTCGAGTCCATAGGAGAATCGCTTCTCGTTTCTTGTTCCATTTTTAAATGTGTGTTTAGTTTTTAATTTTGTAAATCATTTTATTTCTTATATTTTTAATCGTTTAGAAAATAAATTGATGAGGTTTGTAATATTATTATTTCATGGAAACACTGCGTAGTTATTACTATTTAATATTTAAGATTGAAAAATTGAATAATTTGAAATTATTCCCTGTCTGTTATAATAGTCACTGCCTTTTTCTAAAAATTAAAAAAGAAACTATCGACGTATAAAAGCGCGCGAAAATAAAAATTAATTATTCAAAACCGTCGGTGGTTTGTATGATCGATAATAATTACGTATATAATTTGTCAGTTTGCTCGTTGTTTTGAGGAAACGAGGCGATTTGGTCCGCGGGCCGGGCTAAACTGTCGCGCTCGGGATGATATGGGAGGGCCGGAGGGAGGCGCCTGCCGGAGGGATGGGGCGCAACGCAAAGGGTGCTCAGCTCTCAGCTATTCTAAGAAGTGTGAGGTTAATATTAATTCTGGTGTTTGCTTTTTATCGGGCATTTAGGAGCCGAGCTTTGTGTCTATAGTTACGTAGTGACTTTATAATTGTAAAAAGGTTAGTTTTGATGAACCTTATTTTATAGGTTGATAATGATGATAATACCTTATCCACATTTTAATCGTAATCATATCGTAATTTTCAAGTAATTGTTACTTTACTTAGTTAAAAACATTATCCTAGGTACCAAGGTTGCCTCAGCAAAAGCAGCATTTACTGAGGTATAAATAATAAAAAAAAAACGTTAGTTACTTATTTTTAGGCTATGATTTTAAAATCACAACAAAATAATTTACATAGGTACTTAGGTTGTGGCTGTTTCATTTCTCTACATTCAGAGGTTTCAAATATAAATAAATATTGCAAATGGCTTCATGTTACCGAGGCTGTTGCGATTCTGTATTATAAAGCATAGTCCACAAAGCGTAAAGATATTTTTTATCAACAAAGAAGTTTCCAGAAAGTGCAAAATGTAAGTTAAAAATAATAATGTGAGGTATAAATCCATTAGCGTTTAAGAAAAGAGTTTTAAGTTTTGAATTAGTTTGTATATATATATGTCAGATCCTTATCCTTACATAGCATAAAACAATAACGTTTTTTTTATGTTTGTCCCTATATATGCTTGAATCTTTAAAACTGCGCAACGGATTTTTTTAATAGATAGAGTGATTCATAAGGAAGGTTTTCATGTATAATACATTCACAATATAGTAGAGTAACACTGATAATTTAGATTTTTTTAATATGATGTCGTCAATTAACATATTTTTAGCGCTTACATTGCAAACGCTGCAGTATGTAGTATTCAGCATTATACCGATTTGCACCCGTGCGAAGCCGGGGCGGGTCGCTAGTTTATTAATAAACATTGCCAGTGTATATTGTTCTTTCTCTTTTCACTTTTGTCAAATAACTGCTTCAGTATTTTTTCCTACAGTAGGTAACTATATATATTCTTGTTTTGGGTATTTCTGTTTCTATTAAAGTCGAGAAAAATAGTCTATTGTCAAGGTTTAAATCCAACCTTGAAGAGACGAGTCATCTAAGTACATCCAGTTCGTACTCTATTCTTTTCAAACATTTATTTTATAGTCTTGCCAATATTTTATTTTATTACTGGCTGTTGATCGCGACTTCGTCCGCATGGAATTAAATAATATAGCTTATGTTACTCGGGGATAATATAGCTTTCTAATGCTGTTAGAATTTTTGAAATCGGTCCAGTAGTTCTTGAGTTATTTCAATATAAACAAAAATACAAAGTTTCTCTCTTTATAATAGTATAGATTACTACCAACGATTATTAGGTATAATATTTATTATTATAATAACATTGTGCTCATGGACTAAATGTTTGTATATCTGCATATCTCTAGCAGATGGAGGCTTGAATTACTGTAAGACGACGTAACCCGCTCGCCGCCGGATCATCCAATGCAAAGCGAGTAGTACCAGCACTAACACATCTTGATACTGAACCAATTTATATTAACTACTTACGTATTTCAAATCTTTATTTAAGAATAATTAACTAAATAAATAATTATTTAAAAGTTAATTGTCGCTTCGTCGTAATTAGTTTTGACTTAAGTTTCTACTGCCGAATCGGGTTTAAAAATATTTTTAAGTATATAAATCTTTTTGTAACTTATGAAATACTTATTTTCTAGAAGAGATATACCGAGATTTGTCTAACAAAAAAATTACCCATAAAAGTGCGTAAAAGGAGTGGTAAAATGACCTAGATAAGACAGTTTTTACCGTATAATTCCAGAATTGTAATATGTTTTGTCACTTAACAACAATAATGAAATAAAATGCTCTTTTATTAAAGTATCAAATAGTTTAAATCTGATATCTGTGAGCGATCCATCCCCCGATATCTCACCCTAATCCGCGCGAGGGCGGAGGCTCCGGCGGCCAATGGCGGGCCGGGGCGCGCGCCCCCGGCCAATCCAGCCTCGCCAATTACGGATCAAAAGCTTACAGATTTGGGGTCACTTTCGACCGTTTGCCGTTTTGTTAGCGACGTTTATTTTCAACTAAAGCTATGTCGCCCACTCTGTTATACAAATATATGACTCCTAGTATCAATTAACTTTCGTAGACAGACTTTTGATATTAAATTGTTAATTATTATACAGAATTTTGAGGTGGGTTTTACAATTGTTATTTGTAACAGATATTGTCGAAATTGTTTACACTTAATTTGTAAAGAAAATTAACATCGTATTTTCAAATCCACTTACCAATTTAATATGATCAAGTTTGGACCACTAAATAAATTGTACATTTTCCTTTATTAACATTTTTCATTCATACTTACGAAAAATACATTAATTAAATTCAGCCATTTGAGCTGACTACGTTATTAATATCACAGCTAAGAATTTTCTAAGATTTTTTGATTAGCTTCATAGTCCCTTTCTTTTTATTAGAATTAGATAAGTTTATTTAGATTTATAGATTTTTTTGTATTTAGTATCTATTAGATTGTGTAGATTTTTTTTGGAAATATTAATACAAAGTTTGTTGCTCTATCCATTAGAGCCTTCTGGAGATTAACGACTGTAAAATATGTATGAAAAGAACTTCAATACTTCAATATTCAATATCAGCAATATAATACCACCTTCTAGACTAAACCTAGCCTGGATCTCCGGCTCACGACGCTCCTGGCTGCATAAATATTGAATTACTTTAAATAATTAACATGATTACAAGACTGCAATTCCTAAATTCATAGGTAGAAGTATAATTCCACTAACAACAAATCTCAAAACAAGATTTGCTAATTGGTGTAACGCCGAGAGTCGGGCCCTCGTCGGCCATCGCACGTCAGCGCAGTGGCAGAGTGGCAGCGCGCCTTCGCCTCTCCAGCTCTCTCCCGCTAATGACTCTGTGACTTATCTCACTGACAGCTGTCATCTCCTTGACAGCGCGCCAACATCGTGGATAGGCGCTGGGGAATATTTAAATGTTGTAAGTAAGGTAACAATTTTACATTAACTATTTAATTTAACACAAATATGCGGAATCTTAGAACCTTGAGACAGACAGTGACCCCAAGTCATCATTAGACCGATGTCACGTAAAAAACGGCCTTACGACGTAGCAAATCTCATTTTTTTGCGTGAACCAGATCTAATGAAGACGTAGTGTGAGAATTAGCGCTTAACTTCTCTGAATCATGTCATAATTGCAATCTTTGTTTATGCTGACTACAAACGGTAAGTTCATATGGTAATATTGTCCTCTCACTCCTACCTATAAAAAATAAATATGACATTAACAAACACTTTTGAATAACCTCATACAATTAACTTCAAACATCTAAAATACTTAAATCGTGGGAAGAGATACACGTCATAAATGAAGATAAAAAATCTAATCTAATGAATCGCTTGGAGAGCTTTTAACGTAACTAGTAACTAATTAGGGTTGTGCAGTCGCACGGCTAACCTGAGTAGTTGCCGCTGATTGCCGATACAACACGTACGATTTACTGTTGTGTCAACACGGACCACGGCCTGAGGGTGCAGTTCTACATTGAATTAGTAATACTAGAAGAGACATTGTTTTTTCATGTTTAAAATGTTAGTTTGTCAATAAACCTTGTAAAGTGTCTATGTGTGCCACATTAGCACAATTTGTAGATCAAACAACTTGATCAATTTAAATTGTAGCCTATTATTTTTCGGAGTATAGAAGTGGCAGAGTCAATCGGAAATAAAATTCTATAAATATTTATACTTCTGAGTCGATAATTTACTTCGGGAACTAAGTAAACGTTTTTAAAAACATGCCCATATCCTGAAATAATCTAGGTAGATTACTAGTACTTACTGTTTCCCGATTGATATTTTGATAATATTTTCCACGAGTATGTAGATTGTCATTTCTAGTCTACTAAGTCCATGTTAACAGACAGAGTAGGTGCTATGTTCGCACGGCGCGGCATTATGAAGCCGCACGGGACCAACTCGTAGCAACAAACTTTATAATAACACTGGAAACACTTCAAATAGATGGAGATAAAGGACGCGGGCTTGTCAAGAGGTACTAAAAGTTTCCTAATTATCTTATTTTTGGGGGATAATGATAGATAGTTGTTCATAGAATGAGTTGTAGATGGACCGACGATTTTTAGCATCCGCCCAAGTGGATAGAACGGAATAGCCACCTCTGCAGATGAGCGCGGGCCTTGTACGGGGAGTGAAGTCCTCGGTTACCAGTCGCTTGAACGTCATCGCGGTAGCTCACGGTCAGCGTACAGGGTACTTGGAGGTTTTCGACTTCGAGCTATAACGGTTTTACGCTTACGGGAAAGGATGCATTTGGGCAGCATCGCTGGCGCCCATTGACTATTAAACTGTGACTTTTGATTTGACTGACTCTGACAGAATTGCCAGGCTTACAGGCGGTGAACGAAGCATCAAGTTGTTAAGTGCCACATTATCCTTTCATAACAATATACTCTTTGTATTGTCGTTTCAGGGTAGGCTGTGCCGCAAGACTCGAAGTCGTATTTATAGTGCACAATAGTGATAAGACCAATAAGTTTTAATTTATTGGTCGTTAACGTTAAAACGTAAATGGTATTTTAATGCGAAAGTATATTAGTAAATTAAATATAAAATACTAATTTTGCGCAAGCTAATTTAGGATAAAACTTAAAATAAGTTACATTTCTTATCATACGTCCCTACAAAGCTATGATTTTTATCTGGAAATATCGTAACATTTGTTTACTAAAAAAAATAATAGAGATTACAAATTGCTTGAGTTTTCGGGTTGAGAACCCACGGTAATGATTTCTCGACTAACTTTACAATAATTTCATCGTTCGGTTTAATTTGAACAATGTTCATAAATTGTTTTTGTTGTAACTACAATATTTATCTAAATACAATAATGAAATTGATTGTACGGAATAAGGCGGGAGTCCGCCGCGCGCCGCCACGCGCCGGCAATCGAGCCAAAATGTAGCAATTTGTTCCCGCTAATATGTTTTGACAGCCTTAATTGAACCTTAAAGTACTCTAATTAAGTACACTGGAGGGAAATACTGACGTTTAATTGCGATTTATTGGATTTTCTGTTGTGACAAGGCTTTTATGTTCCAAAATATGATTTTAAAACTACTATTGCGTTTATTTTCTACGAAGAATTCTTACGTGTGCCTACAAAAAACCTATATGCGCATATTTAAAGTCATTTTCTCCTACTACATCACCTATAAGAGGATTATTTCTTGATAAAAATCTAAAGACTCCCGCCTGAGCTCTGTCCTTTTAAATAATATTTTTAAATGTTCGTTTTGGGACTAATTATAGCGGTATAGGCCTGAATTTTAATCTTTAAAATATTCACTTAATTACGGTATAGTTCATCTTACGTTCTTAAATTGCTTAAAATGAACCGTGTATGTAGCGAAACGGATTTAGGGACGTTAAGGATAAAGGAAGTTTATTTTTTCCACACACTCATTACGAATAAGTACTTTGTAAAATTGCTGGTATCTTGTTTCTTCTTAACGATGTGTCAAAAGACCCCATTCAATGAACGCAGGAAACGAAAACAAAGGAAGAAAAATCAACGCTCAACGAGCATCGGGGATATTTGAGACGCGACACGCGCGCGCCACGCGGCGGGTAGCGGAACTAACCCCTCGAATACAATGACGTCTCAACTTGAGATTTTAAGCTTAAATTCTTTTAATAAGTTAGGTAAAAGGTATTTCGGTAAAGTATATATCAATATAAAGTACCGGCAACGATAAAGCATCAGCATACTTTATTATAGAGTTGTATGAAGGAAGGAGAAGCAGAAAAACAATAACCTTATGGTCATACAAATAACCTTGCGGTCATTAAGATTGACATACTAACAAAAACTAATACTACTATTACTTGTAACTGACAAAAATATGATGTGAGGTCTACCAGATTTACGTTATACGCTGTCGCTAAGCTCCAAATAACTGTGACCTTTGTTGGCCGTATCATACACATTAGTTTTTTTTTTTAAATCTGCATTTCAATTGTTTATGGTTCCTTCCTTGCGGATTAAGCCAGTGTCGACTGGACTGTATCTAGTATCTACTACAAATCCCAATAGGACATCTTAAACTTGTATTTGTCCACTCTTATTTACTTTCCTTTTTTGTTACTCCATAAAGTTCAACCAGTTGTCGCATAGTGAAAGGTTAGAAATAAAAACACATTTATAAGAGAAATTATATATATTTCAATATATTTTCTTCACAACATTATTTAACGCACGGCACCAACTACATTACATTACATTACATTACATTACATTACATTACACAAATATAACCTCTAAATCACATTCTTTATCAAACTCACACGAATACAAGACAAAATGTGTGTCTATAAATAAAATAAATATTGCTATATCTTTTATACAAAATAAGCGTACACGTAAAACTATCGCTGAGCCGTTATAAGGTGCATTTTAAACACAAGCCAGCCTTTTAAGGATTTCGATTTTCCTTTATAAAAAATCAAGTACAACATAATATAAAAAAAAAACATTTTTTAACCCTAAGGCTTCATTTGCATTTTACGCAACTTGAGAGAAAATATTTCTTAAATAAACTTTCTTATAAAAAGTATATTTAAGAAATATTTTTATTAAATAACAGTTTCATTAAATAAAATTAAGAATAATACACTTTATTCTTTAAATAAAGAGTTATTCTTCAAAACTGAATAGCTATTATTTTCTAGTGTAACTTAAATTTATTATTTTTTTTATTAAAAAAAATGTATTTAAAATGCACCCATAACGTTAATTAACTAGCAACACTGAAATTAGCAATTGATTTAAAATATAAAAATATTTACCGAAAACATGACCACTACAAAAAAAAAACTCTTGAAAATTATATATGTCATAGAATTGTAATTATAGCTCATAGCTTTTCCTGACTTCATAATGATGGTTTGGAAACACACAAAAATTAATTTTAAACACAATTTACTTATAACCAATAGCCTCAAAATATGACACAAGTTTACAATAGCTAAATTATGATAGAAAACGGCATAAAAGGAGGGCGCTAGTGAGCTATTTCCAGGTAAATTTTGCATATTTTCCAATGCTACGGCTTCATTAAACCGAGTTCGCGATAAAAACGGACTTACGCCAAAGAAAAATCTTCTTTATTACCGCTTACTCGATCTAATTAAACCGAGGCATAGATAGTAATGTATATCACCGGGCCAGACATCCTTGTTCGACTATAAAACTCTACTAAAGTGACTCTTGTAATATTCCCATCTCTTTCATTACCCTTGATAAGACGGAGACAACATTATGAAGTCTCACTATAGTCATTCTATAAGACAATGAGTTACTAGACCAATGGTTTTGATTTTTTATTGGTCATGTTGAAAAACACAATGATTTTATTTCTATATTATTTTGAAATTATTAAGCAACAAAATAAATCGATTTTATATTGGCCTAGTCAGTAAACACTTTTACAATGCAGATATTTCACTAAGAAAGTAGAATTGGTATAATTTTATTATGAATACAGTTTATTTCCTATTAATATATGTACTTAATATATCTATCATACAATTCGTAATTGAAAATACTACAATTGTTTAATAAAATATAGTTTTCTTATACAAGTATAGCCAGAAATCAACACATAGTATCACATACATCTTCGCTGTGAATATAGTTATATAAAAAAACTAATATAAAAATAATTAAAGCAAGATACAGGGAAGATTAAATAAAACATTCAGATTTCTAATAAAGACTAGTAATTAAAATATTCTTACAATGGCAATACCAAGTCAATTCATTTTAACAATCTGTTGTCTAAAAGGACATGTATCCAGGACCGTTAAAATATTATAAAAAAAACATTTTAACATTTCCCGCCAAATAGTCAAATACGCGCCAAATGTCATTTTTTGAACGAACTTAATTATTAATTTAAGCAATAAAATTAAATAATGAAGATACTGCCTTTTATATTAGTTGTTACATAAATTTATGACGCGTATATAGCAAGAATAGATGACTCAAACACTGACCTCTATTCCGCTGGACAGTCAATAAGCTGTGGTATTTTTGTGTGGTTTTCGCTATTTAGGCGAAAACGGTGTTAGAAACACAGACCAATAACCCATGGGCTTCATTAGACCGATGTCACGCAATCTATGAAGCCCTACGGTGATAGAGATAGAATTAATCCTGGTACTTGGACAGGCGTTTACATCGAAACGAAGTATTTCTTGTTATTTCCTACTAACTTGTCCATCGTTATCTTAGAAGTCAGTGTGCAATAATTAATCCAGGTAAATAAACTCAGTTTTCATTTAATTTTATATTGCCATAGAAATAAAATCGATACGATTGAATATCGAAAATAACATAAATGAGAAGAACAAGGTACAGTCGCTCACACTAGCGTATTGGTGTCAATTTTTTAATACTACTAAATACATTAAAGTTTACATCCACTATTAGAATCATACACAAATACTTAACGACTAGTTTCTTTACGAATACAATAGCAAAATATTACGAGCGTAAATGCACCCAGATTGTTAATAATTATTATTTTTTTATAAACAAAAAAAAAACACTAACTTAGTTAACTTTGTTCGTTTTGAGATCAGGCCTTTATAAAATTGAGTTGTACTATTTTAGCTTAAAATGCAATTTCGAATTATATTTAGCACGACATAATACTGATACTAAAGCTGTGTACACACTAGTATCGTATTTTAGTCGAGTAGCAAGTAACAAGAATCCGGACAAAGGATTTACTAATCTGTTCTAGTAAAATGTTGCTGTTCGGATACGTTTAATTACTAAATTACTACCCTAGTGCGTAGATTTAGGCTTAAACAGGTCCGAACAGTAGTAAATCCTTTGATCGGATAAATGCTACTTGCTACTCGACTAAAATACTATCCTGGTGCGAATAAGGCTTAAATCAATTTTAGCACATTTAAGACCGTAGCATTTAAAAGATAGAAGCTAAGCTAGGTCTTGGATTACTGACCTAGTCTTTAAAAGCTAGGCTAGGTCTTAGATTTGTCTTGTATTATTCCCACCCATAGTACTTAATATGTTACTAAGACGTTCCTTAACTTAATATTATGAATCATGTGTCAGTTATTAATACATATCGACGTCCCCGTCGTATAGTCCGGTAATGTGCTATTACGAGTTTTTTGCTGTTTATGCCATTTTCGGCATCTACAGACACTAATACACCTTTGATTTTTATCCAGAATTGTCCTACAGATATTTACGGAGATATTATAAAAATATACTTGTTTGTTCACTCACTGTTTAAATAAAAGATAAACGTTTGCTCTCCTGTAAAATTTTAATTTTGCGATTACCGGATTATTCGGTTCGGGCGTCCGATATATCCATTTTCTTTTTGTCTGTACCTAAAATGTTACCAATGTTAAGTCTTAATAAAAATTTGATCATAATATTTAAGAGAGTATTTTTTAACATTTATTTAATTCTTACAGTTTGACAAATAATTTATTCGTAACTTCATTCTTCATTAGATCGATGTCGGGCAAAAAACGGTCTTACGCCGAAGCAGAATCTTCATTTTTTTAAAACTCTGTCTACTCAAGCCGTAGGATTACAAAATATTGTAAACCAAATACGGAATGAATAAAAATTATAAACCGTTCATTCGCTCTCTCGAATCATTCACTTCAGTCTTCTACATAGAATAAAATTAATTCGTCAATTTCGTTCAATGTCAAAAGAAGATAATGCTGCCTTTTTAATCCGACCAAAAGAATCTATAAAAAACGTTTTCACCAGAACTTTCAATATTTGTTACCATAAAATTAAGCATATCTAAATGAATAAAAGGAATTCAGATTTTTTTTTTTTGTTGAAATTTTATGGCCTGGTAACAGGAATTCAGAAAAATAACTATACCATAGACCATGAATACTATAGACTTTTAGCATTAGTCAAAAGCTGTAACCATAGACAACGTAGTAATTAGCAGAAATATACAACTAATATACATTCTAGGAATACATTTGGTAGCGCCACACATTTACCACAAGTTTTACTACGATAGCTACTTGCATATTTTTATTGCGATTTCAGCAATTATTCATTAAAACATCGATATATTTTTAAAACTACCCATAGCTTCTAAGCTTAGTCGTTTCATATCTAGGAATGAAGTATTTTTTATTTAGTGTTGAAATTCAAAAAAACTTTGTCAACATTTCACATAGAATACAATAGAAAAATAAGCCATATTTTTGCTATGCGTTTCTCTGATTGTCGAACTCATTTTAGTATCAAGCTAACAAAATATTACAAGTAATATTTACGTGATCAAACAATAGCGTGTTTCAGTTTGTAACAGCGCCATCTAGTTTAGAGCGGTGTCTCTTTGCGCCACTGAAAGGCGTTTGTTTTAACAGCCGGGTTGGCGGAGCTGGCGCTAGCAGCGAGCGCGACACCCGTACGACGAATGTTGGCGGCCGCATTATCTATGGCAATAAAGGTAAAAATAAAATTATTGTTAAATAACCAGAAACCTGGTCAAACTTGCGGGAGTGCACTGGATGCGGGCGGCACAGGACCGGGCATTGTGGCAATCGAAAATGAATAACAAAAAAAAAGAAAGCGTTCCTTATGTCATAGATATCATGCTGCAGGAATAATAGCAGCAGGAATAAATAAATACTTGAACGGTGCTGCCCCCACCCCACTGAAAACTGTACTTTAACTATAACTTACCGAGTCCATTCCTGACGTTGTTAACAAGCCTCATCGCTGGATTAGTCACTATACCATTCCTCTTGCTTTTACTGGAACAAATAATAACATTGAAACTATCTATATACATAATCTATTATATATATCAATATATCTGCAATTTAAAAGGTATTGTGAACCATGCGCGCCTTCATCTTCCCCGCACCGACAGAACGCGAACAAATAGTACGCTTAAAGATAAGAGAATTATCACACATGGAACCATAATGAGAAGAAAGTAAGTCAGCAAGTAAAATATATTGCTTAGAAAAGATTGAATAAAAACCGTACATGCAATACAAAAGATAAGACAGAAAAGTACAATTAGCAATATATAACTTATTTAAGTCACCGACAAATCTTGAATGTCAGCCATTCGCAATTTTTTCTTTACAATTAGGCATAGATTAAAAGAATCAGATAAGACATGACTTATGTCATACTGACAGCGATCCAACGATTGAGACACATTTATACGAAATATACGTAACGTAACAAAGACAGTGATATAGATCTTTGGTCTCGCTCTCCGTATGCGATTTTGTTTGTTTGGGTCCAGAAATATGACCCAAGCAAATGTTACGTATTACATAGTATTGTGGTGCTCCAAGCGTATGTTCTGTGAATTAATTTTTCATACGTCCCAGGCAAAAGCTTGAGACTTGATATTATCGGTTTAAAACCGTTAAGTGAGCACACAAAACATACGTATGACGTAGTCTAAGGCATTTTTGTCCCTTAACCGTATTCGCTATAGCCAATTCTATATCTTTCTCTTTCTATGAAAATTAGCAATTTACAAATAGGCGATATTTAAGATATGTCAGTAAAATTCACACAGATTTTTCATATTTTATAAGTATTAAAAGACGTGAGAGAATCGCGATTGCTGTGATGCAATTTAATCAAAAATAATGATAAGACTAATAATAGGTCTCTTAAAGCGAGCGATGATTCTAGCGAATACCACCGTGTGCATAGTCACCGTGATTTTATTGATAAAAGTGTAAAGCAGCGCTCATGATATCAACTATTAGGAACATAATTATTTAATTAAACTGTTTAATTTACACCGTCACCAAATAATAATAACTTTAACAAGTATAATATAGTAATAAATAACATTAAGAGAATGTGTCCCTTTCCATATATACTTTACCACAAATTTAATAAAATAAATTCTCCAAAAGATCTAATAATTTCTATAACTCTTCGGCTTCATTAGACCGAGTTGATGTAAAA
Organism: Papilio dardanus tibullus; assembly: GCA_013186455.1. Classification (NCBI taxonomy): domain Eukaryota; kingdom Metazoa; phylum Arthropoda; class Insecta; order Lepidoptera; family Papilionidae; genus Papilio; species Papilio dardanus. The sequence goes on along the minus strand of QDHC01004449.1, from coordinate 351,389 downwards.
ATGGAGATTTTGCTTCAGCGTAAGGCCGTGTTTCGCGCGACGTCGATCTAGGATATATATCGGTATAGTGAAGCCTTAAACCTTGTTCGCACCAGGATAGTATTTTAGTCGAGTAGCAAGTAGCATTTATTCGAACAAAGGATTTACTACCGTTCGGACTCGTTTAAGCCTAAACCTACTCACTAGGGTAGTAATTTAGTAACTAAACGTGTCCGAACAGCAACATTTTAGTTGAGTAGATTAGTAAATCCTTTGCTCGGATACTTGCTTGCTTACTATTCGACTAAAATATTATCCTGGTGCGTGCAAGGCTTTAGGGTTATAGAAACCATAGACTACGTGACACCCCAACCACAATAAATCACAGTGACATTCGCACAGAGTAGTTACATTCAGACTCACGTTTTTTTTAATATTCGTCCGCGCGCTCTGCCGATACTGCCCACTATCCTGCTGTACGCGGCCCGCCCGCGCCTACTCCACACCTCGCTAATATCATAACTACTTAACTAAATCATCAATATTTAAACAACAAATAATAATCTGTGAAACAACTGTCAAAGTGACAGCTGTCAAACCTTACCACAGACTATAAAAATGCGTTCGCAAAGATTATATTGCTGTTTCAAAAAGCTTTATACAGACAAGCAACACTGACAAAAATATATGTCGGCGGAGTCTCTTTATAACATCATTTAATGGTTTAAAATCAATTAACTTAACACAAATTCGTTTGAGGGTGTATAAAAGAGCACTGACAGTACAAGGTCAGTCTCGCTCCGTCCGCCGGAGTGTTCAGTGGGCTTACCCAACATGCTTTTCGCTCGGCGATTTCGCTGATGGAAACGACAAATTTGTATGAAACTGATATTGACGTTCGATATCTCACACGTGACATTCACATGATTTTATCGAATGTCAATGTCAGTTTCATAAATTTTTTTCGATTCCATCAGCGACATCGCCGATCGAAAAGCATGTTTATAAGAGTACCCACCGAAACTTCGCTTTGTTGCAGGAAATAACGATATTCAAAGTGATATTAGCAATTCAATGCAGTTCCATCCGACATATACGTTTGATTACAACATGCCTAAAATATACATGCTCATACTATATAGCAACATACCATTTTCCGCACTTAACTTGGCACGTCAGTAACAAGAGCACTCTTTCAACCGACGTGCCAACTCAAACGGAGACTATCAACTATTACTAAGGTTACTATGTCATAAGCAGACAACGTGTTATGCTACGGCTTCATTAAACCGTTTTCGCGATAAACACGCTATTTTGTTGCGCCTTATGTTCATTTTTATCGCGAACTCGGTCTAATGAAGCCTAGGTATAATGTGACATCTGACCTGTCCTGCCTGTCACCTGGCGCCTTGTCACGGCCGAGTATGATACGCATGTGAGTGTCGCGGTTGAAATGAGTGTCCGTCACCACAGGCTGCACGCTGCTCAGGCTCGCCGGCTGGGAACCTAAATAATAATATTATTTATTAGTATAGATATTTTGCTTAAATATATGGGTGTAGAAGTTTAATCGGATCGCGACAATTTGAAAAAAGTCTCTGCCTTTATTTCTATATAAAGTAAATCGTAAAAAGGCGTACGTTTTACCCCATGACTTCATTAGACCGAGCTCGCAGTAAAAACGGAGATATTGCTTCGGCTAAGTACGTTTGTTATCGCGAACTCCGTCTTATGAAGCCCTAGAGTAATAATATGATAGTAACATAACTTCGTTCTTTATGCTACGGCTTCATTAGACCGAGTTCGCAATAACAGAGAATTCGTTTCGTCGAAGTCCGTTTTTATCGCGAACTCGGTCTAATGAAGCCTAATGATCTTATTACACTCACCGTAGGCTACAGGTTGTGGTGTATGCGTGGCGGGGGCGGGGGCGGGGGCAGTGGGGCTGCATATGTCGCTGAGGGGGCTGCGGGGCGGCGAGGCGTACAGCGGGGAGGTGTCCCGCTCGCCGCCGTGCCGCTCCTCGCGCCGCCGGTCGCGTCCGCGCCGAGCGTACCCTTGCAGCTCCGCGTCACGCTCGTTTGCTATATAACTCCTGTAAACAACAGTTTATTTGAATCCTAAATTGGTAATAACATTGAAATAACGGCCCGAGGTTACTCTTAAACGAGGTTTAGGCTAAGCGCCAACAGCGCCCTGCGACCTTAAGCCCGATGTAGCTCTAAATGCCTCCTCAAGGCAAACAGTGGCGACTCAGTTACAAAAAAAAAGTTTATTTGAATAACACACATTTATTTAAAAACTGATTTTGTTCTTTCCTATTAAGGGTTTCTTTTAGATGCTGGGATAAGCGGTGGAATGAAGCTGTAAAACGCCTTGCTTTCTCAACGGAAGCATATTTCAAGTGAGAAAGTTACAATGACAGATGTCCATCTGACAGCTGTCATGAAAAATGCAGATTATACTTCAGAATTCAAAATAGAAATTTTGTGGAAAATCCCATTGAAAATTAGTAGCGCCTTTCAAGTGCGTATGTCAAAAACATTTTTCGTCGTAGCGTACATTATGCCTAATAAACTAAGCAAGGTTAATTCAATTTAACTTAAAATATCGAAAATCGCGATTTTTGAATTATATCAGACATTCCATCGTGTTAATTTTTGTTCTAAAGCGGTAAAAGAAACTATATAAAAGCATTAAGATGAGAATCTGCTCATTTGTACCTTTTCTTGTAATAAAAACATTAATTTTTCTTTCTAACACTATGTGTGTACCAACCTGAGTTTAGCATCTTTCTCTACCGCGTGATGTTCCGGTATAGGTTCGTCTCGCTCTTTGTCGCGTCGACTCCGCCCACATCGCGCCACTTGCTGGGCGAACGACAATGATAGGTTCGGACGATTCGTCTAAATAAAAGATTTATATTTTCAAATACACAAATTTATTTTTAAATAATGAAACACAGGTTCACCTACATAAGAAGCCAAAGCGTACTTGGAGCTTGTATTTTCAATTGTTCAATAACCCTACGGCTTCATTACACCGAGTTTCCTATAAAAACGGACATTTTGTCCCGCATAAAGCCGTTTTTTTCGTGACATTGGTCTAATAGAGCCTTAGGGTTAAGGATAAATTATTATACGGTTTCATTACACCGAGTTCGCGATAAAACCGGAGATTTTTGTTTCGGCATAAGGACGTTTTTTCCGCCAACTCGGTCAAATGAAGCCGTAGGGTAAAGAAAATAAAAAAGAATGACACTATTTATGATAATAGCTTTCACGTGCGACTTCGTCTGAGCGGCGCTAGAAGAAACATAATAAGTATGTGTCCTATGTGACCTTTACCAAGACCCGTTACGGAGATACCTCCAAACATCCATACATCCATCGTAACTTTAGCATTAATATTATTAACTTACCTTATCATGAGTCAATATATCGTGTTCAGTTTGTTCGTGAGATCTCGCAGAGCCACCAGTCAAGTTCGACGAGGACTTGGTTGAGTTAGAACTGTGTACACTACGACGCTTGTAATCCGGTGAAGCTGCTGAAATATAAAATACAAATTATTGTAAGACTTTTTTTTTATATAAGTGGCAAACGAGCAAGCGGCCACCTGGATTCGCTGAAATAGCGAAGCGACCGCTGCCTATACACATCTGCAATTGCATATGCGTTGCCTACCCTTAGTCCGCAAGGCAGGAGACGCACAGAAAGAGGATAATTTCTCTTTCTATGCGTCCCCTAACCTACCAAATTTACTTCTCCTTTCCATCATTTCCTTATAAGAAAAGGAAAGGAAGGGAAAGTGGACTAAAAATAGATTTGCGAAAAAGGTGACTTACTACAAAAAGAATACAGTAACTTTATACGCTCATAGTTGGGAGCTTTCAAATATTTACTAAGCAGATTTTAAAGACCGTAGGTGGCTCAGGGGTTTAGCTCTTGACTTGTAAACTGCAGGTCCCGAGTTCGAATCCCGCCATGTACCAATGTGTTTTTCCATTTACAATTTTCATATGTACATATACCCGACGCTCTTACAATGAAGGAAAACATCGTGATGTCTGCGCATATCGGCGAAGATATTCAAAGTTAGGTGTATTCACGCAAAATACGCGTTAGTCGTGAAGGAAAATGGAGCCCAGAGAGAGAAAAATCAACGGCGATCTCGTTTAATTTTGACGGCACTTAGATTTTAAGCGACGCTTAAATTTGAGTGGCGTTTTGAACATTCGACCGTTAATGTTATATACTATAATAATTTACCAGGTCTAGGTCTCTGCAGTTCATCTAGTGGGGGTGCAGGGGGCGCGGCGGGCGCAGGTGGTCCAGGTGGTGCGGCGGTCACAGCAGGCGCGGAAGGCGCGGCCCAGCGCTCCAGCAGTCTGCAGATGTTCGCGTGTCCGGCTCGCCATGCTACCTTCGCTGGAGTACGACCTGAAAAAAAAAACAGCTTAGACTTCAACAAAGTTAAACATAAACTACCTAAGAATATAAGCGAAGACTTGTAATTGGCTAGCAGTAGTTTATTGTTATTTAGTTTATACCTAGCAGTAAGTTTTCCATGTCCTTTTAAATAAATAAATAAAAATCCTACCCTATGGGCAATAATCACCTTTTGACATCACAGTATACGTGAAGGAATTAACTCCAATTTTTATTCCTTGATTAATTACAATTTACTTGAACATATCCCGAGATTTTTGATAAAAAATATTGATAGATATGCATATTATAAGTTACCGCAATGATCAGCCTGCAGAGGATCAGCGCCGTGCTGCAGCAGCCACAGCACGCACTCCTCGTGACCTTCTTGTGCCGCGATACCTGACAAATACAACGTTTATATACAATTTCATTACCCAAAATGA
>QDHC01004449.1:327484-345829 GCA_013186455.1 Papilio dardanus tibullus | reverse complement strand
GCACTCCTCGTGACCTTCTTGTGCCGCGATACCTGACAAATACAACGTTTATATACAATTGCTTTACCCAAAATGACTAACAAGTTAATTATTTACCCGACCATCTTACCCTATGGCTTCATTAGACTGAGTTCAAGAGAAAAACGAAGATTTTTCTTAAGCTTAAGACCGTTTTTTGGGTGACATCGGTCTAATAAAACCGTAGATTTGCAGTGAAGGAAAACATCGTGATGTCTGCACATATCGGCGAAGAAATTCAAAGATATGTGTGAAGTCACGCAAAATACGCGCTAGTCGTGGAGTGAAGGAAAACGGAGCCCGACATGGGTCGAACTACACAACTACTAAGGTTTTTTTTTTATAAGAGAAGGGGGCAAACGAGCGGCTGGATCATTGAAGTGATCTTCAAAGCCCATGGACTGCAAAACTCGAGGAACCGCAAATGCGTTGCCGGCCTTTAAGGAATAGATAAGCTTGCTTCTTGAATGACCCTAAGTCGTAGCGGTTTGTCTTAATAAGCTATTTCAACAGTAAACATACCTAGGGGCGTAGCACCCTGTGTGCAGACAGCAGAGGGCGAAGCCCCATGCCGGAGTAGAGCCTTCAGCGCCGCGGTCCTGCCCCTCCACGCGGCCGCGTGCAGCGCCGTGCGCGCGCAACGGTCGCGTCCGTCAACACGAGCGCCACCTGTACATAATTACTACATTAATCTATACTTAAAGGAGGAAAGGTTTGTATTTTTATATGTATTGAAATAACTCAACTATTGGACCGATTTCAAAATGTCTTTCACTGTTAGAAAGCTACATTATGCCCGAGTAATATAGGCTATATTTTTTTAATGTCCTAGTATTTCCTATATTTAAAATATTTACTTTTGCATAGACCTATATTTTAAAAAATATCACTTACCAACTGTTATAAGTAAATTGACCATCTCTGTATGCCCTTGCCAGGCGGATACGTGTAATGGAGTACGACCCTGCGAATAAAATTACTTTTTTAAAAATTGTACGCGTGTAATGACGTGCAAGTGTGCGTTCATATAGAGGATATGAACAAAGAGGTGAATTATATGACGGCTAATAGAAGAATGATCGAATAGTAATGTAGGGATGTTACCTCTTTCGCATTTAGTTTTTATACAAAAAAGAATATTTCAAATTTATAAGTTTGACATACATCTTCTAGAGATTAGAGAGCCGCCTTTAATGTGATATAAAATAAACGAGTATTATTAAGAAAATACCCGAGTATCTTTTATCCAAGAGTCCTCTTCTACAGTACATGTTGATATATGCGTATACGTGCACACGTGTACGTATTACGTGTGAGTGCGTGCATTAACTTATGGCTTCATTAGACCGAGTTCGTGGTAAAAACGGATAGTTTGCTTTGTTTAGGAAAACAGCCTTATGTTTTTTGCGTGACATCGGTCTAATGAAGCCGTAGTGTTACGTATACGTGTACGTGCGCGTGTATACGTGTGCGTGTACGTACCTCGCTATCGCTGCAGTGCACGCTGGCGCCGCACGCGAGCAGCTGCCGCGCCATGGCGAGGCGGTTGTCGAGCGCGAGCACGTACAGCGTGCTGCGCCGGTCCGCGTCCAGCGCGTCCACGTCCGCGCCGCGCTCCTGCAGCGCACCTACAGTCTCGAAGTGACCTTCGAGTGCTGCCAGTCTACAGAACACGGGAAATACGAGCTAAATATAGGTAAATATACTAATAAAAAAAAAGAAAGTGGACGTCGTGTCGTATCAGAAGGTCAAGATGTGTCCAGAGGGTTCGAAAGGACTCCACCGACAAGGTTGAAAATCTTAAATTAAAGAAGAAGACTAATATTATAAAGAGGAAAGATTTTTGCATGTATTGAAATAACTCAAAAACTACTAGGTCGATTTCAAAAATTCTTTCAACATTAGAATGCTGTATTGTCACCGACAATATTGGCTATATTATAAGTCTACGCGGACGAAGTCGCGAGCAACGGCTAGTCTACCTGAGAGCGGTCTTGCCGTCGTGCGCGTGCTGGTCCACAGGTGCCGCCCAGTCGTCTAACAGCAGCGAGACGAGACGCGTATGCCCCTCCTGCGCTGCCAGCATCAGCGCACCCTTGCCGTCGTTATCAGCCTCGTCCACCTTCGCACCAGCCTCCAGGAGCGCCTCACACACCTCTATATGACCTGGGACCATTTACATAAAAATATAGTCCTTTGAAATTTCCTAAAATCGAATAAAAAATATATATAACCTACCTTCAAAAGCAGCATAATGTAAAGGAGTCCAACCAGAGTTGTCACGATGATGCTCGTCCAGACCACGGTCAAGTAGCTGCCGGACCACTTCCACATTGCCTAGGAAAAAAACACATAACATATAAAAATTCAACAAAGAAAACCAGAATATTTAAACTATGTTTTAATACTAGGTGTCTTCGCGCGATTCCATCTGTGAGGCATAGTAACTAGCTATGTTCTTCCAGGCTATGCATCTTTCTTTTTTCTTGCCGGCCAGACATATAATGTCAAAACTACTTGAACACCGTTTTTATCGCGAACTCGGTATAATGAAGCCATAGGATCAAATTACTGACCTTGTGCTGCCGCGGTGCTGAGTACGGTTCTCCCCTCGGGGTCCATGTTATCAACGCAAGCTCCCCAGAAGAGCAGCAGGCGTACGGCACGCGCGTGCCCCGCGGACGCGGCCGCCCACAGCGCGGTGCGCCCCGCCATATCACTAGCCTCTATGTCAGCTTCAGCTTCCAATAATAACTCGCATATCTCACTATAAAAAACATAGATTATTTTGGTATTTTATCGAGAAATGGACAATTTTATTATAGAAGTCCTCGAGTCACGACTAATACCACGACCACACAGAAGACACGAGGCAAATGGAAGCTATTCCATGTTTCGCCTGAGGAGTGTGATGCCGGAGACTTAATTTTAGTTCCTTCCCATCCCATATCCTTATAAAGAAATGATGGGAAGGGGGAGTGGATTGGCGGGGGAGGAGACGCAAATGTCTAAGGGTAGGGGTCGCTTCGAATTTTTCAGAGAATCTTGGTGGCCACTTGCTCGTTTATCACTTTATACTATAGAAAAAAATATATAATAAGTTCCCATAGACGGAGGTTCTTAACTCGTCTGTTTATTGGTATATACATACGTGTGTCCCTCAAATGCAGCCACTAGTAAGGGCGTTGCACGGTCCCTGTCCGCCTTGTGCACGTCCGCACCGCGCTCTATGAGCAGCGCGGCGCACGGCGCGCCCGCCGCGCACAGCGCAGCCACCGCCAATGCAGTACGACCTGTATACAATATGCCTTATTTTAAACATAATAATAAATAAAATAATACATGATAAACCTATGGCTTCATTAGACCGAGTTCGCGATATAATAAAGTAGATTTTGGTTCAACTTAAGTCCGTTTTAAACGCGAAATTGGTCTAATCAAGCTATGAAACTATGAAATTTTAATACTGGAACTTAGAAACTTTTATTGTTCTCCAACGTCTTCTTTCCATGTGCCCTTTACCGTCGATTAAAATATACAACGCATCTGCAAATGTATATGGGCAGTGCTCGTTTCGCTATTTCAGCGAACACAAGGTTAAAAAAAGGTAAGGTAAGGTTCGACCCATGATGGGCTGTTTTTCCGCAACTCCACGACTAGCGCGTATTTTGCGTGAATTCACATAAATTTAAATACAAATTTACACGTTCTTTTATTATAAAAAAATGACTGAAGAATCCGTTAAATAGCAAAGTAACAGTCACTGATTGCTATGTAGTTTACCTTTTATATAATCACAGGCGATTCAAAGATAATATTGTATATAGACAGATTTAGTTCTCACCATCAGCATCAGAATGATCGACATCAGCTCCGGCGTCAAGTAAGGCGCGTACAATGTCCGCGTGTCCCATGTAGGCGGCGGCGATGAGCGGCGTGCGGCCCTCCGCGTCCGCCAGGTCGGGCCGCGCGCCGCCCGCCACCAGCCGCGCCACCACCGCCTCGTGACCGGACCAGGCCGCGGCCCTGACATAGCTACTTATAATACTGACTCATTTTTAACTACAGACGAACCTGGGTCCAAGGAACCGCTTGGTCTTGTTTATAGAGGTACATCTCTAGTACGAGTTTCTCGCTTCTGGGGGTAGCTCGTCGGGACCAGAGAATGACTAGCTTAGAGAGGTTACTCTCTAATACGAGTTTCTCGCTTATCGAGGTAGCTCGTCGGGACCAGAAAATGACTAGCTTAGAGAGGTTACTCTCTAATACGAGTTTCTCGCTTATCGAGGTAGCTCGTCGGGACCAAAGAATGACTCTTGCTTATCCAGGTTTGACTAAAACGTAGCTTTTTATAGGAGAAAGGTCACAAACAATCGTTCATGAACACCTGCAACGCCAGAGGAACCTCAGATGTGTTGCCAGCCATCAAGGGAGGAGAACGCTCTTTTCTTGAAGGCCTCTTACCCTATTGCTTTTAGACCGATGTTACGCAAAAAACGGCCTTAGGCTGAAGCAAAAACTCCGTTTTTTGCGCGAACTCGGTCTAATGAAGCCGTATAGTAGGAAGATATTTCACAATAATTTTTGTAATTACCTCAACGCAGTCCTGTTGTCAGCATCAACACAATCCACATCACAGCCGTGTTCAAGCAGCACTTCTACCACCTGTAACGGAATAATATTAATTGATAATCATATTCATAACTTACTTCATACTACGTTCGCTGCAAGACGAGGTCTAAAAGACCTCGTAAGACTCACAGTGCGGCTAAAAAAGGTATGATAAGTGTGATACGATGTAGAAAACGCCTCGTATCAAAGGCAAAGAAATGGTAAAATAGTTGCAGCAGCGAACGTGTTATTTATTACAAATTTTAATAAAATAAATTGCTTGTAACAATTTTAAAAGGCTTATTAATCCTCTATTATGTCATATTCTATACCATATTTACTAATAACTAGGCTTCATTAGACCGACTTTGCAATCTTTCAAAATCTTCCTTTTCATCGAGAACTCGGTCTAATGAAGCCGTATTATAATGGATTTGCTTGTCACCTCGCTATGTCCAGCCCATGCGGCGGCCCGCAGCGGGCTCCAGCCGTCAGCATCAGCTGCGGAGGCGTCAGCGCCAGCGCGCAGTAACAGCGCCGCGCACGCCGCGCGCCCGCCCCGCGCCGCCGCGTGCAGCGCCGTACTACCAGACGCGTCCGTAGCTACAGCTAACTGGGGATAACGCTGTAAACGACGTAAAAAAAAGTATAGTTATAAGTCAAACCTGTATAAGCAAAAACCTCTATAAGCGAGAATCATTTTCTGGTCGCGGCGGACAGCATTCATAATCGAGACAAACATCGCGGTCACTTCAATTCTCGCTATCCCAAGCTCGACTGTATTAACTATTTATGTTGGAGGTCGGTTAAAAATTACTGTTCTATAGTTTTAGACACGAAATAGACACCATGCCGATATCATTTTGCAGTTGATGCTTGATAGTCTAGTATAAGAATAATATTTTAGATTATATCGGTGGGTTAGTGGTGAATTTTGAAATTAACATCATTTACAATTTAACAAACGTCAAATTGTATGAGAAATTTATATTCATTTAAGACGCTATATACGTTTCTGTATGCCACTAAGTATATAGATATAGTTGATTTTTAATTTAAATGTATCCAAAAATAGACAAGTTATAAAATGCATAATTCTATGTAAATCGGTATTAATCAGTCAATATTAGTTTAGTCTGGTCAGTATTAATAGCCAACCTTCAACAGTACAGCGAGGGTATCATCATCCCCGCGCGTGGCCAGCTCATGGACAGCAGCGGGGTCCATCTCCTCCTCCTCAGCGCTGCCCTGCGTCTCCTCGCACTCCATACCTTGCTCCGTCGATAACTGTAATACATACAAATTAACATATAGTGTCCTTAAATTTTACGCAAGTATTAGATGAAATTAGACAGCATTACGTCAAGCAAAATTGGTGATTTTTTTAATGAAAATTAAAAGGCAAACGAGCTGCGAGAACAGAGATGAATATCGACATATGGCCTATGGACATCAACAATACTAGAGGAATTACAGATTTTTCATATAATAACAAGATATAGGTACTAAGATTAGAAACACATCAGAAAAAATATCACAATTGCAATTCAAACATAAAAATCCTCTTCTTAACATCCATTATTTTATCACATCCACGCAATAGTCGAACCTGGATTTGAGAGTCCAAGGGACCGCGATATTTGTCTCACTTATAGAGGTGTCTCTAATCAGAATTTCCGCTTATGAAGGTTTTCCGGCTGGACTGTATTACTGCTGCTTCCATCTTAGTCATAGTCTACACAAAACTTACCAAATCATGTAAATCCTGTACATCATCAAGGTGTTCGCTGTCAGAGACGTTGGGCGTGGGCTCCGCGCGGCTGAGTTCGAGCAACGCGCGCATGACGCGGCGGTCTCGCGGCCACTGCGCCTCACTGCCGCTCACCAGCTCCGGCATTAACGACTCAAGAGCTGATGGCTCTGGATAAATAAGATACACTAGCTATTTCTCGCGTAGTCGCTCTTAAGCCTTGTTCGCATCAGGATAGTATTTTAGTCGAGTAGCAAGTATCCGAACAAAGGATTTACTAATCTACTCTACTAAAATGTTGCTGTTAGGACACGTTTAGTTACTAAATTACTATCCTAGTGCGTAGGTTTAGGCTTAAACGAGTCCGAACAGTAGTAATCCTTTGTTCGGATAAATGCTAATTGCTACTCGACTGAAATACTTTAGGGCTTTACGAGGCTTTAGGTGAAGGAAAACATCGTTATGCAACCTGCACATATCGGCGTAGAAATTCAAAGATATGCGTATTTACGCAAAATACGCGCTAGTCCTGGAGAGGAAAATGGAGCCCATCATGGTTCGAACCTTTTTCTCGTGTAATCGTCCGTCGCTTATGTTAGTCGGTGATTATGTAGCTTTCTAATGGTGAATGTATTTTTGAAATCGGCCCAGTAATTTTTAAAATTTTTCCTTTTTATTAAATTAGATGTAAATTAGTTAGTAAACAAAACTAATAGTCATTATTCATGGTTTTAGTACGTCAAAGTATAAACAAAGTATCAAACGGCGGGAGTACGATTATGCCAGCTCGTTTGGTAAACTCTAGTCAGTAAGACACTATGGAATTGTCATGTCCTGAAAGGACGAAAATCTCCATAATAATAAAAAAAACTATCAAACAAATTATGTGCCAATTGTACTCACTGCTAATAATTCCCAAATCAAAAAGTAACATTTCCAAACTATCCATATTCCTGATAAATATTAGACACAGCGTCAAAATTGTTAACCATTCACAAAACTTTACATTTCTATTTTCACGATTTAATTATTTTTAATTTTAATTTTCAAATCAATATACGTCTTACTACAACAACATCTTGTTAAATACTAATTTAATTAACAATTATTTTATATTTCCCTAATACACCACAATTCTAAATTGATTCTTATCCCATTGTAATAAGGTTGCAATTACTTTGCACTTTACGTAGTTGTGACCGCAGGATGTGATAGCATAATTGTGGCTAAAACACAATCAGAATTAAAAGGAAATACTAGGTCAGTTACATTTATATGATAAAAGTGTAATAACCAATTAGCAAAAGTATGTAAATTTGTTATCAACTAAAAAGAACATACGAAAAAAATCAATGTTTTTAAGCCCAAAAACTAGGAATAAAAACTTCATTTTTAAGTATTTCGAAAAGAGACACTGCGAGATCACTAATGAGAAAGATAATATAATGACAATGATGATGAAAGATGATGATATTTTTCATCATCGTTCATCATCATCAGGAACAGTTAAATTTATAATGGTGATGTGACAGGTAATTGATATTAAAACTAGACCATAGTCATTGAATACTTAGAAAACTAAACAATTAATTGAAAATGCGTCAAGAAAACAGTCATCTTTGTCCCCAATTAAACAAACTACACGCGGTAATGAAGAGAACCACTTTCTTGTACTTTAGAATAATATTTTACATTAACATAACATTTCAGCTGATAGGCTAAAACTGCTTTTTAATTCATAGTTTTTAAGTACAGAAAATATGATTTTAATCTCAAGTGGCATATGTACGTGTGTAGATAAATTGTATATTATAATCCTACAGCTTCATTAGACCGAGTTCGCGATATAAACAGAGATTTTGCTTAGCGTAAGACCGTCATTATCGCGAACTCGGTCTAATGAAGCCGTAGGGTAACCGTTTAGTTAATGTTATGTATTATATTTTGTTTTGTTTAGAATTTTAATAAACCGCATTTATGGTCGGAAAATCCAATTTACATTGAGACAGGAAATTGTTACTTTAAGTAGAATTTATTAAGATTCCTTTAAAGGGTAAATCCGTTTGTTTTATGAAAATTCCATTCACATTTGTCAGACATAAATAAGTGTTTAATTTTATTTTGTTTACATTACTACAATATTATTGAATAGTAATAAATTAAATAATTGGTTTATTATTTATTAGCTGACGAACGTGAATATGTCCGCGCGGAATTAAAAAACCTAATACATAGCCTATGTGTTCTAGTCTGAAGACACTTTCAAATAAATATCCATCCATACATCCAAACATTCGCATTTGTTATATTAGTAAGATAGATATAGAAAGACATTATTTTAAAGTTGCAGCGTTTCTATAGGTCGCTGGTTGAAATCCGGCACGAAGGACCAAAATGTTCGGTGCCGAGTGCACTGTATTTATGGTGGGCTGCTGCTAGTGATGAAGGATAGACGATGGACGAATTAGGGCATATATTTGGTATAGATTGTACAATATGTAAGGCCAAGCGGCGCGCGGGGTGGCGGGCGAGGCCTGAAAGGGCCCTTCACCGGTCCCGCGCCGGCGGCTGTCACGTATGACGGAACATTTTACATTGTATATATTTCCGAGCAATATCTATTCAGTACCTGATAAAGAATTGTTGCCCTCTGATTCCGGATCTAATTCCTTTTCTTCAGGCTTTATTTCGTTATTCTGAAAATAATTTATTACTTTATAAAATATTTCAATACTAAAAAAAACAATAAAAAATCTACTATCGTCCCTACAAGTTTTTGAACAATAGAATCCCGGTCAAAATAATTTACTGTTACTGCTTGTATATACAGGTAAAACTTGGATACGCGAAAATCATTTTCTGGTCCCGGCAGACAACTTTCATAGCGAAAAACCTGATTAGGGAGATTTCTATAACCCTAGGGCTCCATTAGATCGATGCCACGCAAAAAACGGCCTTATGCCGAAGCAAAATCTCCGTTTTACAGCTAACTCGGAATAATGAAGCCCTAGAGTAAGACATATAGCGCGGTCCCTTAGATTCTCGCTTAACCAGTTCGACTGTAAACAAATATACTTTTTTCTACCTAAATTAATATATTTCACATACCTCAGCATCGGTATGTTCAATTTGTTTGATAGTTTCGGTTTCCCGTTTCAAAGCGGACTCGACGTCGCAGCCCGAGTCCAACACCCACAGCAGGATCAGCGTGTGAAGATCTATTGTGTCCTCTTGTTCCCTGCAAAATGTATTTGCGTTTCCATTGTAAAACTTGTATAACAACATTTAACAAAAAGACAAAGACTACAGACTCTTAGTTTCAAATACAGCTTAAACTGTACAGTTCGACTGTACAAAGTTTACGTATATACGTCAATTTGAACTGCACAGTCGAAGTGTACAGTACAACCAGCTGCAGACGCTTAGTTTTAATTGCAGTTTAAACTGTACAGTTCGACTGCGCAGTTAAAACTGACGTGTGTAGACAAACCCACGACCTGTACATCGACTATGCGGTTCAAATTGACGAGTGAACGTCAGTTTTAACTGAACCATCAAGTTAAAACTGAACGTTTGAAGCCAGCTTTAGGGAATTAATCACGAGAGATTTTTTTTAAGGTTTTTGTCCACCTTTTGAACGTCATATTTTTAATGAAGGTTTTCCGTCACATTTTTAATGAAGGTTTTCCGTTTAAATAGTGGTAAGTCATAGTATAGTGGAGTTGCGGAAAATGGAAACATGGGTCAAAACCTTTAATCTTTTAAAGTCATAGTATAGTGTCATGTTAGTTAACGTTGCGGTGGTTTTATTCTTTAAAGGAATAACTTACTCCTGTTTATTTTTCTTTTGCGCGGCCATATGCTGCTCCAAATGTGTCATATGATACACATAGTTATGTATCTCTAATGCAGTTAATCTGAAATTAAAAAAAAATCTTCAAATCTTATCCTACTGTACCCCAAACACATTAACATAATTACCACAAAAACTTGTTAGTAGATAAAATATGTAACTTTTATATTCGCTTCAAGTAAACGAAAAAAGACTTTTATATTACTTTCTGTAGCCACTAATTAAAAAAAAAACAATAGGCTACTTAAGTTTGTTTTTCTAGACTACATTTTTTTTCACTTAAAAATATTATTATTTTTTTGTGAACTAATATTTCCTTTAACTATTCCAAGTAAGCTCATTACTCATACTTCATTTTCTAAAAATTCATAGTTACCTCTTAGCATCTAACGTGTAATACATAGCGAGCGCGGCATGTCCGTCCGGGGGGCAGCACAGGTATCGCCGCGTGCAGTGCTTCACGTCCACCAGCCACGCCGCGAACGAGTGGTGGAAGATGCACAGGAACCCGCTAGAACGCTCCATCACCAGGATCCTAGGAATATAAGTCATAATCTTCAGAAACCAAACTCCACAGCTCCATTGACAGGGGAATTCATCAGAAACATTTTGAATGTCAGTAAACGAGATTTTTTTTTAATTTTTTGTTCCAATATGGTTCGCCAAAGTAGCGAAGCGACCGCTACCTATAAACATCTGTAAGTGAGACGCAAAGAAAGAGTACATTAAATTTCTTGTTTATGACTCTCCCTGCGCGGATTGGCGGGCGTCGGAAAGAAGATATTTCCCCTTCCTATCTGTTGGGGACAAATCCCTTTCCTCCCTCCTACAAATTAAATTCCCCTCCTATAATTTTCATATAAGAAAAACATAGGAAGAGAAAGTGGACTCAAATGTTTGAGAATAAATATTATTAAGACAATGTCCCATTGGATCCATAACATCTGCCTACCCCTGTTACAGGTCTGAATCAACTAATTATGATGATACCTTCTCAATAGATGCAGCCTCCTATTGAAGTCCTCCCTGGTGACGCTGTACTCCTTGGTGAGCAGGCACTTGTACAGCATCTCCTCGGTGACGCCGCAGCGCGCCGCCAGCAGCACGTCCAGCAGCAGACGGACCTGATTACCAAGTTTATTAATTTCCACTGACGAAACATACAAAGACGACTCTATTTAAAAAAAAGTTGTTTTATGAAAAAATATAGCATTGAAAACTTAATGTTGAGTAACCAACACTCTTAATCCTCTATTAGACAGAAGGATTCAGAGAAATAAAGTAACTAGCGGTTATATTTTTTGGCATGTTTTTATTTATAACTCACATAAAAAGATAAGCAACATTTTTGTTGATGGTAAATATATCGCCTCTGCCTTAAAAGGGTTCACTGTTAAACAACTCCTGAGAGCGTTGGATAGAGTCGCTATATAGTCACTAATGTGGACCTTTACATTAGTTTTAGTATGTAAAACCTACAAATGTGGCTCATTAAATTATTAAAAGATTAATGCCCGTTTTAACCAACCAACCCCTAAAGTAGTTTTAGATAGGTGTTTTTTTCTTAAAGGTCTCCCTAAATCTAACGGATCCCTTGCGGCCTAAAATGACACTTAACTGTTGGTGAAAGTAGTGTTAGGTGACATTTAAAGTGCGTTAAGTGTTACCTAAAATTTAGGGATTGTTGGTGAAAACGGCCATTACCGTTGTATTCAGTCATTTGATAAGTACTAAACAGTCTCTTAGTATAAAATGTTATATTAAATAAACATTAAAGGACTGTAAGTGGATACTTGACTCTGAGTGCGGCAGGTTATTATATTTACCTTGGTGAATCGCCGTCCATGAAACAACCTCTGCGCCAGCCATAGATACAGCCCATTGAGTGTGCCCGGGATCTCTCTTATTTCTCGCAACGCTATAAACCCATCCGCTACACCGTCCAATACCTAAAGTATACAAATATTATAAACAGGAAAGATTTGTATTTTTGTATTTTTAAATGTTTTGTATGTAGTAGTAGTAGTTCAACACAAGATGGGCTCCATTTTCCATCACTCCACGACTAGCGCGTATTTTGCGTGAATACACATATCTTTTTCTTCGCCGATATGTGCCGATGTTTTCCTTCACCGTAAGAGGGTTGGTTTTTGTATGTATTGAAATAACTCAAAGTACTTGGCCGATTTTACATCTTTTTTTCACCGTTAGAAAGCTTATATTATCCCCGAGTAACATAGGCTATATTATTATATTCCAAGGGCACGAAGTCTAAAAGAGTTAGTTTTTTTTTGTATCTTGGTAGTATGTAATACCTTCTCCAAGTATAGTAGGCAGCCATCAGACTTGATGCGGAGGTGGTCGAGAGCCGCTGCAGCTGCCGCCGCCGCCGCGGAGTCGCTCGACACACGTGCTCTAGGAAAAAATAAATAATATTATTAGTTGCCACAAATTAAACATTCACTTAAACACAGTTAAAAATAAAAAATAACAAAATATAATTCATGCTACTACCCTAGGGCTTCATTAGACCGAGTTCGCGATAAAAACGAGGATTTCGCTTCGGCGTAACGCCGTTTTTTTGGGTGACATCGGTCTAATAGGTCTAAAAGTCCAAGGGTTAGAAAAGTTTACGGAGAAAAATTATAACACATTCACTTTGTTACCTAAAAATACAATAAAAATATTAGTCACTGGCTGAATTGAGTAAAAATCTTTTAATCTGTAAAAATAAAAAAAAATCACCTTAATTTTGGTTCTGTATCGAGACGTGCGAGGACGTACCGCTGCACGTCAGCGGAGACGTGCGCGCGCTGCAGTTCATCTAACGTTATCTTACGGAACCCTGCAATATAAAACACGCTATTTAAAGTCAAATCCGTATATTGTTAAAATTTACAAAATCAGAACGCACTAAAATGAAAAATATAATAAAAATATTGTTTATTATTCCTTAAACAATTGTATACAAAATTTGTTATTATGCGCATTTCACGTTGGGTCCATTAATCTAATGTCCTCAGCGGTATTTCCAAACGGTAACGACTTAGAGGCCTTCAAGAAAAGAGCGCTCTCCTCCCTCAAAGACCGGCAACACATCTACGGTTCCTCTGGCGTTGCAGGTGTCCATGGGCGTCGGATCAACTAAATTAGACGATCCGCTTATCCATAAAAAAAAACTTGTTTGATCAGCTTGCCGATTGGCCCAATGAGAAAATCACAATATTTTGTTTATTTATAATTTATGGTTCAGCTTAACCTGTAAACATCTTGGTGAGTCCCTTGCAGTGTCTCCTCGCGGTGCAGACGAGCAGCAACCAGTGCGGCAGCAAATGCTGGTGGCGAGCCAGCAGCGCCGCCACACTGTCGGAGCTCTCACTTTGAGTTTGACCTGGAAATTACATAAAAACTATAATGAATATGGTCATTAGTAGAAGTAATTTGACTGTTAATTATTGTTAACACACTAAGTCAAACACTAAGGAAGTCGTTTAGTATAGATTTTTTTCATTTTAAGCCTGCAATAAGAAATACCATTTAAAAAGAAAAAACAAATGACTTCTTACTAATATTATAAAACCGAAAATTTGGATGGATGGAGTTAAAAAGGAATCCCCAGCATAGCTGTAAGGATTTCGATGAAATCTTACTGTTTTTTAATACCACGCAGAGTTGCAGTCTACAGCTAGTTTTAAATATTTTTATGATTACTGTACTTACCGCTTCCAGATCCTTCATCAATAGCATCAACGAGTAAAAATAAACATTGTTTCGGGGGATCGATCTCTAACAATGGGAACAGCAGTGCCTTCTTAAAACATTCATCTGGACTCTTTTCCAAATTCTGCGGTAACAACGCTTGTTGTATCTCCGGTTCTGAGAGCAACTTGTCATAGTATGCATTTGCTATTAATGTCCTTGGACTGATAGGTAAGCTAGGTATAGGAGGAGGCATGTCTTCGCTCTCAGTACGTTTCTTTTCTAATAATTTCTCTATATCAATTTGTTCATTCACTTCGTCTTGTGTCAAGATGTTCTGGTACTCTGGTAGTTCGGATTCTTCTTTAGGTGTCGAAGGTCGATCTTTTTTATCATCTAATCGTTTATGTGGTGAATTTTCATTTGAATTAGGACGCAGCTCGCTTTTATTCGGATATCGGAAGTTAGCAACCGGTATTCGTGACTTCGGAGGACTATTTTCGACTTTGGGTCTCTCATTTTCACTCGAACTTTCATTCTTTTGTTCCGTTGATAGACTTTTTTGTAACAAAGTTGGTTTTTTCTCGGTCAAAGGCTCGGAGCTTTGTCGTAAAAGTCGTGAATTCCTCATCTCTTTGGACTGACGTTGAGAAATGTTACGTAGGAATAGATTTTCGTGATTTTCGTACAAACGGAAATCGGGATTGTTTTCATCGTTCATGAAAGGATTCGTCGCTTTCACGCTCGAACGTGGCAAGATTTCTGGCAACTGTAAAATAATAAAGATACTTGTGACAGTTCAGTACATTTAGGAAAAAGGTTTTACATAAAATCATCATAACATTGGTTTGATTCAACCATTCGTACAGATTAAATCATTTGCACTTCGTCAAAATGCCATCTTAGTTGCTAAACACGATTTTATAGATAAATCATTAAGTTCAACTAACGTCATCAGTATGTGTGAGGACCGCATCATCAATATCGTGTAGATGCAGGGCGGAGGGCATGGAGTCAGTGTAGGCGTCGCGCTCGTGGATACGGTCTATGGTGCGCGCGCGCCGCCCGCTGCCGCACTCCTCTTCGTCCGTACGCTGCTCCGCTACACACATACACACATTACTATATTGATCATATTTGCACATACAAAAATTAGAGAATGCTATAGTGTCATCCAGATTTTCTAACTGCTCGCAATCCAGTCACGCGCTCCACCACAAGTCGCTATAAAGTTTGAATATCATACCTTCGCTATCAGCTAGCAGTGGCTTAGAACTCTCCTCGCCGTCATCACCCAATGCGCTAAAACGTTGTATTAACCGCTCTTCTTCTGAATTACGTCTGGAAATTCAAGTAAAGGTTCTATAACTAGTCGATTAGAACTTTTAGACATAATAAATTAATAGCAGAAACAAACTTTGTTTTCCTTATCAGCGAAGCAGCATATCAAGTTAATCCTCAGGATTGCTTAAGTTTTACTTACACCTGACTGTCCTACCAGTTTTGGTAATTACTTTATTAAGCACAAATATGTTCCATTCTAGCTCCTACTTACCTATTAGTGAGTGGAGTAGAATCGTCTCTAGGGGACTGATCACGCTCGGCGTCGGTGCGTGGTCGCCGCGACGAGTGACTCAAGATCTGCATAGCCACGGACCGCACAAACTCACCAGGACGAAGACTGTTTTCATTGTCACCCTGCATAGAAATCACATCTATTGTTGGACAAAAGTCAAAAAGTCAGATGTCTCTGGCACTTCAATCCACCATAAGAACAGTACATAAGGGTTTTTTCCCCGCTCTTACTAGTAGAGACTGCAGTTTACCTGTAGAAAGTATCGAGCCAATAATCTCCTGTTCAGAGCGCGCTGCTGCCGCGCCTGAGGACCCTGCCCGGGCTGACTCAACTCCTGACAGAGCGCTGTCTTACCGCTCCCAGCATCTCCTACAATAAAAAATTAAGTCACAATACAAATCTGCACTAAAGCACTTTCCTAGTAATCAATTAACAATGTTCCAATCCTTAAGAGCTTCTTCTTACCCAGTATCAGTGCTCCGCAAGTCTTGCTAACAGGCCGCTGTTCAAGACAATGTGCAATTTTCTGGAAGGCCCATTCTCTGCAGAAGAACCGTCGCTTGTCAGTCGTTATCGACGCCTCCGTCACCTTATGAGCTGATGAAGACTTGCGTACTGGCCGGCTGGCATCTTTGTCATGCGCCCGTGACGCTATCGGACTTAGTGGTGTACCTGAAAATATGTAGAGATTTAAATTTAAAGTTTAGACTCTAAAGTCCCTCTAATTGTTGACTTATTTATAAAGAAAGATTACCCACACTTAACACTAAATAAAACCAATTGTGTAAAAGCTCGCAATTTACTTTGCTTTGTGGAAATGAAAACAGCCCTATTGTACTCATTCGCTTTGTTTCAAAAGATACGGCAAACATAAAAGCTACCGACTTAAGCTATCGGTGCGTTTGTGTCCGCTTATAAGTTGCAGTGCTGCAGTAGAAAGGTTAAAATTTACTTGTAATAGTTCAAATATAGTTTTTATATATTCAACTAAATGTACACAGAATTAAAAGAAATTGTTACCATCAAAATCAAAATTATCTCTCTCTCGATCTTTATCTCTTTCCCTCTCTCGCCGGTACTCCCTGGAGCCGTCTCTTTCTCTCTCGGGGAAGGCCCGGTGCCTGTCCGTCGGTGTTCGATCGTGACCACGAGGCGTTGAAACTTCATTCAGAGGAAGCGACCTGTATTAAATATTAAAGAATATTAAAAAGGTAGTAGAGATAAAGATAATAAAGGAAAGGTATATCAAACAGTTCCTTCGTTTAAGCAATATTTACCTAAGATTTACTCGATGTTCAGCTTGCCTCACTGCTGAATGCCTGTGCTGCTGCTGCCTCATACTGACTTGGTTCTGCCTCAAATAAGCCTCAACCTTTCCCTCGCTCGAGTCATTCTTCCTTCTCGACCTACTCGTTTCTTCCTTCCTTCTCGACTCCCTCTTCTCCAACTTCTCGATTCTATTCTCTAAAGGTGCATTCATCAACTGAATATTACCACCGTGATTAAAGTTCAAAGGGTCAAAGTCCGCTCTCGCTAGATTCTGTCCCCTGGACTCGCGTGTGGCCATGCCTTTATTCTTCCCTCTGAACTGAGATTTCGGCACTACTTGACTATAAATCGGCATTTGATTCGACATCTTAGACTAGCTTTGGTTAAGAAAAATATATAATTTCGTATTTCGTTTCTATCGAGACCCTAAATATTTTAAAATATTGGCTTTGGTTTGCTAATTGACGCTAAAACTAGAGGAACCCGGGGCTTGTTAGGAAATTGATTTGAAAATTAAATAAATATAGCCCTAGTGGTGTATCACATGTGAGGTTCTGCGGAGATTCAAGTCATGATAGGATAGGGTCTCTGTTCCTTTCCAAGGGTTCGTATAATCAGCTGTGACGTAGAATTCTCTTGACACATCATGTAGCATGACACTTCACCTGAAACAAAACAAAGATTTTTAATATGATACTTTACTGACCTGGATTTACGGTGCATTAACAGGAAAAGGCAGAGTCACACGAGTATATATCAAGGACATCACTTGAATATTCAGATGGGATCTTTTTACGCGTCAGGTCTTTGACACGTTCTGAATACGGCTTAATGGCGTAAGCGAAAAGCCTTTACAACGCACACGATCTTAAGAAGCTGTGTAAAGTAGACCAGCGCTTGGCTTTTACATAAGGATAAAATGTACACAAGACTTTGAAGAAGTTGTGTATTTATAATGATGAAGAAAGGAAACTTGCTTCTATATCCCTATGGCTTCATTAGACCGAGTTCGCGGAAAAAGCGGAGATTTTGCTTTTGCCCAAGGCCGTTTTTTGCGTGAAATCGGTCTACTGAAGCCCTAGGGTAAGAACATCTCTACCACAAAATAATCAAAAATCTCAAAAAAGTTCTACAATTTTTTTTCATTTACATATTATCTCAAATATAAAAAAAGATTCATTTTAAGAAGCTACAACAAAAATAGGTCCTTTTTGAGGTTTTATTTTTTACACTATGTGTCGTTACTATTCTCAAAGCAAAGAAACTTGCTGAAAAAAACCTCACAAAATAAAATGCAATTTACTTTCGGGGAAACTTTGTTGGATTCATTAAAATTTTCCACGTTCCCGTTATCAAGAACGTCTTACAAGTTTAATTAAATACTTTTTCATCTCTTTATTATAAATTGAGACGTGCGCTTTTCATGAGATAATACCATTATTATAGGGTTGCCAAAAATAAAATACAGTCTTACACATTTCCATATAAATGAAAAGACAGATTTTATTTAATACTAGCTGTTGCTCGCGACTTCGTCCGCGTGCATAAAATATAGCCTATGTTACTCGG
>QDHC01004449.1:304661-322134 GCA_013186455.1 Papilio dardanus tibullus | reverse complement strand
TTTCTTTCTTGGCACGCTTTTTAACGTCAAATTAGTATGGAGTGCTACCTCTATGTATAATATCTCTTTGTTTTCTATATTACCCTAATAGAACCAATCTAGAACCCATGACTCACTTCGACTGCTACATCTTTATAACTTACCAGACTTCGCCTGCGAATTCGTCCTTGCGAAAATAAATAAAACAATAGTTACTAACCTAGGTTAGTTAGTATTATTTTATTTCTATGTAGCACATAGTCCGGAGCATAGGTTCTTCCAGGCTATGTTTTTTTTTTTTTAATTTATTTTTATAAGGGGCTTTGTCGCCAAACGCGACCATATCGCCCCATAAATCTAATACTTAAATCTATACTTAAATAACTATAAATGATCTTTTAGACTAATGTCGGCCAGCTTAAACATCATCCTATGTTGGCTATGTTGTACAACTGTATTAAAAAACAAAATGTAATAAAAAAATTAGGAGAAAAAAGAGTTGCTAACGTCAAAGGCACCAAGGATGCTACACAAGCAACAGCAGCAAGATAGAAAAAAAGAAAAAAATCTGTACCAAACATCCAGTTCTGTTGTGCCGTTCTGGAGACACATTTAAACAAACATGAAACTATCCATCCAAACTTTAACATTTATATTATTAGTATAATATAATGTACTTAAATGCGTCAAAGTGAAAGCTAACGGATGCAAGTTCAAATAGTTATCTATTTGATTTATGCATTAGGTATCATGTTTGAATTGTAGTCTCTAGGAAATCACGATATCACTGTCAACCGACGTCGGCGTCTTTGTCAACATATTATTTATTAACAAGTCTATACAAGATATAATTAAATAAAATGATAACAAGACTATATAACCTCCTTCTGTTGGATGTCGGTTAAAAATAAACTAGATCCTCCTTATTCTGAAAAAATATATAAACTGCTGCGATAAACGAGTACCAATAAGTCGTCTAGAGGACACTCTGAACTAAATAAGATAGACCAGGGGTCTCATTAGACCAAGTATCATAAGTACAAGGAACAAGGATGTTCTGTATTTTGGAATAAATTTTATGAATGTACCAAACGTAAAAAGTACAACAGTAATAACGCTGATTTCGAAATAAAGCGGAATGTGTCAGGGTAATATGTTTAGAAACATTATCGTAAAACATGTATGTATTACATTTGCATAACAAAACCAAGCCAAAAGACATTTCAGATAAAAGACAACGCAGCAATATTATTTGGACTATGGCAAATGTAACTGAATATTAAATATATTACTTAGATAATAAAGTCTTCGTCTCTAAAGCCAGCTACTACCCACAGTTTTAACTGTACAGGTCGAATGCGCAGTTAAAACTGACTGACTGAACTGTACACTTAAAACTAAACGTTTGTAGCCGACTTAATATTGCGTTAGCTACATATAATTATATCACAGATGTTCGTAGCCTTTTATATGAAGGGACTAAAGTATTAAAATATACCAATTAATGTTTTAAATAAAAAATACCAGATCAATTTCTCATAGTCGCTGTTCCTTAAATTGAACACACTACATAGGTATTTCCAAGCCGCTAGGACTTAGGGTCCTTTAAGAAGCGAGCCTATCTATTCCTTAAAGGCTTGCAACGCATTTGTGGTACGTCGAATGTTGCAAATGTCCATGGGCGTCGAAGATCACCTCGGTGGTTCAGCCGCTCGTTTGCCCCCTTCTCATATAAAAAAAGGTTCTTATTGGATACAAGTTGTTCAAAGTTTTACTGGATTAAAGTCAATCGAGCGAATTGATTAAGCCCTAAAAGTACCGTCGTAAGGGTTCCCAAAGGGATAACTAACTTAATACAGGGTTACAAGTTGGAACGGCGACTTAATCCATATTTTAGTCGAGTAGCAAGTAGCAAGCATCCGAACAAAAGATTTACTAATCTACTCTACTAAAATGTCGCTGCTCTGACACGTTTAGTTACTAAATTACTTGCTACTAAACTAAAATGCTATCCTGGTCTACAAGGCTTAAGGCGGATTACATACTAGCTAAGCTATCTTTAATGCTACAGGGGGATCACCCAAAGTATCTTTCGATTAGCGATATCGCTGATGGAATCTACAAAAATGTATAAAACTGACAATGACGTTCGATAAGTTATGTGCTTGTCACGTGAGATATCGAACGTCATTGTCAATTCCATACATTCTTGATGTTAGTTATTGAATCTCTTTGTAGCGCATGTATTTTGGATAATTCCCTTAATTACACTACGTACAGGCGATAGAGTTACAAAAACTTATTTATATAGACAAAGCGTTACGATTGCCACTTATTATAGTGTAAATCCTATTAAAGTAACAGTATGCAATGATGACGTCAATGGAACATTCCAGAAGTCAATCCTTCCCATCCAATTAATCCATTTTAACATTCCAACTTTAAAACGTACTCTTACAATAATCCCATTAATAACATGAATAACTCCGAACCATTTATACATCATACATTTTATCAAGATGATGAAAATCGCGTGCAGCGTCCGGCGCCGGGGTTGCCATAACTCGCTGCAACGGTGGACATAAACACGTCATACGAGATCTGCGGTCCGCAACCGCAAACATATTTTACACAACTCAACTTACACTTACTAAACATCACCTTAGAGATCGTCTCATTAAGTCCTTGTTAGGCAAGAACTGCAGTATTATTACCTCACTAAACTAGAATTAGGGCTGCCAACTTAACAACGTCCGGTTAGAAGAAGCTCAAAGAGATGTCAGCCCTAGCTAGACTACGTAGCTGCTTGAATCGCTGCCATATGTAAAAAACTTGGACTATAAAGAAAAACAAACCGCATTTTTCATATATCTTTTCTATTGGTAAAAAATAATAAGCCGGTTACAGACGTTCAGTTTTTTAACTGTACCGTTAAAACTGAAGTACACACGACAATTTGAACTGTACAGTTAAAATTGAGCGTCTGTACCCGGCTTTATATTGGATATAACATTTATGTTAGTAAAGATGTTACATTTTATTATACGCTCGACATTCGGCGACCTTCGTACAAAAGCTAACTCGAGTCAGATAAGATAATCCTAAATTGGATACGTGCACTGAATCCGACAACTCGACAAGCACGGCGGCCCGGGACTTGGAAACTCAGACAATTCGCTACTAAATAACTGCTTTATACTCCCTAGAATTATCTATAAACGTTATAGATGCTACGTTTTATGTTTACCCTAAATGCTGGTAATAACACAAGTTCCCATACCGTCTGTGCTCCCGTGGTTGAAATATTAGCACTAATTTGCTTCTTTATTACCCTACGGATTCATTAAACTGAGTTCGCGCAAAAAACAGAGATTTTGCATCGGCGTAAGGCATTCTTTTGCGTGACATCGGTCTAATGAAGCTATAATTTATAGCTGAATAAAGATGTAACAATCAAAAACATACTCAAGTGTCTACACAATTAGGATTCATTCAAAAAACACATCTTCTTGGAGGACCGCATTCTGTGGAAGGCATTGGGGAAGGCCTACGTCCAGCAGTGGGCAGAGAAATGATGATGATGATGATGATGTACTTGTCTATATGATGTCTGATCTTCTTCTTCGAGTGCCGTCCTAACGGAGGTTAGCGACCATCATGGCAACTTGAACTTACGACACAGCAGCTCTGTACTTTTGTTGTACCATTGGCAAAGGTATGATCTAAAATGTAGATGATAGGTATCAAGGTATAATGTAAGGTAAGATGATGCCTGATGTCCCACCGCAAAGTATCCACAACATGAGCCGACAAGGGCGTCTGAGTGCCCAGTTACGTCGAGAGAGCGTCACCGAACACACATACTTGAATTTACAAAAGTCCAAGATTAATTTAATTTACATTCTAAGTTCCGTAAAAAGTTTCATAAATAAAATGTATCCACGTTAAATATCATGGAAAAACGGCCGAATTTTCCCCACCACTCAAATTTAAACGTCGCTTAAAATCTAACTGGCGTCAAAATTAAACGCCATAGAATTTGGAGTTTAAGCGTGGTTTAAACATGTAACGCTCTTACATATTTGAGTGGGATTTGAACATTCGGCTGTAGATCAAGAACGGCAGATTAGGCACTCTGTGTGAATTACTTTGAATAATTCTTCTGATAAGTAAAATAGTTTCTACTAATAGCTTATCTAAAGTCAGCGTAAATTTTCATAGAATACCATCAAGTAACTAAAACTTAAGCTAAAATATAATACGCATTAAATTAGAGTGTGTACGTCGCGCCGGAGCGCGGAGCGCGGAGGGAACTTCAAACAATGGAAGCTTAACGCCCGTCGGTATTGTCTAGTCTAGACCACATTTAAGGGTTGTCAATTAGGGATAATATTTTTAATTTATGTAGAACTAGTCTATATTAGATCGTGTCTTTGAAGCTGTAACTAACATGAAATTATAAATTATATTCATTTTGCTTTTTATGCTCAATTGCGTCTTACAAAAGACCAGGTAAAGATACACTACAATAAGACTGAAATGCCAGAAGATAGATCAGGGTGGTTACCCAAAGTATCTTTCGATCGGCGATATCTCTGATGGAATCGACAAAAATGTATGAAACTGACAATGACATTCGATAAGTCATGTGCTTGTCACTTGTGAGATATCGAACGTCGTTGTCAGTTCCATGCATTTTTGATGTACGATATCGAATCGTTTTGTAGCCCATATACTTTGGGTAACTCCCCCTGATGAGCAAAAATGTAGTCAGCCGATAACACATGAATGAAATAAGGACAGAGAGATGAAGACTCCAAGATGAATAACAATTTAAGAAAAATAAGTGAATTGTGGCAGATCACAAACGATATCTTTGCCTTAAATAAAAAAGCTGTCAACCCTAGAGTAACATTCACCTGTCATCAGAGTCGTACAAAAACGTTGCAGTGTTGTGCGTCATATAGCACGTTGTTCCTCTAACATGAGCTGCATTAGCGCAGCTCAATTGTTACGCAACTTTACGTTACGTTCAGAAAGCGCATTGTGAAGAACTTCCGTAACATCAAGTTGTGTTTCTAAAACGGTTTTCTGAACGAGTTCTACGTGAAAAGGAATGTGTTACAAATGACATACTTTTAGTTTTCAAGAAAAACCGTTGAATTCTTAGAAATCAAAACACACAGGCATTTTAGAAATATAGACAATAGTGACCTTTTTTTTTTGAAACGGAAAAAACTTACCTCTATGATTTAGCTTTTAGCGTACCTGCAAACAAAAATAAAATAAATATTTTAATTAAAAAAACAGCAACTTAAAAAATAATATTTAATATTCTAAGTCTAAAAGAAAAGATCTTCTGTAAACTTTTAATGATACAAACTTTCCTTTATAATTAAAATTATTTTATCCAACTCTGTATCAAGTAGGTCACCATCACTATATCATTTCAGAATACAAATAGCTTGTTTAGTTCATAATTTTACTGTTAGTAACAAACTCTATGTTAACCGTCAAAGTCCGACGAGCCAACAAAATTGCTTCGCATTTAATTATAATTATACAATTTCAACTGCAAACCGCAAAAGTACTGGTAAATTAATAATTAAAAACGTACAAAACGCTAAAACCCAACCAAAATGACTGGAAATGACCTCGGTTCTAACAATTTAAATATTACAAAAATTAGTTTGACCCCTGACCGTCTCATTAACAAATTAAAAAGGGTATAAAAATGTACCGCTGATTTACTTATTTTCTCCTTTGAGTTTTACCTTACTAACTAATTAACTTAATTTCTAAATCGTTCTCTTAATCTTAATGGTCAAGATAGCAATATTTTACTCAAAAAACTTATAAAAAAATATTACGGGTCACGATAAACTTTCTTACTAGTAGATTTTTAATATAATGTCCGCAAGAGTTAATGAAGGAAATTAAAAAGGAAGGAACTCATTAAATAACCATGGGTCAAATCCTTATCTCATAAAAAAAAGGAAGTAGCAGTTTGTAGATTATAATCTACATTACGAAATAATACTCATTATTAAAACTAAACCTATAACACCAAATAACCTCATACCAATCAATCACATAAATTAATCAAATTAAATGTTCGAGGGGGACATATTGGTGGTCCTCCGATGTTTGCGT
Source organism: Papilio dardanus tibullus (assembly GCA_013186455.1). Lineage (NCBI taxonomy): Eukaryota > Metazoa > Arthropoda > Insecta > Lepidoptera > Papilionidae > Papilio > Papilio dardanus. The sequence continues at coordinate 316,002 of QDHC01004449.1, read as the reverse complement.
CTGGGGAGACTGCACACATATGAATATATACCCATACAAATTACATTAAATTAAGGATAAATTACACGATTGGACCAAGAGATGTATGGATTATGTGACATGGTCAAGAACTGACAACTGAGATGACGGAAGATAGATTAACGTGGAGGACTACAACTGGAACGTTGACCCTACGGAAGTACGGTAAAGATGGCCAGATGATGACACGGTTGAGTGGGTAAATTGCATCAAAGGTGACATAAGACGAATTATAGATTGTTCAAATAAAATCCGACATCAAATAGAGTCGTCTAGGAAGATGTTTTAGTATGCGACAAATGTATAAATGTAGAATAACAATAAACTATTTGATATTCGATCAGTTTGTAAGCCTGCCAATATAACATCATATAAATTACTACAAATAAGATACACACTGACAGACAGCAAAATATATTAGCACTCATCGAGAATTATAGTCGATCGTTATCAAGTTCAAACAAACATTTCCTGTTAAAATTAATGTAGGAATATCCTCCATTAACATGGTTACCTCAGCGTAGATTTACTACGGAAATATAAAATTCTATCAAAGAAAACATGATCCCTATAGTGTTACCACACGATCAGGAAATCCGGGAATCGTCTCAAATATATCACCGGTGTCAGTTCAAAAACGTAGTAACGTTTTTTAATACACATGACGTATTTTTACATAAAAAGCGAAATATCGTACAAATAAGACCAATCCAGCTTCTTAACCACATATTTTTTAAAAACAATATGTAAAACTACGTAACCGATTTTGTTGCGGTTCTTTAATAGGGTGATTAAATAAGAAAGTTTACATGTTTAGCAACATCCATTAAATAGACGAAAAATACTGTTATTTTTTAGTATGTGATTTTTACATAATACAGGAATTCCCGCTATAAGAATGGCGAACCTAATCCCAACAGTGGCATCGTACTAGGCCAGCAGCGATCCCTAGCGGCAACTAAAAATAAAGGCCCACATATCGGTATCGATTCCAGGAACAATAGCCCTGAGGACGATACCCCGCGTGCGGACGAGCTTTCAACTAATTGCAGACCGCGTGTTGTCTCGATTGTCCAAAGATATTTGTATCACAGTTTTGAGAAACAAAAGTCTTTAGACACTTTCTTCTGATTCACATTTGAACTCCTATTAGTAGTAGAGCACATGCAACATACTCGCTAGTCGTGGAGTTGCGGAAAATAGAGCCCATCATGGGTCGAAACCTTACCTTAGTAGTAGAGCACTCTAACATGAATTTCATTCGATAGTCGAATTCACGTCTGTTCAAGTAAGTCCAAGAATAACTTATTAATTACAGTCGAACCTGGATAAGCGAGTCCAAGTGACCGTGATATTTGCCTCAATTATAGAGGTTTGTCTCTAATCCGTTTATCTCGCTTATGGTAGCTCGTCGGGACCATAGAATGACTCTCACTTATAGTCGTTTCTCGTTTATCTAGGTTCGACTGTACTATAAGAATACTGTAGTTTACCATAGTTCCAAATAGTACTCAGAACTCATTTTTTAATTGATTGAATTTACAAAAGAAGCATTCATTAACTATTAAACCATTCATCAATATTCACTACCCGTATTCTCCCTATAAAAAGTACCCCAACTTATAAAAATAACGTACGCTTACAATATTGTGTTTACTTCATCTTCTTACAATAAATCAATACAACTGATAAAGTCCCTAACAATTCATGTCACGAAGTGGTCCACATCTCGACAGATTTTCAACTCAAACATACAGTATAAAAATGTTTTTATTCAGACAACTTCCTGTTCCTGTCGGAAGTTTGCTTTTAATTTTCTTATGACATTTCCAAGAACGACTAGTGACCTACATGTCATAAAAGAATTTTAGCCAACGACATTTGTACTAAATAATTTATCTTTTTGAGAAAGCATTAATCACCACATTCTAAAAAATAACTATAATTTTTCACATTTATAACTTAGAACGAGAATTTTCTAGACGTTTCCAAGCCACTTCACCAACATATTGGCCAAACCATTTCTACGAGTACGTCTACAATTGTTCGTTTGGACTACGAGTCTACGATTATTCTACGATTTTAGTTACAGGGTTACGTAAACCTACTAACTTGATTTGGTACATTTTATTTAGTAACAAAGTTCTTACCTTAGAGCTTCATTAGACCCAGTTCGTGCAAAAAACGGAGATTTTGCTTCGGCGTAAGGCCGTTTTCGACATCGGTCTAATGAAGCCATAGGGTTATAAATCGTAACAAAGACGTTAATGCAACGCTTGTCGCTTGCCAGTCACTGTTCACAAGCACTGATCAATTCAATCACAGACATTGAGATGAGCACATCAGACACCCGTACTCATTTACCGACACATTGCTACAATTTGTTTGTAACGGGAACTTTGCTAATTGGATTGGATATTGTTCCTTTTTGTAGTAAGCGTATAGTGTTGTGCTCATATCGATAGTGTTACCGTACTGTTGTGCATGTTCGATATGGCGTGATGTATAGAAAAAGTGTGACGAGAGAAATAAATTAAGCAAACAGGACATTTAAAAAATATGTCCCAGATAATTTTACAAAAGCATTAATATAAAATATGCAATAATCAACTGCTATAAGTGCTTACCCTTAATCGACGGAAGAGGAGACGCACAGGAAGAGGTTAATAACACTTCCTATTCGTCCCCTCCCCCGCCAATCCACTTCCCCTTCCCATCATTTCTTTACAAGTAAAGGATACGAAAGTGGACTAAAATTATAAGTCCACTGCAGTTGCACTGCAATTGCAGTTTCAGATGTCTGTGGGCAGCGGTCGCTTCGCTTTTTCGGCGTATCCAGGTGATCGCTTCTTGCTCGTTTGCCAATTTGTAATATAAACTATATATATAATTGCTTCCTTCAGAAGTTTCCAACTATAACTGCTTCATCTAGAAATAAAAATACTAAACCAATAGTTATTCTCTAGCGAAATAAAATTCATCGAACAACATCTAGTTAAGTGGAACGATCTAACTTAGTTGTCTAGTTGTTAGTTTGAGCACAGCAATAGACTGGCGCAATCTCAAACTTTAAGCGACATATATAGGAAATTGCTCACAACTTCTACATTTATATGAAACTGTTAGGACGTGCTCACACCGAGGAACGGGAGACGATATTGCAGACCCTGAGTTTCCTCTACCTATACAAAGTATTCTTATCCCTTATATCGAGTGGGATGACAATAAGACGACGTATAAGTATTTCGGCAGATAACTATTGAACCTCTGTAACACTGCACATGACTCCTGACAGGCCTGAAGTCGGTGTCGTCATCGGACGACCATAAATGAATTAAGCCGTCCTTCTACCTTATAATTATGTCTCACGAAAGTATCCACAAATGTATGTATTAAAAAACTTAGTATTAAATTAATTGCACAGTTGTTAATAGTAGGAGAACGATTCCTGGTTATTTGATTAATATCACTGGAATAAAAATTAATTTCATTCAATTATACACAGATCCGTTAAGTTCTGTGTGAGTTAAAAAATGTATGATTGATTTTTCTTAGCATTCGTTCAACATCGATTCACTTCACCAAACGCACCCTTACTTATCGATGTTAGTAAAGACATGTATCGTGTCTAGCTGTATTTATATTTACTAAAAGAATTTTAACAGGTAAGACCTTTTCATTTATATTAATATTATAGAGAAACTTTGTATTTGTATGTATTGAAATAACTCAAAAACTATTGAGCCGATTTAAAAAAATCTTTTACAGTTTGAAAGCTGCGTTATTTCCGAGTAACATAGGCTATATTTTTTATTTACGCGCGGACGGAGTCGCGAAAAACAGCTAGTATGTATCTTACATTATAAATTGCATACCAGCAGTTTTAAATCGTACTTAATCAGTATTCCTTGCATTAAATCCGCCTACACAGTTATTTGAATACCATTTTGGAAACGGAATGATAGTCGACGAAAAAATACATCCAATATGCAAATCCGTAGCAATTCTAAGGGCTCGTACAGACGGACTTCCTCGTTGAATATGCATACGACTAAACCGTCTCAAATGGTGGCCGCAATTAATTCAGCTTTAAATTACAAGTGACTCCTATTTAACTTAAAGAATATCTTTATCCGACTCGAAGGACCATTCATAATTTACGACATTTTGTTTTTGTAGACCGATTCCACGCAAAAAACGGGCCTTACGCCGAAGCAAAATCTCTATTTTTATCGCGAACTCGGTCTTATAAAGCCCTATGATTACAAAACGTGTCGTACAATGCATCAAATACACACATAAACAACAACCAAAACCGTAACTAATCTATATTACAATCAGGTAACAACACTACTTAACAGTCACATCACTAGTATTACGTCACATGATACTTGCCAATAGAATTAATTAATTAAAATAATAAACACCGGAACCACGTCACTGACACCTGACCACCCGGTATGCAAACAATGCAAGTACACGGTAATCATTTTCCGTACGATTAAAATATTTCAAGAACGTTAATAAATAGAGACGCTTATAGAGTTTTTTCTGTAATTCAAGTTTCTCGCGTATGGAGGTAGCTCGTCGGGAGCAGAGAATGATTCTTGCTTATCAAGGTTTGATTGTATTATACATACATTTGAAATGTACAATGTACATTACGTTGAAGGAAAACATCGTGATGCAACCTGCACATATCGGCGAAGAAATTCAAAGATATGTGTGAAGTCACGCAAAATTCGCGCTAGTCGTGGAGTTGCGGAAAATGAAACCCATCATCGGTCGAACTACAACTACTACGTTGATTATGTTCCCTTACAATATCATAAGTGCATTTAAGCGTGAACATTCGTAACAATCGTGTAAAACCAGACGCCCTCGTCTAGTCAAATTTTGCGGCCGGCGCGCATTTATTGATTGGCATAACGCAGGATCGGCACAGACGACGCCATGTCAACGAACCCTCAATCATTCAATGGAAGCCTTAAAATTAAATGCTAGTCGAGACCGTCTGGCCCCTTCGCCCTTGCATTCAGAAAATACTACAGACATATAAATCCTATCTTTATTACATTTCGCATCGAAGTCTATACTAGAAAATTGTATTTAAACTTGTAATTCTCTCTTTCATATTTTAGATATTTTGATTAAATTATGCTCTTCACATAATCAAATTAAATTGAAGTAAAGAACATTATTATATTGAGTTTCTATGATCAAAACATTTTTTTTAATATACCTAAAACACATTTTTCGAACCCTAAATCAATAAATGTAATGGGCCGTGTTCACTGCATTGTCCCTTCGTCGGTGACACGGAAGGGTATAATCGAACTTGCCCCTACGCGTGTGTGCAATTGCTTAATTATTAAGTAAATGCTACCAGGTAGAATTTATGAACAAAATTATAGGACGGAGGTCTTAGACACCGTCTAAACTATAAATTCTATGGTAACATCTCTATTACATTCAAAGATAATGAAAGAGACGACTAATATGTTTCTATTTCGACTGTGGATACCCACGCTTAGCTTAACATCTTCACATTACGACATATAACCTTTCCACCCGCGCAAGATAAATTAAAAAGTCTACAAGGTTACACATTTATGACAACAAAACAGCCAGTCTTTAAACACAATGCAAAAACTAAAAATAGAAACATAGTTCTAGATTTTAAAACAATTCTTCGCAACTAACAATAAATAAACAGAAACCCACTCTTGCAGTCACGAGACTCATAAAGCAATCTGACAACGACTTGATCACATATACTAGGTTTTTTATTTAGGTCATTCATGCCAGCCTACGATGTATCAACGCGGATGCACTTTAAAACTAAAAGTACTAATTTAAATAAATATTGTTATTCACCCAAATTAGGAAACCAACCATCACGAAATGCGTATATGCATCCCTAAGCCAAGCGACTCAATGGCGTAGGGAGTGTGGGACTCGCCGGCCAAGAAGTGGCCGGAATATCTACTAAGACCTGACTGGGAAACCAACCTAGACACAATACGTAACAACACAAATACCATTTACTTTTAAAAAGGTTAATAAAGTATATTGTAACCACATAACTCGAAGCAAGAGAGAATCGTTGAATTCGAAATGAATAAGTAATTGATTTGGCTTTTACGATTCAAGCACTTACCATTAAACTTTACCTATTCCATTAAATACTAATTGAAAATAGTAATTACTACTTTATGATCTATTAACGTTAAAAGGGATAGACAAGTTACTTGATAGATTCAGGAAAACTGATACACATTTACTTAAATTCAGCCACAACAGAGCATTTTTTCAGGGTCTCTAATGCCTTGGACTCACTAGGATAGTATTTTAGTCGAGTAGCAAGTAATTTAGTAACTAAACGTGTTCGAACAGCAGCATTTTAGTAGAGTAAATTAGAGTAAAGTAGAGGATATTTGCTTCCAGCTAGTCAACTAAAATACTATCCTAATGCGTAGAAGGTTTTAGTCTTACTGGTTTGAAAATATCGCTGAAGACCATTCCACAGCGCCACTGTGCGTGGCCGGAAATTCCTTTAGTAGGTGTTTAGTACCTACACTTCATAGTATATGTGAAACCCCATTTTATGTTAAAGTTACAGATATGATCTGCTTCAGACACCTCCCTAAAGGAAAATATTGAACGAAATGTCTTTTTAAGTGCAGGGAAAGGTGTAAACGCAAATACATTTTCGCTATCTCTTATCACAATCTATTGGAATACCAAGTTAATGTCATGCCACACTTGAGTTCTGTTATATTACTTAAGCTGTCCCTTAGTGTCGGTTTCTCATACAAGGGACACACTTAATTTAACGATTATGATTATGGCATTAAATGTATGCATATCTTAAACTTAGAGCAATAAAGCCAGGATACAAATTGTAGTGTTTAAAACGAGGCGTTAGACTGGACGTTCATTTAACAGTAAACAAAAGAGTTCCAAAGGGTATATCAAGTATAAATACTAAATGACAGTGTAAAGGGGCCAAGCGGTGTTAATATGAAGCTTGAAGTGACTGCCTAAGGGAACTGCCGAGTCTGGCCCAGATAGTGTTTAAAGAGCTACAGTCTGGATGACCGACTTTCTAGGGTTATTCATTTTTAACCGCTCGTTAAGCTGGAAGCGGAAAACAATTCAAAGGTTACATGGAGAAAAACTCTTTCCTTTGTATATTTAATGGAGATAACACCTTTTAAGACGAAGGTACATTGTAGAGAGATTAAGGATGTGATTTTCGCACTCAGAATTGTCAAGTCACTATAAAAATCTACACTAAGCTGCTGTATAAGTATTAAGTAACCTTTAAACCGACTCTGAGTACTGCTGTCTATTAATAACGAAGACAACAATTATTTTAATCAAACAATTTAAGCATAAATAACAGTAATATTACACAAGTGTACGATGAGAATTGGGTAAAGGAAATATTTATATATGCGGTATCAAGCAATGTTTACACAACGTGTGTACAGTGTGTATAATGTTTACACACTGGGCGACACGGACGTGTAATCCCAATCCCAGTTACAATTACGTAGAGATAGAGCGTGCTAAATATAGACGTGTAATTAAATAAAATTAATAATTATAAGAATATATATACAGTCAAATCTGGACAAGCGATAGTCCACGGGACCGGGGTAATTTTCGGGCTTATAGAGGTTTCTCACTTAACCAGGTTAACGGTAATATTATTTGTTCTTATCACAAGCGTAACTATATCTGATCCGATATGCAATAGATATAGGTACTAACAAAGCAGTTTTAAAGCAGACTTTAAATACAAAGCTGCAAAACAATAATGTTCAATTAAAAGCTTAAGTTACACTTAAGAACTAATTAGCTCTTAGCACTTTCCCGGAATTCAACTGGCGACAATCAAAATGACTCGTGACAACGGAAACTATCAATTAAGATGTACTTAACCAATTGTCATTAATTAAAAAATAACACACGATAGTGAAGCGTAGTAACATTTAAGATCCAATGAAAAGAAGGATTTGAGATGCTATCAGCCTAGTAAGGTTTGAACTTGGTAACACAATTTCAAACTTCCATAGTCTAATCCTATATTTCGCAACTATCGTAACAAGGCAGCGTGGCCGAGCGGTCTAAGGCGCTGGTTTTAGGCACCAGTCCGAAAGGGCGTGGGTTCGAATCCCACCGCTGTCAAACATTATTTTTTTGTTTTTTCACGTTTAAAGATACGAGCACATATTTAGAGGGGTTAAAGAACTTGAGAAATCAATTACTAAATAAATAATTTCCATTTAAATGTAAAATAAAAAAAAAATACGTAATTTTACTAATTATTTGTTACACTTTATTTTTTAAAGTACTGACCTTCGCACAAAGATTATACGATTCAAATTATCAAATAATAAACTTAATGACGATTAAAAACTAGATGTGTAATAATTTTACATGCATTTTACATCACATCATAACCTGAATCTGAACATTCAATCCAACTTCCTAACGAACTAACAAACTAATGAAGGTATAAAAAAAACCGCAGCTGGCAAACGGCGCAAGCTGTTGAATTTGAAAATTTAATTAAGACAAGCTTTCAAGCTTTATTCACGTAAAAGCTCACCTGTTTACTTAGCTAAGCGACTGCCTCAACACTTTACATTAAATAAATATTCTTTTATATAAAAGGGTGAGTTTACACTACAAAGTTACACCTGTTCCATAGCTTTTAATTATCGAGCGTAAAATACATTAATGTATTTAAACCATAGATAACAGAGGGAAAACTACAAGCAGCTGATGCATAGATAAGATAGAAGAAAGACCAATTACAAACCCTTGTAAAATATTATACAAATGAAAATTCCTTGTCACCGTAAATTTCGTCTTTCACCATTCTATTTCGCTTTTCATCTTCCTAATAGTCTCTTCAGAGTTACAAAGATATTGAATGTTTGGTGCAATTGACGATGACGTCACAACCCGTATATAAGTAAGCGTGAAACCTCAATAAGCGAGTCATTCTTTGGTCCCGACGAGCTACCTCCATAAGAAACTCGGATTAAAAAGAAGCCTCTGTAAGCGAGACAAATATCACGGTCCCTTGGACTCTTGATAATCCAGGTTCGACTGTATCTGAATTAATACTCCACAAGTATTGATTTAGTATAAAATTTCCGAACTGCTGTCACAAAATGTATAACCATCTTTCTTATTCCCTTTAAAAAATGTGAGATAACAATATATTTTTATCCGGGTTTGAGCAATGGAAACATAGATATCGATGCATCGAAGGTCATAATCTCACGAACACGTAACATTAGAAGTCGGTACATAATAAGATAAAAATAACTCAATGACGCGACACCAACGGGCAGATTTATTGTCTTCAAATGTAATTGATATTAAACTCTATAAAAATGGAAACGAATCTCACGGATCAATGTTACGAAGCTGGTCGCCCGTTAGTCGAAATTCGACCATAATTATAATCAGTTTGATTTAATTAACAAATTCCTTTTTACACTTTTTCTCCACGTTAACTCGACTACACTATTATTGTATTAAACTTTAGCATAGGCTGATCATCAAAAGTTTTAAAGGTATAAAAACATTTTTAATTCTCAATGGTAAAAGACGATGAAATTAAAAATATAATTATCGTATACAGATGCAACAGAGCCGAGTACTACGAGTAGATAATAAATTACCGCACATGTGTGGACGACATTAATTGCAAATACGTTTAATTTTACATCGATGTCGTTGAACCAGATGAACGAGGTTAAATTATCCACGAGCACTTTATAAGGATTAGCTATTTCGATATGTATTTGACAGCCAAGTTATTTCAGTAGCTTTTAAGGCCCGATTCGGAAACATTTTCTGAGGGAATCTCTAGTATGATGAATCTAAAGAGGACTATTTAATTATCGATTCAATCATTTAAATTACGCATATGTTGCCCTGTTGGTTTAAAGGGTAATTTATTTGCGACTAGCTATTTCTCGTTACTTCATCCGCGTAGAATTAGATAATCTAGCCTATTTTACTCGGGGATAATGTAGCTTTCTAATGGTGAAAAAATTTATGAAATCAGCCCAGTAGTTTTCGAGTTATTTCAATACATACAAAAATATAAAAATACAAAGTTTCTCTCTTTATAATATTAGTATAGATTAACAAATTACAACTACAAAGCAATATTTAAGACAAACAGGTCAATAGATAATTTAGCTAGCCAAGTTTACGCCATGCCGCATTCTGTACGAAAGCCAACTCGGATAGCCGCAACATTATGCACTGCTACTCTACACTCTTCAATTAATTACATTGAATTACCGCTTCAACTTTATTTAATTAATGTCTGCTATTGAAAAAAAAAACTTTTGTTCAAACTGTTTGTTTATGAAAATGCTAACTAAATATTATAGGTACAATTTACGATATAATTTGCAGGCAATCGGGTCATTTAGTAGATCCCTTACGTTATTTATTGCTGTTTGTACTAAATTCGAGGGAATATCAGTTGCAACATGCATATAAAACCGCACCCTACTGCCGCGCCTATGGATAAGGGATGGCTCGGACCCTCCGTAAATGGGATTGACCACGACCAGACGAAATATTCTGTTTCGTGTTTATTTCACTATGCTTATTAAATATGACCTTTAATCTAAACATGATGTATAACATTGTGTAGGCGTCTACGTGGGCATTACCTAAAATACATATAGGAATATCAGAATATATATTAACCTTTACAACTTAAATTAGTCTGATTTTTGGTATTATAATTGATTTGATACCACGTTAAGGTTAATGAATATTTTCAGTCATTGCTTGAAATTCGACTACATACTTATTTATTCAAAGACTAGCAAAATTATGTTTCTGCACTATAAACTGCAAACTGAAGATTTGCTCTTTATTACGCAGTATAAGGTCTGTCCAAGGTCTGAGAGAGCCAATGTCCTCTTATCTGTACATTCCGCGATTTATGCAAATAGGAAGCGATGGAGGTTAGTATAATTACTTTGATTTTTTATCGACGTTTTAGCCGCGATTTCTTGTCTCGTACAGTAGTCAAGTATTTCCTTGTGTTCTTATTTGTGCAAGGAAATAAAAAGCGACAAGAGCTACTGTATTTCTTAAGATAATACTATCAATTTACAGCTAATCAATTCAATGATTTGACGATTTCGAGCCTTGGATGTTAGACTATAATTGACGTAAAGGTCTGACTTTTTTTATTTTTTAACCATTGCTAAAATAAAACTATTGTATACATCATAACAAAAAAATACTTCGAAGCTGTATATAGCAT
>QDHC01004449.1:292462-303863 GCA_013186455.1 Papilio dardanus tibullus | reverse complement strand
TAACCTTTTATTCTAGATGTTATTCTTTCCTGAAGCATGTGACTACTTGTGTGACAGTAAAAAGGATACACTGGATTCATCGGAGACATTGCTCACCGGGAACACAGTGAAGAGCTATAGAGAACTAGCTGTAGCACACAATGTGTGGTTGTCTATGGGTGGGATCCATGAAAGGGTGAGGATATGAGCTACTGGAAATATATTTGTTTAAAAGAAATTATAGCATTTTTATAGTGGATATCAAAATTAATGACTTCTAATCCTTAGACCTTACATAATAATAACGCTTTTCTATGAAAACTCTTGTATGTAAACTCTTTTCTTAAATTAAAATTTTATTTCATAGTATTTAATAAAGTTTAATGTTATAATTAATCGAGACATTTTTAAAACGCTAATTATAACAATCTCAAAACAAAAATAGTCTTTGTTAAAAATTGTTTTAAATAAAATAATAATAAAAAAAAAACGATAATTAACATTTTAATGAATATTTTAGGTTATTCTATTGTTTATTTAAAAAAATAAAAAAAAACACACATTTTCCCAAACTTCGGACTTTTTTCATGATACTGGCAAGATTTTTCTTTTTTAATAATTTCTTTCGGGGCACGCATTTTAACGTCAAATTACTATGGAGCGCTACCTCTATGTATGATATCTCTTTGGGTAAAGCGCGTAATTTGCGTGACTTTACACATATCATTGAATTTCTTCGCCGATATGTGCAGGTTGCATCACTATGTTAAATATATTTCTAGATATATCATTTTATTTTAAGGATGAACGAAATCCGACAAAAATGTTTAATACGCATATAATTATAGACAACAAGGGTGATATTGTGCAGACATATAGGAAGTTGCATTTATTTGATGTAGAGATTCCGGAGAAAAATGTCAGGTTGAAGGAAAGTGATTTTACAAGCCCCGGCAGCGATGTTGTCACTCCTGTTGACACACCTGTAGGACGAATCGGTAAATGATAGCAACACTTTTTATTCTCTAAAATTCAGTCAAACCTGGATAAGCGATAGTCATTCTTTGGTTACGAGCTACCTCGAAACTCGGATTAGAGAGACACCTCTATAAGCGAGACAAATATCGTAGTCCCTTTGACTCTCGCTTATCCAGGTTCTTTCTTTCTTTCATTTTAGTCAAGTAGCAAGTATCATAACAATGGATTTACTAATCTACTCTACAATGTTGCTGTTCAGACACATTTAGTTACTAAATTACTTGCTACTCGACTAAAATCCTATCCTAGTGCTTATAAAACTTAAAAGATGTTAGATATATTTAATCTATCTATTTTTTTTAAAGAGAGAAACTTTGTATTTTTGTATGTATTGAAATAACTCTAAAACTACTGGGCTGATATTAAAAATTCTTTCACTCATAGAAAACTACATTATCCCCGAGTAACATAGGCTATATCATTTAAATCTATGCCGACGAAGTCGCGTACAACAGCTAGTGTTTAATATTTTCGTATTTCTCAGGTTTGGAAATCTGCTATGACATGCGTTTCCCCGAGCTCAGTACAACACTAGGGTCAATGCGGGCTGATATTTTAACATTCCCGTCCGCGTTCACTTATGTTACTGGTACGGCACATTGGCATTTGTTACTTAGGTAATTGAATTTGTATTTTTTTTTATAAAATCTTACTAGTCCTTATCCTTACATAGTATAAAACAATAACGCTTTTCATATTTGTCCCTATATATGCTTGAATCTTTAAAACTACGCAAAGGATTTTGATGCGGTTTTAATAGATAGAGTGATTCATAAGGAAGGTTTTACTTTACTTTACATTCACAATATAGTAGGGTAACACTGATAATTTAGAGGTTTTTAATATGATGTCGTAAATTAACACATTTTTAGCGCTTACATTTCAATCGCTGCAGTATTTAGTATCAGCATTATACTGATTTGCACCCGTGCGAAGCCGGGGCGGGTCGCTGGTAGTATTATTATTACAAAAGTATCATGGATGGATGTATCTGTTTGTTTGAAAGTATCTCCGAAACGACTTTGTAGATATTAGTGAACTTCGGTATAGATGTAGACAACAATCTGGAAGTACAGTCAAACCTGGATAAGCGGGAAACCTCAATAACCTAGATTCATTCTTTGATCCCGACCAACTACCTCTATAAGCGAGAAACTCGTATTAGAGAGAAACCTCTTTAAGCGAGACAAATATTGTAGTCCCTTTGACTCTCGCTCATAGGGTACTTTTTTTAGTTCCGCGCAGACGGAGTAGTGGTCTACACCTAGTATTAATATATTTTTATTACACTTTCTGGCTTTATACCTATAGTACTTTTGCTTTGAAAATTTTTTTTATATATTTTTTTTTAGAACTAGGGCGATAGAGAACCAATGCTATGTCATAGCGGCCGCACAAACAGGACATCACAATGCCAAGCGCCGGTCATACGGACACGCGCTGTGCGTGGACCCGTGGGGCGAAGTCCTAGCTGATTGTGAAGAAGAGGGTCCCTGTTATAAAGTGGCTGAAATATCCTCGGAAAGATTAGCTGATGTTAGACGGAATATGCCTGTGTTTCAACATAGAAGGTGATTTAAATCTTAACACTTTCAGTGCTAACCTGCTGGGCACTTTATTTATTTATCTCCTTTTTAATATACAAAATAAAAACTATGACAGTATTAGTAGAGACAAAGTATAGTACTTGGTACTTTAATGTAACTAATCGAATGTTCGCGAAAAAATGGATTTACTTTGGCGTAAAGCCGTTTTTTGCGTGACATCGGTCTAATGAAGCACAAGGATGAGTGCTTGTGAATTTATTTGCAAATATTTAGGTTATAATTTATCTTAATAATTTTATTCTTTCAGAGCAGATGTATATTCATTGTACACGCTTAGTTTGCGAAATAAACTCCTAGCGGAGCATTCCCTTACTACATTAACGTCGACAACAACCAATCAAGCGGATGCAGCGGATAGCGAATCAAGCTACACCTTTGGTCAAGCAAAAGTGCCTGAATCATGTGTATTTTATAAAACTAACTTAACATATGCGTTTGTTAATTTAAGGTAAGATATGGAAAAGTAAACATTAACACATTTAATGTACTTTTCTGGTATTATCGTATAAATAATGTAAAAAACGTAGTGGCACGTAGAGTGTTAATATTCATGATTAATGACTTTTTAATTTGATTTGCCCTATATTACTTTACTTACTTTAAAGTCCTATATCCCCGAAGTGGGGCAGAGCGCGTCCACAGTGCGCCGCCAGCTGGCTCTGTCCTGGGCTCTGCGTTTGGTCTCGGGCCACGACAACCCGAGGCCTTCTTAATATGCACTATATTAAATTTTTTATTATCTTTCTTTGTAGATGTGTTATACCAGGCCACGTTCTGATCGCTCCTATACGGTTAGCAGAAAGAAATAGAGACCTTAATGATGAAGAGGCTGCAGATTTCTTCAAAACTATACGATTAGTACAAAAGGTTACATGCATTTTTCTATATTATAAAATGGCAAACGAACAAGCGGCTACCTGGATTCGCTGGAATAGTGAAGCGCCCGCTGCCCATATACATCTGAAATTGCAGATGCGTTGCCTATCTTTAATCCACGGAGAAAACGCACAGAAAGAGGATAATTCCTCTTCTTATGCGACCCCTCCCCCACTAAATACACCTCCCCTTCCTAACATTATTCATTTTAGTGTAATGTTATTTTTATATAATGTTATTTATATTTTAGTTAATGGAGAAAGTACATAATGTTAATTCAAGTACAGTAACCATTCAGGATGGCCCTGAGGCCGGACAGACAATAAAGGTAATGTAAATATTGTAATAAAATATTTGGCCTTGTTTGTTCAAGTGGCATTCAAAAGGTTAACATCATAATAACAATATTAACATTTTTGTCATGTTTGTTCACAGCATGTCCATTGTCATATATTGCCGAGGAAAAAAGGCGACTTCATTGACAACGACCTTATTTATTTAGAACTGGCTAAACATGATAAGTAAGAAATTTCACTTTTTTTATTGCACTCGATAGTGCACGAAAAAAAATAAAAGGGTATTTGTAAAATATGCTGATAGTAAATATCGTGAAATCTTTTAATGCTGTGTTTTATTAATTTGCATTTTTTTGATAGGGTTTCACCGACTCAGCCAAGAAAACCAGCCAGAAGCCTACAAGAAATGAGAGAAGAAGCTGCTATGTTACGCAAGGAGCTTGAAATTATGACACAGTAATCCAAAAAACAAAATTAACCTCATTTCTAAATTTTCTGTTAGATAAAAAACTTATTGTGAATAATTTTTAACCAAAATAATAGTTAAATAATGTAAATAAAAGTATTAATCATTAAAAGGTTTTTCAATTATAAACTCCTCATGGCCGATCAAAAGTAAAATAAAATCCCAAGCGTATAATGGACCTCATCATGGGTCTAACTACTACACAGAGTACATTATAATATGAACTACTACTAGAAATCCAAAGCAATGAGAAATTATGTTTTCATACTCCCAGACCGCTCCTATAAAATATAAATTACCAGTTAAACACTTACATAACTTTTGGGGATAGGCCTTAACTATTTGATACTACTTTTTACATTGCATTTTGATTTTTTCTACTTATTTCTTAATACGTTCACCTTTAACTC
Organism: Papilio dardanus tibullus; assembly: GCA_013186455.1. Taxonomy (NCBI): domain Eukaryota; kingdom Metazoa; phylum Arthropoda; class Insecta; order Lepidoptera; family Papilionidae; genus Papilio; species Papilio dardanus. Next base: position 299,191 of record QDHC01004449.1, on the reverse strand, counting down.
AAGGTTTTACACCTATATTCCCAGTCTTCCATGTTAAAAAAAGGTTTATGGCATGGCAAAAAGCCTTGGATCTTAACCTAGAAAATAAATTTGACTTAACCTAAAAAAAAACAAATGTCAAAATTGAAGAATTGGTTGGTTTTTGCTTGCGGATTCTGTGAAATATTTTCTATTATTTTTATAACTGGCTCTAATTTACTAAGTGTTAAAAAGTCGATAAAGTTTCTAAAGCAAATATAGGGTGATTCAAAAGTGAGTTACGCTTTGGGTTATAGCTACTAACATTAAATTTTCGTTGTACGTCGATACTGCTGAGTAATTTTGTGAACAATCTTATAGTTGCTTTATCCCGCTGTTGACACGATGCCAAGTATATTGCGTTGCTGGATTTTGAAGCACGACCTCATATTATATTCAAGACAGTGTATTCTTTACTTAAGATCTTTTATCTCTTCAGAAGGCGGCATCTGGAACCAAAACATATCCTCCACTTGACAGTCAGATCAAGAAGAATTTGGTACAGTGTATTCCTAATTAATAATGAATATTACTACTTTACTGATAATCGCATCTCATGAATTGTAATGTCTATGAAAAAATACCTAATGTTTACAACACAAATGCATAAATAATGAGTGACCTATTTTGTTATTGTTTACGACACACAATCGGAATTTATTCTGAAAATAATCTCGTACTTTTACATTCACATACTTATATTCTCGTATTTTTTTAAAGTTTTTACACAACTTAGTGACAAAATTGAACATTGAATTAAATATAGAACAGAGAACAAAGTTACATTATTTTATATAAATTTTAAATAATATAAAAGATGCTATTGTCTAAATACCTGTAGACATTGTTTTTTATAAAAATATATAAAATTTTATTTCAGGCACATGAGCTTTCAATGATGTCCTTAAAACCAAGGAATGTGGACTTCCAAGAGACTTGGGCAAGTCTCAAGGAGACGGTATGTATTTTGTACCACATTAATGTACAAGACACGTTATCATTTTATTTAGCAAATCTCTAGTATAAGGACACTTCTGCACCATTTCTATAACCCAACAGCTTCATTAGGCTGAGTTTGCGCAAAAAACTGAGGTTCTACTTTGGCATAAGGCCTTTTTTTTGCATGAAATAGGTCTAATGAAGCCTTAGGATAAGAAACATTTTGTCATATCACATTATACTTGAAGAAATACAGTAGAATCTCAAGGGTAATGCAAAAATATTGGACTTAAAGAGTCTTCGATTTAACAAGCATTTCAATATATGAGGTATTTGATAGTATAGTCTTAGAAATTCAAATACATCAGAATTTTTTACGACTTACAGCGTTTCTTTTTTATTTCGAGACATCAAGTTTGAACCACAACAAATCTAATACAATTTTTTTTCAATATTAGCTACTAAAAATGTTTTAAAAAATAATTATTTATTGTTAGGTGGCAGGTGTGGTGGCGTTACGTGCGGTAGAACGCGCGGTATGGAACATGCGCTTCTCTGACGTATATGCACTATGTGTAGCACACCCGGAGCCACTCGCTGACCGCTTGTACGATGAAACTCGGTATGTTTTATTTTAAATTTAAAAAATATCACAAACAGACAATCTTATATTCTTAAAAGAAAATTAGCATTAGGGTACATGAGCGTCGGTGGTTCAGGAGTTAAGCTTGTAAGCTACAGGTCCCGAGTTCGAATCCCGCCATGTACCAATGTGTTTTTCCATTATATTTACCCAACGCTCGTAGGTGAAGGAAAACATCATGCTGCAACTTGCACATATCGGCGAAGAAATTCAAAGATATGTGTGAAGTCAACCAACCCACAATTGGCCAGCATGTTTTGACTACGGCCTAGTCGCCCCTTAGGGTAGGCTCCGCGCCCCTCAATGGGGACGTTTAGTGAGCTGGTGATGATGATGATGATTAGGGTACATGATATAGTTATAGGACACTAATATTTAGAAGTAGTTTTAGAAAATAATCGTTTTTAGAGCTCAATATAAACTGGTTTTTGAACGTTATCTTGAGACCCAGACAATATTCTAAGAATTAGTTAAATTATTATGTATTTTTATTTGTAGAAATTTCTTGGAAGAACATGTAGGCGGACTATTAAAGAGAGTTCAAGGGAATTCGCCTCTTGAAAGCAGTGATTTTAATGATGGTCTGTTAACAAGGTAAGAGGGTATTTCAGAGTTATTACGAATGCTATTTTTAGTAAAAGAAAACTGGAATTTGTTCACAATTTTTTTCCATCTTTAAATTATATATTTTTAGGTATGTGTCTGCATGGAGGGAGTACAGTCAGGGTGTAGCATATCTCAATAGTCTATATTCGTACCTCAATTTGCAGCATGTTAAGAAACAAAAGGTGAGTCATTTTAATTAATTTACTAATTTTAGCTTAAAGGTTATGATATCTAGTCTATCTAGTCTCGCTTATAGAGGTTTCTCGCTTATCCACGTTTGACTGTATTTGATCAAATAAAATTAAACAAAATGTCTTATTCTAGGTATCTGATGCAGAAATAATATATGGTTCCTCAGCAACTGTTAGCTGTCCAGAGCATGACTCTAGGCAATTGGAGGTAAAAACAGATTTTTTATTGTCATTTTAAAACCATTTGCTTTTATATAATCGAAAAGGCTATTATCTTAATTAAATATATAGTAATTAACCTAATAAACGATTTAAGGGTCGGTTTTAGGGTAATTTACACAATAAGTGACCCTTCACATCATTTCAATTTTTATGCTTAACTTTAAATTATTTAAAAAAAAATACAGTACAATGATAGATTATGTGTGTGCGTAGGTTGGTGAGCTTGGTCTGGTGACATGGGAGCGTATCCTGGTGCAATCGCTAGCGGGAGGGCTAACAACGCGCATAGTGGCAGCGCTGAGCGCCGCGCGGGAGTGCCAGCTCGAACCCGCTATGGCAGATGTATTGCACGCTGCTATACACAGCGCGGTGCATGCACAGGTAATAGAAACAAATTAGGGTAACTTCCCCATTTATTGACCCTGTACCAAATATTCAACGCATCTGTGGTTCCTCTGGTATTGCAGATATCTATGGGCGTTGATGTTAACCTCGGTGTTCTCCGTGTTGATTTGCCCCCTTTTATTATAAAAAATAAATATTCTCCCCAGGCTCACCGCGTACGGGCGCCGCTACAGCTGTACCAGCAACTAGTGTTGGAGCCCTACCTGTCGTCCGCGGCGACGCACCACGCGCGACGCGCTGCCAATCTGCTGGAGGACGGAGATATATCTCACTATATGAAGCATACACTTGAAGGTACTTTAAAAATAAATTATAACAATACATTTACGTTTAAAACCTAAAGATGCATAAAATATTGTATTTGGGTACATTTTTGGACTAGGATCTGATTTCTTTCTACAAAATCTTTCAATAAAAAAACTTAATTTAATTGTTATATTCATTTATGCTTATGACCTAGCTATACATAAAAATATTCTGTTTTGGTACAATTTTAGACTAGGATCTGTTATTTTCTTCCCCAAAAACTATCAATAAACTGTATTTTATTGAAGTTTCTCACAGTAAGGCACAAGTCACAGCACACCGTGTCCGTGCCGCGCCCGTGCCGTCAGTGTCCATACAAAATATATTTTGACAGTGCTTCCGCAATCTTGAAACATTTTCATATTTCATACTTAAATGATCCCTATAGGTTTGGAGCGTGAAATAATGCTAGCGTGTCGTTATTTACACTCGTCGTCTCGCGAGGCGGTGCGCGCGTGCTACGAGCGGGCCGCGGTGGCGGCGCACCTGCCCGCGCTGCACGCGCACACGGAGCGCCTGCTGCGGGAGGCCTGCGCTGACACCTCTGAAGCCGTACAGGTATACTGCCGTTCGATCTATTTGGAGACTAACATTACAGGGGCCAATAACTGTCTGTTTTACCTTAATCTGAACCTTCACGAAGTAAACTATGGTCAATAACTGTCGGGTTTACCCTAATCTGCACCTTCACGAAATAAATTACTAAAGGCAATAATTAGAGTTTATAAGATTTTAGAAAATGACCATCATATTATGACATATTGAGATAATATTTTTGAGTTTTTAATATTACGTCTTATAGTGCTGGGAGATTGCTCAAATTAAAAAAAAAACATCTGAATGCGTATTAACGACTGGTTTAATTCAGCTATTCTTATTACATTATTATATGCCATTCTGTAATATGTGGATATTACTCTTCTTACAAATAAATAAACATTTATTTCCACTAATATTTTGTTTAAAAATATCGTTGTTTCACCCTACGGCTTCATTAGACCAATATCACGAAAAAACAGCCTTACGACGAAGCAAAATGTCCGTATTTTTATCGCGAATTCGATCTAATGAAGCCATATGGTTATAATTAATTCTGGTCATTCAATATTTAAACACAAGATGGCGTTAGTAAAATAATTGCAATAGTTATGAATTATATTAATTAGAACAAAAAAAGAATACTGTATTTTATAATAACGGAATTTATGTAATAATAATTATATTTAGTATTTAAGTAAAATGTTTACGTGATACTGGCCATCGAGAACGCCTACATCTAGTCTATAAAAAAGGATGATAAAGAAAACAAAAGAATGGGATTTTTCAGTGCAAAATGTAACGTGAAGAAACTAATAACGAATTATAGATGATTTATTAAAAGGTATTAGTTTACTTTCAAACAATTTGGTTGTTCAGCGTCGCGAGGATCTGAAGCGCATGTACACGTTGCTGAAGCCGATGAGCGGGCAGGGCGCGCTGCGGCCGCTGGTGGACGCGGCGCACGCGCAGACCGCGCGCGACGGCCTGCTGCTGCTCGCCACCGAACACACCAAGGACGAGGTACATTATACTAATACCCAGCCTTCATTAGACCAAGTTCGCGATATAAACATCATCATCAGCCTATCGTCGTCCACTGCTGGACGTAGGCCTCCCCCAGCGATTGCCACAATGCCCGGTCCTGTAAACATAGCCGAAGTAAAATGTCCACTTTTATCGCGATAATGAAACCAGGTATAACATTAAATGGCACCACGTTCTAAGATATATCTTTTTTTATTTAAACACATAAAAATGTAAAGTAACACGCAAAATATAAAAGGCAGTACAAGGTTTGGTTTATCTGTATAAAGTTCTTTCCAACCTTAACCATTTGAAAGAGATAAGTTAATTCGTTTTTTTTTAATGTAAAAACCGATAAATTTCGTATTATATTCGTGTATTCATATTGTAATAAGTAAAAATAACTCATAATAATAATTAACCAAGACACTACGGACTGGTTACTAATGACAACGAATTTTCCTCCTTTTAGGTTTTATAGCCTTATTTGACTACCATCAGCACTTCTTCCATAGCCTTTTTTACCTTTTTCTTTTAAATATTAATCCCAGGCTTCATTAAACTCAATTCGCGATAAAATCAATCTCCGTTTTTATCGCGAACTCGGTCTAATGAAGCCGTAGTGTTACAATATGTATAATATACCAGGCGCATACGCACTTCGTGAACGCGATGCTGACGCTGCACAAGAAATACAGCAAGTTGTTCAACGAGGTGTTCGGAGGCGCGCAGGCCTTCGTCGGCGCTCTAGACAAAGTTAGTACTAACATATTAATATTAATAACTTTCTGACTATTATTTCTCACTAAAATAACAAATTTTGTAAAGTTTTTTTTTTCATATTTTTATTTTACTGTAATTTTCTTAGCTATTTAAATCTATCTATACTAATATTAAGAGGGAAATTTTGTATTTTTGTATGTATTGAAATAACTCAATAACTGGGCCGATTTCAAAAGTTCTTTCACCGTTAGAAAGCTACATTATCCCCAAGTAATATAGGCACAAAATCTGAAAATCAAATCGCTTAATCTGGTTTGACTGTATTAGTATAGATACAATTAAACCTTGATAACCGAGACCCAGGCGGACAACCTTCATAACCTAAAAATCTGATAATAGAGTAACCTATATAAGCGAGACAAATATCGCGGTCACTTGGACTCTGACTTATCCAAGTTTGTATATACAAATCGGTACCTATAAAAATAATAATTTACCAGGCGTGTAGCGCGGTAGTGAACGCGCGGGAACCTGGTGAGAATTCAGCACGAGCACCAGAACTCCTCGCCAGATACTGCGATGCGTTACTAAGAAGACGAGGTGCTGACGCTGATGCTGACGACAAACTAGCAGCTGCTATCATAGTCTTCAAATACGTTGACGATAAAGATGTCTTCCAGAAGCACTACGCTAGAGCGCTCGCGAGAAGACTCATCCATCAGCTCTCAGCGTCAATGGAACAAGAGGAAGCGATGATAAACCGTCTGAAAGCGGCCTGCGGATATGAATTCACGAATAAACTTCACAGAATGTTCACAGATGTCGCCGTCTCCGCGGATCTAAATGCGAAATTTCAACAACATCTTAGAGATAATAATTTATCTTTGAATACAGGATTTTTCATACAGGTGAGGTTTTTATATTCGTAGACTTACCTGAAGTCGTTTATTTAAGGGTCGTAGTAATTTATTTACAATTTTTGAAAATTCCTACCTCTTGTCACCAAAAGTAAGCAATATCCCCTTTAACTTTAAATTCCCCTTTAACTTTGAATTCCCCTTTAACTTTAAATTCCCCTTTAACTTTAAATTCCCCTGTAACTTTGAATTCCCC
>QDHC01004449.1:223188-261223 GCA_013186455.1 Papilio dardanus tibullus | reverse complement strand
TACAACAGCCATACTAACAATAATTGAACCCGTGCAAAGCCGGGGCGGGTCGCTAGTTCAGTTATAAAATTATTGAACCTTATAACAGTGATCTGTTCGGGATGTTATTTCTGCTGAAGTCAATGAACGAAACAGGTTAGAAATGTTTCAGTATGGACAAAAACATCTTCATAAAATATACAGGTTTATTTTTGTGGAATCGCTTCTTAATAGGATAAAAAAAGGAAAAAGCTATCTTTTTTCGCATTATATGTAATGGGAGCCTTTTAGTAACGGTATTTTATTATTACAAAGAACTCAAACGAAAAAATTGTGATACTTGGGGTTGTATTTAAAAATATACAAGTTTGACTCCGACGTATCATTTTTTTTATTTTTAATTAGAACACAGATATACAAAGGAATAGAAATTTACAATATATAAGTTATATTAAATACGATTTCATTATATACGAATATCTAAGAGCATACATTTTACAAAGATCGCACACAAAACTTACTTATGTACTAGCGGGAAACTTGCGATGTTCTACGAGTACCTATAGCTGTCGTTTGCTCAACTTGCTGATACCAAACTGGATGTCTGTAAATTAGGGCGGAGTTTGACTCATTATACGAAAAGGACTTACGCCGAAGGAAAAATGTTCGTTTTTATCGCGAACTCGGTCTAATGAAGCCGAAGGGTTAGTGAAACACCGCAGATTTCCGCAACTGTATCTAATAATAATTTTGTAATCCTTGTTAACACATTGTATAAGAATTATTATGAACGTACACTGCTTAATAAAGACATAATGATTTTCCTTAAATATAAATTTAATTCAAGTGAGATATCTCAGAATTAGCCGAATTCACACGGGCGGTTTTTAAACGTTCCCTTGTTTCGTTAGCCAAGTGAAAGTGCAAACCTGCGATAAAAAAGCGTCCAGTTTTAAAAGCGCTGTCATATGAACAGATGCATGAAAATGAATCGTTATATTTCAACGCTTTTAAGCGCACGTTGTAAAATCGCTTTGAGTTTTGCTAGACCATAATTAAGTATAGAATTTAAAGTTTTTTACCCAAACATATCCTTCCTAAAAATATACATTAACTATTTAACATTTAATTAGCCAAATGTATTGTTAAAGAAGCTTTTTTGATCTTAATAAAATTAGATTCAAAAGAACATTCAGTACCGCTGCCACCGTCCGTCATGCATGCTCACATTGATATATGAAAATATTCTCATTAAATGTATTCACAGTAAATATTTTACTCGAATGGTATTGATCATTTATCATAAACTAGCGACCCGCCCCGGCTTCGCACGGGTGCAATGCTGATACTAAATACACCACAGAAAAATTGTTATATATAACAGCCATACTAATCATAATTGCACCCATGCGAAGCCAGGGCGGGTCGCTAGTTATACATATAAACCTTCCTTATTAATATTAATCACGAAAGATTTTAAAGATTCAAGCATGTATAGGGACAAACATAAAATGTTATTGTTTTATATAATAGTGTAGATGTAGATAAGTACTTGTACACACAGAGTTCCTTTTATGAATCATGAATGAATAATTGCTAAGATTATAGCATGGTCTCATTGAGCACTTCTAACATCAAACCACTATACTTTCGAATTACCTACTGTTTAGGTATACTTTGTATTGACTCGATCATTGTTTATTTATATTTAGAATGCATAAAACTCGCAAAATAGAACATAAGACATATAGTTTTGTTCGCGAGAGGACGCGGGCCTCAGCGACCGCGCAGTCAATGGGTCCACGTGGACACGTAGTCAAACGACAGCTACTATGCCCGTCGACTGAGTTTTGATGTCTTACTATATGAAGTTTAATCGTAATGTACATTAATCTTTAGTTTATATATTATTATAATATTTATAAAATATAATTACTTATTTTATATCGTAAGCAATATAATTAAAATAGTTTTGGTGTTCTTGTTTGGACTATAATTAAAATTTTAGTATTACGAAATTTTCATGATAATTTTATATTTAGTATAAAGTTTATATTCCTTCATAACCAAGCAAATAGGTAATAAATTATCATAATCTTTATTTAAATCTCATAATAAATTAGATAAAAAAGAAAAAAAAACTAGTTACTAGAATAAGATTCCAATCAAAGAGATATTATACATAGAGGGAGCGCTCCATAGTAATTTGACGTTAAAATGCGTGCCCCGCAAGAAATTATTAAAAAAGAAAAATCTTGCCAGCAACACGAAAAAAAATCCCAAGTTTGGGAAAATGTATTTTTTTTATTATAAAATAAACAATAGAATAAATTAAAATATTCATTAAACTGTTAATTATCGTTTTTCATTTTTATTATTTTAGTTGAAACAATTAAAATCCAAACAATTTTTAACAAAGACTATTTTTGTTATATGGTTATAAATTTTTAATTAGCATTTTAAAAATGTCTCGATAAATATCAAACTTTAGTAAATACTATGAAATAAAATTTAAATTTGAGAAAAGAGGTTACATTCGGTCGACTTTTTATGTCGGCAAATGTAATTTGGAGGTCAACACTAGGGGAAATCTCCCTTCGTGAGACCTCCGGTCAAAGAAAATCCCTCACTTTTAGGCTTCGAGTGTTCCATCTATAGTATAATATATCTTTGATTCAAACATTGTTTTGGCTACCCATGACACGCGGGTGATTGCACTATGGACGAAGGAAAAGATACTCGCAGGGCTGCATCGAATGCATTACCACAGGGGCAAAGGCCGATAGAGCAAAGGGCATTCCGCTGTTAGATTTTCGATTTACAAATGCAAAATAATTGCAAAGTAGAATAAAAAATAAAAACAAACAAAAGATTGTACTATAAACATATATTTTATAGAGTAGTAATAAAGGAAAACAATATCTAGACACACATTTTTACAATAATTTGTAAGTTAAAATTAATACTCAAATCAAAGCTGTAGATCAGACAATGCGCTGTACTTTTACACTTATTTTGTAATAAACGGAAATCATTATAGTACTTCGAAAATCAGTCGACATGAAATAAATATAATATTAACATCGTCTCCACAGGGCTTTGATCAGAATAACAAATAGCACTATTTATAAATAAATAACTTCACACTCTACGCTGAATAAGTTATAAACCCCAAAAACTAAAAATGTACAAAAAAAACTTGTGCGAAAAGCTGAAAATAATGAATTCATTATTTAATGCCCGTTTTAATTGAAAATACGCAAATACAGAAAATAATCAAATTCAAAATAGAGTATATTACAGACCGTAGAAATATTTTACTATATAAATTAGAATCTATAAAACTACCAAAGTAAAGATACAAGAATTAATATATTTGGCAACACTGACTATAGTGAGAATTGCCAGTGAACGTGTCTGATTTCCAACGTTTTATTTTTCCGTTATGGCAACACACAGATATCCAGTCGGAACATAATTTAAGAGTCCAATTATTTTCTTCTTAACTTAATTAAGTCAATATTAACATAGCATATCACACATTTTACCACATTTAGAGAGGATAAAAGCTAAAAACACAATGTTAAAAACCACATACTTTTATATCACGTTACAAGAAATAAAAGACTCAATTTTCGAGAGTTTGCAATCTTATAAATTACTTTCTTATATTTCTTTTTATAGTAAATAATTTTTGTGTCTGTGATCTTTTTGTAAGTCCATGTTTTTTTTGTGTTTTTAAAGTCACGTTTTTAAAGTTTGTATTGTATTTAATTTATGTATTCATCAAACCGCGTGCTTGCAACAGATACTTTTTTTTTTAATTCTAAACTGCGTAATAAAACATCAATGTCAAAAGAACAATATACGTTAAAGATCATTTTTTAGTATTATTCAAATGCATTGACTCGTACCAACAGCGCCAAGTTTTTATATTGTATAAGACAATTATATTTTAATAATTTATTTAAAAACATTCTAACGTTGGCAAATAAATTTAATTAGGCAAAAAACTGAAGTTTTTATTACTCTAAAAAAATTTGAGGGGTTATTTGAGATTAACTCGAATAGTATTTAAGTGGAGTAGCAAGTATCCGTACAAAGGATTTACTTATCTACTCTACTAAGTAAAATGTTGCTGTACGGACACGTTTAGTTACTATCCTAGTTCGTAGATTTAGGCTTAAACGAGTCCGTACAGTAGTAATTCCTTTGTTCGGATAGATGCTACTTGCTACTCGACTAAAATACTATCCTAATGCGAAAAAGGCTTTAGGAGCAAATCACTCGCATTTGGCGAGTAGAACTGCGAGATCGAGTACTAGTTTGTCCGGAAAAACCTTTGTTTATGTATAAAAAAATATCGTTGCGGCAAAACCCACAAAATCGGTTGTCTTTTCTGTGTTCACATTTCTGTGGCATCATAAACATCAAGGCGAAAATGATTAGCATAATATATTTAAATATTATAGATCTTTAACTTGTTATGACACTTCGTTGAATATCAAAAAATACATTAATATAAACAAGGTAAAATTAAGTTTTAAAAAATATAATTCGTCAAAGTCGAGAAAAGTTTTTAGTCAGTAGAACGACGTGTGACTTATTGAATTCAAGTTAATTTATATCCTCAAGTGTATTCTCTGAAAAATAAAAACTTTTTGTAGATGTAGACTTGTTAGACCGATACGATCTTAATTGCACTTAATTCGTATATAAAATTCACAATTCGTTCTACCTACATTTTGCACGAACTGTAATAATTTTATTTATCTACTTGAATATCTTATTACTAATAATAAAATATAGTCAAAAATCGCAAAATAACATCCGGAAAAAGGACGTATAATTTTCTAATTATAGTATTATAAGAAACAAGAAGCTAAATTGTTTTCGATTAGTATTTGCACGCGAATTTTCAACCGCATGACGATTACACCAATGATGTGGTGGTATAGTAAACAGGTCGATAAGAAGTTTGCGTAGCAGAAATATCGATATTATTATACCACGTTAAATATTATCTGAAATTTAACCGTAAACGAAGCAAGGGGTTGATGGTACAAATTTAACTAGTAAATAAACTAATGATAGGAAACACGATAACTCGTGTAAACTTTGAAATAGTTTGATATAGGTAAGGACTAGTGATTAAGCGGTGTCGCGGACGAAACGCAGTGCCCGCGACCTCGCCATAATAAGTTTGAGGGCCGTCAGGTTTTAGTGGGTATTCCGGTCACCTTCTGTCACCGGCGAGTCCAACATTCCCTACGCCATTGCACAGCCCGGCGTAGGGGTGCGTAAATGCATTTGCTGACTTTTTTTTTAAAATGTACGGACTAGTGTTAAGACACCTTGGGGTCCTTCTTCGGTGAGTGGATTATAGAGCTATATGATGATTTATATGCAGTGCCCGAGTAAAATCAATTTAACAGATCAAAACTGTGAAATTTTCCACAAAAATATTTTTACTTTGTATTTCGTAGTATTGGTTATCGATACAAACTATCGACATCACTATTAGATATTTTTTGCGTCATAAATATTTGATGGCTACAAAATACGCACATCAAAATATTAACACATTTATAGAAGTATAATGACATCATGACTTTACACGTGCAATGTATTATTGTTTATTGTATTTGATGTTTTAATGGCGATGAATAGATCTTTGATTGGATTAAAATCACTTTATATTGATATTCGTTTTAGCAATTTACAACTTAAAAAAGACAGACGATTAAGAAATTACTTTGATTAAAATAATAATTCTCAGGATTCAAGCGAGGACCACATACACAATTAAATTATTTACTATAAATATAATACAATTTTTTGATACATTAAAAAATTAATAGAAAATATTTACAAGAAAAAATGAACTATCGATGAGGGACGAAAACCATAGTGAGCTTACATTTAATTGTTTAGGATATTATATCAGAAAATTTAGAATATTTCGCACTTTGTATTTTTATCACAGAATTTACTTAAAAACTGACATCAGGTATTGTTAGCGTAATATATTTTTGATAACGGTGAAGTATCAAATATTAACAATCTAAATTTTGATATTGTATAAAGTTTTCCAAATTTATCTAAAAACTTGTTAAAATAGAAGTTCAATTGATATAGTGACCGCCTAGGAACTAAAGGAAGTCTCAGTCAAACTTAATCATCCATTTGTAAATATATTCTATCAATCTTCATAAATATAACAAGACTGGAACTTGTTTAAATAAATGTATCGTAATAAACATATTCCCTTAACCTACCATTTGTCGACAATTCATAAATTAATAGTATTAAACTTCTATATAGGAAATACCCAAAAACGTATCTAACAAATATACATATTAATTCACGAATAAATTATAGATAACATTATAAATTAAATAGTAATCAACTGCATCTACTCAGTTTCGTATTCATATAGGCTAACAGCGACGCTAGCTATGAACTTGGTAAACACGCCTGCTCAAACAGGCACAGGACTTTGTGAATGAGCTCGTACTGTTCAGAGTTCTGCACCATGCCGCCTCTGTTCAACCTCATGTTGCAAACTATACCTAACACGTCCACTTTCTGTTCGTTCGTCAACTGCTTTATTCCATTTAGAATGGCGATAAGGCAGCCGGTGCGACCGATGCCGGCGGAGCAGTGCACTATCGTCGGCGGCGACTTGTTCTCCACGGACACATCTAGAGGCGAAGACACCTTCACCGTGACCGGACAAGGAACACTCGCGGCCTCTAGTGGAGGAAACACGAACTTAGAGTCCGGCTTTGGACTGTCGTTGCAGTGACACTGTTCGTCTTTTTCATCATCACTCTCACTAAAATTGTACGTTTGGTCTTTTAACACGTCTAAGCTAAGATTCAATAACGCATTCACATCCTTGGGGCACTTATGGTCCGCCCAGTTGTGGAACCAGTAGTGGTACACTGTTAACTCACTCTCACTCTCTTCACTTCTCAAATCCAAATGTCTAACAGTTAACTTTCGAATAGTGTAGCCAGCCTTCTTGATTAGACCACTATTTTTAATAACAAAACTCTTCTTTGCAGGTTCTGTTTCATTGAAAAAACTCGTATCGGTTAATTCTGGGCTCGTTATCGTTAATTCCTCGTTCAATTCCAATGGGAAATATTTTTCACATTTCTGTCTATTATTTTCTATGAAGTTCGTCAACATCACAATCTTCTGAATAGCGATATCGGAGGATGGTGTTTTTTGATTGAGAAAATCTGCAACATTCTGTTGAATCATCATCCAAAAATCGTATATTGTGTTCTGGAGCGGGCCCTGTGTTGCGATGTAGCTGTTCTTGGTGTACTCATGCCCCTGAAAAATGAACAAAATGTTAATTGTAAAAATATTTACACGAGTTTTAGTAAATCAAAAGATGACTGGTAAACACGATGTTTGAAATCCTGATTTGAGATTTTATTTGAAATCATAAAGTAATTTAAAAAGACGGAAAACGTGTTAAGTCAAATATCAGTTGTGCAATTAATAATAAATTTATTAAAACTTTCGTGAGACATTATACTATACACTAATAAATTGAAAATACAGCTTAACTCACGTCGTCACGGGTCTGAAACTAGTCGGTACCTACACCGAAATAAACTTTCAATTTATTAGTGCAATTAATAAACTTGAAAAAAAAAAACAAACCATACCTTAATATAATTGGCATTGATGTATTCTTCCCCAAGGGTGCCCGGGTCAGGACGCAGTATGAATCTAGAATGTTCATTTGGTAGAATAGTTTTGTACCTATTCTTTGGATGTGATCCTGAGACAATAGGTTTTTCTTGAAAATTCGTGGGCATATCCCAAAATTCTTGGTGCAAGTTCCTCAACAACATCTTCTGGTATTCAGAGCAAGGTTGAGTCGCGACCGGGTCAGGTATAACCATTTGAGGATTGTCCTTCGCAATATCAGAGTCTACGCGCCCTGTACAGCAATGCTGACCTTCGCCGGTACTATGGCATTTCACCTTAGAATACCCATTCTGAAATACATCGTTCAAATCTTTCAGCTGCTGTCGGGTCAGCACGCTAGAAGCATTCTGTAAATGCTGCATATTTGCTAAGTACAATCTAAAATCTTCCGAGGTCGTTTGAGGACTTAGAGGCTTGGTGGTTATATTTTTGACGAAACCTTGTTGGAAATTGGGATCTTCTTGATGACCAAATGCATATATGATTTCATTTTCATGATCGCCACAAACGAATGTTAGATTCTGCGAGTATTCCTGATCCGACGTATACGATGTCGACCACAGGTTGTCATGTGAACCGAAACCGATTCCGGTGTCCGAGGTGCGTAACTTCATTCGATTTTTGTACGACTTTGGAATCAAATTTTCGGTACTTAAAGATTTTCTATGCCTGTCTCTATGTGGAAGCTCTTTCAAGTTGCTATCAATCAGTGTTTCGTCAATTTCTAGGTCCCGTGGCTCTTGTGGTTGAATATTTAGAGTGAGGGAAGTATTAGAGCTTCGTCTCTCCAGGATACCTTTGCGCGGTTCCGTCGGAGCATTGTCGATACTGTGATTGCTATTGTACCTACTGAGGTTGCATGTCGATCCGTTTAGATTGTAATTAGAAATACTGAGGCCTCTATTACTCGATAATTGTGGATTAGAGGTGTTGATGTTGAGCGTTAAAGACGTGTTAGAACTCCTTCGTTCTAACAATCCCTTCTTCTGTCCAAGTTTTACTTCTTTATTTAAAGAGCTATTGCTGGAGTGCCTACTGAGGTTGTTTGTCGTCAAGATATTCAGAGTTAGGCTGTTGTTGGAGCCACGTCTCTGCAATAGACAATTTTTCGATACCTCTCCAGTCAAGTTGGTATTCGACGAGCAAATGACGCGAGTTGTTGGCGTTATATGTTCCGCGTTTACGAGAGATGTATTAGAATCTCTTCGATCTATCGACAATTTCTTTTGTCTATTATCTGAATTTAAACTGAAGTTAGAAAAACTCGTCCTCACTGTTCCCAAATTATGAGCTGAGGCGCCGGAACTGTTCAGTGAGCAGTTGGAACTCTGCAAGCTATGTGTGCTCAACATTAAACTCTGATTGGAATTCCTTCTGTGAAGTTTTTTGATTAATTTTTCATCTCCGGTGCTCGGTTCGAAGTCATCAGATGGCACGCCTTCCGGTAACGTTTTTAGGTTAGTACTAGATACGCTTAAATTCTGTTTATAGTTTAGTAGGTTGGAACCAAGACTTTGGCCAGAGTCTACATAAAATCCGGTCCTGCTATCGGCTCCAGATATATTAATTTCTGGGGTATTTTCTACAAAATCCATAGTATTCTCTTCAAACGATCCCATGGTACGTGAACCCATTCGTGACGGTCCGGCTTGGTATAACATAAGACTAGCATGGTTGTCGCGTAAGAAAATGCCACTGTCTTGACCTTTCATATAAAGTCGTCTTTGTTCGGCGTTGGATTGTAAAGAATTGAAACCCATCTTGCCCCCGGAACCGTCATGTTTAATACTTCTTTGGGCGAGTATTCGTTTTAATTGTCGTTTAGGAGTATTTGGTACGGATATAGAATTTTGTGGCACATCCAACGACTTTTTTTGAGGTAGTGACAAATTAACTGATTCGGATGAATCTAAAGAAGTCGCCTTAACTTTCAGAGTTGGCGTTTTAACTTTTTTCTCTTCGGCGTTTGTGTATAATTTTTCAAATTCTAATAACTCTTTTTCTAAATCAGTATCACGTTTGGACAAATCTATTGTCAGGTTTCGTAAGTTTTTACCTTTGCGTTTCGTTTGCGTCTCGGCGGGTACTGTCGATCCTTCCTCTGACGTCACAGTAATTTCAAATTCTTTCGGCGAAAATCTAGGCATATCCAAAAATGACTGGGTATCTGAGCTTTGTCGCAAAGTTTTTCTTTGAATGACATCAGGCGACTTAGGCTCTTCTTGCTCCACAGGCTTATTCTTTTGTTCAACATCAAACTTAAAAGCTGATCTTTCACTAGAACTTTTTGTACTATGTCTATCCATATTCTCACAAGATGTACTAGTCTCTTGGTTCTTATAAGCCTCATTCATTTGATCCTTCATTTGTTTAGCAATGGGTAACCCTAAATTTTGTTCTATGATTTTTGCATTGTCAGAATCCAAGGAGATTGATTTTAGTCGTTGTCGTCTCGCCTGCGCTGAACTCGATTCGACAGGCACCAGTTCGTTTGTCTTTTCGATTACGGGCTCAATCTCAATTTGTATTGAGTCGATTTTGGCACAGCAATCGACTACGTCAGTTTCTGTTGCTTCTATTTTAGAGTCGGTTTCTTTTTTTTCGTATTTTAGCACATTCTCTTCGTTATTTTTAATATTAGTATCGCAACTATTATGTCGTTTATACTTTTTCACCTCTTTATCAGCTGGGGGAGTGAATCTCTCCCTTTCAATGGAGTATCTTCCACCGTATCTTTTGGGACGAGGGGATGCTCTCAACGCACCTTCTTCTAAAGCTCCTTGCTCAAAACTGAAGTAATTTTCCTTGTTATAACTGTGTACTTTGGGGCTCGGTCGAGGGGTTACGAACTTAGGTGAGCTCGGTTTGTCGCACAGACCATTAGCTCTGTTGATGTGATCGCTCAATGTTCTCGGTGACTGAGGAACCTCAGCGTCGCGAGGAGTTTCAGCGAAAAATTTCGGTGATCGCACGGTATCATAGTACACAGACTTCGGAGAGGGCTCAGAGAAAAAGGCGGGTGAGGCCATTTCGGGAGGAGTAAAAAATCTTGGCGAACTAATGGTGTCCGCTAATAATTTCGGAGAGAAATCAAATTTTGATGCAGAAGATTTATCTTTTGCCGAACTGCACTCTATGACTCTTGGTGAATTTTGCATTTCGACCCTCTCGATCTCTTCCACGTGGGGCGTTTCAGTAACGCTACACATGTTTAGACGTGTGCTCACGGATCGAAATCTTCTTAAGTTACTAGGCGACATGTCAGACGGTACTTCGCCCGAATCGCTCATCTTCGAAACTGAAGAATCGTCGAATCCAAACACTTCAATGTTTGTCCCGGCGCTAACTAATGGCGATTTGTCGTCCTTCTCCAAAGACGGTGACCTTGTAGCGCTGTACTTTTTAGCTCGCGATTCTCGGGACAGATCTGCACCGAGATCAGTATTGACTAGTTGGGTAAGAGGTCGGGGTATGCAAGGATATTTGTATTCAAAGGGACGCTTATGGAGCCAATGCTCCGGGGCCGACAGACGAGGTAAAGGCGGAGGTCGAGACTCCGAGCTTGCAGCTTCGTGAGCTATAGTGTTTTGATTGAAATTTTTAACGATGACGATTTGTGGCGGGTCGGGGCGAGGCACAGACGGCGGGGGGTCCGAGGGGACCGTGACCACTGGATCAGGGGGCGCTCCGGCTAGCTCAGTGTGCGCGCAGCGGGGCTCCGGTATCGTCAAATGCGACACGTACGCTTTGCCGCTGCTTACGATGTGGACCTGAAGATGGAAAACGTCCTAACTTGACATATACAAACTTAAAATGCACGATCTTTTAGTACTGTTTAAAGGAAAAATCGGTATGTAATAACTTTTAACGTTAAAAATTATAGTTTTACCTTAAATGTCCGCGATAAGTGAAGTTTGCACGTAACATCGAGGTGTGTGATGTGAACGCACCTGATGCACTTGCAGCGGGCGGTGCGGCCACGCGAGGTGGCGCTGCTTGTGCCGTGGGCGGCGGCAGCGCAGCGCGACCAGCAGCAGCAGCAGCGCGGCCGCCAGCGCGCCGCACCACCAGCCCGCCGCCGCGCCCCACATGCCCCCCCGCCGCGCACACGCACCACCCTCACATCTATAAACAATACCCAACTATTAGTAACCTCAAAATATTGTAAAACGTATAAAATATCAACGAACGAATTGCAAACTCATTACGATAAGTCTGTCTTATGTCATACAATAACAATGTGACGAAATAATCGCGTAAAATTGGTGCCCTTTCATATCGGTTGCGAAATCTGTGTACAATTTACTTAATTGACTTAACATTGATTTGGATAAAATGGTATCTAAATGACAGAAAGTCAACAAAACAGTTCTGTATCTCAAATTGTCCAATATAGTCTATTTTTAGTTGGATTTATTTTTGTTTGTATTAACGTACAATATGATGTCAGTTACATCCAAGCTTCTTTTATGATCATCACCTACACTGCATTCATCTAAATGCCACACTACATAGCTCCATCATTGCCTTTGTCAACCAGATGTTAGCAACTTAGATATTCCGGAAGATAAAGTAATTATATAGAAATAAATATAAACCCATTTTATATTATTTCAATGGTATATTTATGTGGTGCAATAACTATATATTTATAAATGAATTATTGTCACATCTTAATTTTATATGGTAGCACTCATTACCTTCTTGTGTTTTTTCAAACGGTCAGTGTAGTATGTACTCTTTAATACATCTATGTTGAGAATTATTGAAGTCAAGTATTTTGAATTTGTAGTAAATTACTGTACGGCAGAAACCTGAATAAACGAGAGTCCAAGGGACCACAATATTTATCTCACTTATAGGGGCATAGGAGGTCTTCATTAATCCGAGTTTATCACCTATGGAGGTAGCTCATCAGAACCAGAGAATGACTCTCACTTATGGAGGTTTCCGCTTATCCAGGTATTGAATGTAATTTCTTATAATATGAATGTGCAACATAAATATCTATTTCTTACAAAACATTGCCACAACAATTATTGCGGTCTTATTAAACAGTTTTACATTGATTATATTTATCTTAAATATTTCACAATCAATTAAGATATAGTAACAATTTCAAATCATTACTTTCTATCTATTTTCATACATTTAAGACTTATACTTTTTTAAAACATGTCATCTATGTAACATCAATCTTTCCTTACTTAAAATCTGGACATTATGATATTATTTTACAAATGCTCTACATTTTAGTTGTCTACATTTAACATCAATTCTTTTGTTTTACAATATTAATATCATGAATTTATTTCTACTAAAATAATTTAACAAAATGAGTAATTATTTGGTTTCTTTGTACAAGGTATGACAATAATGAGGCTTAATCATCTTCTAAAAGATGCTCTCGGTATTCTGTGTCAGAGACCTTCAGGTGTATGACTAACATACATTCACATTACATCTTATTTTTTTATAATTAGCTTGATACTGTTCAAAGTAATAACATTGAAACTGTATAATGGTAGTTAAAAATATATTTCTTTCATTTTTAGGCACTGTATGGTATAAATTAATCGAATATTAGATTTTATTAACGTTTAAATAGTAAATGAATGAAAAACATCAATGATATCATGTTTAAGGAATCAATATTAGATTTTTTTGATTATTTGAACTATGATATGTGGAACAAGCCGTTTATGTCTGATTTATACACCTGAAATTCTACCGATATATCCAGTATTATAACTACTATCATTGATTACTAATCAAAAGAATTTTGGCAAGGAGACTTCGTCAATTTCAAAATGTAATAAAAACAACAATAGTTTACAGAACGACGATTATTTTCTAGACCCACGCGTACTTGAACTACAAAACAACGTTAATTTAACACAATTAATATGACTAATATAAAGGTATGCAGGAAATAGCGTGAAAATACTTACTGTGCATAAAAACCAACAGTTCAATACCGTCCAGTACTCCAAAGAACACAAATTATTCCAACTGCTTTAACATTAACTGATGAAATAATGTAACACCTAACAACCACTTAACCAATGTTTCACACGTTCTAAACAGAAATAAATATGTTAATCGTTTTTTGAGTAAATATTCTTTTTAGAGGTTTTGACGTTAGGTGAGTCGGCCATTTTTCTTTAGTAAGTTTTTTTTTAATTTATTAAGGCATTGGATATCGGTGTCCTTTTGCCTTTTCTTTAGTAAAACAACACAGTGTTGCTAGTTCATATAACATGAGCTCTGGTTCTAAATTCAAACTTTTAAAAACATTTATAGATAATTTTAATATTTGTCTACAATCAGTGTCTTCAAAAAGGCAGGCATCGAAAGAAAATCTACTTTGAATAAGAGCATGAATAGAAACAAACTTCGGGGAAAAAGTTTGCTGTTTATTAAATCACCTTTGAAACCACTAATTTTCTTTTCAAAGGTATTACGAATGCCTTAATCGCCCAAGCACAATATTTTAAACCAAGGTTTACTTTTTTCCTGCACTGCACTATCAAAAACTGATCAAATCTTCCTTTTAGTTACCGCCGGTATCCCGGATGAATTGCATTTGCTAGGAAAAGCGTAGCTACCATTCAGTTTTTGAGGCACATGCGCAGAATGAACATGAATGAACTGGGCCACTGGGGCATCGACTGTCCCTGCCAGCTACTCCTAGGTCATTCGATATACCTACATGCATAAAACTGTAATCTAGGTCGCGGTATATCGAACTGGGTTACTTTTGTGAGGTGCTGTTAGAGCGAGGCGATTGAAGGAATGGTCAATGCGCGCGATGTAAAGATTTACAACAAAAGTGCGATTAGAAAGGCTTTTGTTGGCTGCAATTGACCCCTAATAGAATTTAGGAAACGCCTTTACTCGTACCCAGGCGAAATTAGCTTATTATAAAGAGTATTTCGATTTTTTTATAATGTATACGTACAAAAAGTAGACAGACAGACAAGTGTAAGGCAAGGCAACGTAAGATATTTTAGGATTGAAAAAATGAAAGATTTTTTTTATACAAAATTATATTCACTTACATTTACTAATAGAGTAACTAATTATAATTGTTAATTTATCAGATAAAAATACGATAAATTGGCTTAAATAAATAAGGAAATTTTTATATTCTATTTGGTATCAACAATCTTTGAAAATATCAAACTATATTTAAACTGTCATATACTTAAAAAGATATACACATTTTTATGTCCAAAAATTAATGTAAAACGTGGAGTTGCATTGCTTTTTACTGGTAAAAAAAATATATTGTTACCCCTCTCATTGTTCAAATTAAAGAGAGAGAGAGTAGACAAAATATTTTTGTACAGATGTTTCTGCATTGGAAACCCAATGGGCGTCGCCAACAATTAAACAACAGAAGGGGGAGAAGGGATGATCAAGTGGGCTAGTAAATTGCTTTTTTATTGCCTGCGTGTGGTCCAATTCTTGAATGAACTGACAAAATAATTGTAGGCATGTTAGTATTTCGGTGTAGTTTTAATTTCTATTTTACATTTTCTAAAGGGGCATCCCTCTTCTCCGTTGAGTCTTCCCATGGCAAACGCTAATGTAATGTTAGAACGTATTAGTATAATAAGTAATTACCTTAGTTAAGTATAGAGTAGTAAAGCGACCTAGATACGTGGTATAACCTAGTTCTGCTATGACGTCACGAGTAACCCGGTAACAAAGTCTTTACAATGTAAAGTCGGTCAATCGATATGGATTGATTTTTTGCATATAGACAAAATATTAAAAGAACTTATTCATATGACAAACTTCTAGAAAATTCTTAAAAATTATTTCAATGAGATATTTATCTTTTGACAGTTGTAGAGCTCGTTTCAACATCATCGCACGAATTGTCCGGCTCGCCCGGTGAAATACCACGACCACACAGAAGACAGACGTCGAATGGAAGCTATTCCGTGTTTCGTCTGATGAGTGTGGTGCCGGAGGCCCTTTAATCCACTTCTCTTCTTATCATTTCCCTATAAGGAAGTGATGGGAAGGGGAAGTGGATTGGCGGGGGAGGGGACGGATAGAAAGAGTATCCTTTTGCTGTGCGTCTCCTCCTCCGTAGATTAAGGGTAGAAAAATAAAATTATAATCAGGCGTTAATGTTTTTAGAATTAAATAGAAACATATTTTCTAAATTATTAATACGTGGAAAGAGAAAAATCAAGTAAAATGTATGTCGTTATTATAACATTTGTTCTTAAAAACTATGTAAAAGTCAAGCAATCTATATCACAGCAGTTTGCACAAATATTTTTTTTAAACAATTTATAATTTTATATTCAACATGTTATACATAGTAGTGCATAATCTTGGAAAATTACGTGATTAGAAATGTAGTCAAATGTTGCCAGTATACATTATAGTTTTATAATTTTTGAATAATTTTGCACAATTAAAAATTCTTTAAAAAGAAGCTATTTTAGTATTCTTCAAATGATGAGTGGTTCAGATTCTCCGAAAAAAAAAAATATTTTCAATATCTTATGTAGGCAATTTTATCAAATTATAGATAAAAAATATCGAAGGTACCCATGTTAACATATTGTGCAAAATTACTCAAAACATAAGACTTCATATTTATATTCGTGGATATTTTGGGGTAATACAAGAGAAATATGCATAAACTACAAACAGTGTCTTATCTATGAAGTTTGGCATTACTATCATATTGTAGATCTATAGAACTGCACTGCCGTTACTTATTGCTATTTCATTCATTATCTTTGACAAGATAGAGATAACAATACATCACACCTGGATAATAATAGAGTCCAAGGGACAGCGATATTTGTCTCGCTTATAGCAGTTTCTCTCTAATCCGAGTTTCTCGCATATGGAGGTAGCTCGACGGGACCATAGAATGACTCTCGTTTACCTACGAGAGATCACGGCACATATACGATCAATAGAGTTCTAATTTCCTTAAGGCTCTGTTATACAAATTCTTTGATAAATGAGACATAAAATTAAAATACGCGTATCAGATGTCGTGGGGTATTAACTAGAGGGTCGTCGATAGCGAGTAATGCGTTGAAGGATAGGAACATGGCGGCCGCGGAGGCGAGGTGCCATAGGTCGTGTGTGTCCAGCAGTCGTAGAGCGGTACACGCCGCGTTGTGTTGACGAGATTGAGCTGGAGTTTCCTAGGAAATAATATGAAAATGATAATAGTAGAACAATTTTTAATTATTTCAAAATACGTAACGTATTTGTGTAATGTGACTGGGTGAATTTGGTAATTAGTAACCGGGAAAAATGTATTTTCGTATGGCGAAAATCCATCTTTCCCGACAAATTTGAACTTCGTTACCCTACGGCTTCATTAAAAATATAAAAAATAATTAAAAAAAACGGAGGCTTTGCTATGGCGTAAGGCCGTTTTTTGCATGACATCGGTCTAATGAAGCCTAAGGTTATAAATTGTAATCATTGTATTTTTTAACAAAGTAATACCAGTAACAATTTGTTTTAGACAAAAGCTGTGAAAGTTTAAAAATAGAAAATTAAATCACCCTTCCATCACGATGACATACGGAATTTAAGAGTACTCTGATTTATTACTATCAGTTCCATACAATAACTTAATTTTGTATGAAACTCGATATATTCCACTGATTACTAGCCCTACGGCTTCATTAGACCGATGTCATGTCTCCGTTTATTGTGTGACATCGGTCTAATGAGGCCGTAGGATAAAGGTCACATGGGCCTATTACTCACCGACCACTTGGTGCGCGAATCAATGAAGAGCAACAAGGCGAGCAGCCAGGCTGCGTGCGCGAGCGCGAGCTGCACCCACACGTACGCGGGTATGCGCTCCCGGTGCACCAGCTTCATCAGCACGTAGCTCAGCATGTACAGGATCGCGTTACCCATTAGTATCGCGAGTAAGTGACGCGCCAAGTCTTTGTTGTGGGAGTACATACTGCGAGTATGAACAAGGTATCAATTTACGGCTACATTAGACCGAGTTCGCGATATAAATAGATTTAGGAGGAAGCAAAATCTCCTTTTCATCGCGAACTCGATCTAATGAAGCCAGAGAATACGTGCACAATAATCCAAAATAAAGTTTAAAAACCTCCTTTTGGAAGTCATTTAAAAATAAGATTTAAAAAACCACA
Source organism: Papilio dardanus tibullus (assembly GCA_013186455.1). NCBI lineage: Eukaryota > Metazoa > Arthropoda > Insecta > Lepidoptera > Papilionidae > Papilio > Papilio dardanus. The sequence continues at coordinate 243,341 of QDHC01004449.1, read as the reverse complement.
TCTATAGAGGTACATTTGCCCATAAAGCCTTGTACGCACCTGGATAGTATTTTAATCGAATAGCAAGTAATTTAGTAACTAAACGTGTTCGAACAGCGAGGTTTTATTAGAGTAGATTAGTAAATTCTTGGTTCGGATACTTGCTACTCGACTAAAATACTATCCTGGTGCGGAAGGGTTTAGGGTAGTTCACCTTTATTGTGTAGGATAGTGTTATTTTTTAATACTGCATCTAAACTAAATGGAACTTAAAAACTTTAAATGCAGTTACATTAGAGTTGAATAGTTTAGGCGCTAGAGGGCTACAAAGACAACATATACTATCTCTCTTCAACAAACAAATCCACTCGAAATCCACTAAAATTCTATAGACCAAATTCTTAGTCAGTAGTACCTCTTTTTCCTTTTTGTCCTATTCCTTACCCGTAAGCTGCGAGTGCCCAGTTGGCGAGGTTGGCGACGGCGAGCAGCACCGCGCGCGCAGTATAGCTAGGCAGCAAGGAGCGTCGACCGTGCGCGCGCAGTGACACCCATGCGCGTTTCAACATTACGAACTCTACATACAATCATACATATTTACATGTATAAAAACACTAGCTAAAGCTCGCGGCTTTACGCGGAATAAATAAAATATAGTAGCCTATGTGTTTTTCCTGACTCTTCTACATCTATACCTTTACATGAACATCCGTTAAGACGTTTCATCATCCATCTATTCATGATTTCTACTCACATATTGTTTGTAAGAAACGGGATTCTTACCGCGATTAAGCTGTTTGAGGTCTCGATATTTCGGCACAGTTGCATGCGCCTCGGTCACGGGGGAATGCATGCAACTGTGCCGAATTATTGGGAAATCAAACAGCTAAATCGTGGTAAGAATTTCAAATTTATATTAGTAAGATACGGATAAGTATACATAATAAAAATAGTTTTGAACTATTTATAGTTAATAAAACTTACCCATTCTAAATCGTCCAACGTAATATATCTTCATAGTAAGTACAAGACACACGTAGAGGTGTAGAATTGTAAAGACAATCCAGAAGGCAACGCTCGGATATGTTATACCGAAATAACCTATATAAAAAAAAAAACTTTATGAACAACTCCGACTCAGGGTCCTTAAGAAGGGAGCCTATCTATTTTTAAAGGGTCATTTGCGGTTTCTCGAGTGTTGCAAATGTCAATGGGCGTTGAAGATCACCTCGATGATCCAGCCGCTCGTTTTCACCTTTCCCTTATGTCAAGGTCAAGCAAGAAGTTGGCACACGACAGAGAGAGTTGGAAAGGGTTTCATCAACAAGGTCCAAGAATCTTAAATTAAAGAAGAATAAAACTTACCAATAGACATAGCCACTGCTATCAACATGAAGGTGGAGTGCGCGCTCGCGTTNCTAGAAAATGTATGTATTACTGTTTAGTATGTTGTTTGAAAACAACATTATGCATTTAAGGGTTAAAAATGAAGTCAAATGTTGCCAGTATACATAATAGTTTTATAATTTTTGAGTAATTTTGCACAATTAAAAATTATTTAAAAACAAGCTATTTTAGTATTCTTCAAATGATGAGTGGTTCAATATCTTATGTAGGCAATGTTATCAAATTATAGATAAAAAATTATCGAAGGTACCCTTGTTGACATATTGTGCAAAATTACTCAAAACATAGGACTTCATATTTATATTCGTGGAAATTTTGGGGTAATACAAGAGAAAAATGCATAAGCTAAAAAGGGGCTTATCAAAGAAGTTTGGCATTACTATCATATTGTAGATCTATAGAACTGCACTGACGTTACTTATTGCTATTTCATTCATTCTCTTTGACAAGATAGAGATACATACATCACACCTGGATAACGAGAGTCCAAGGGACCACGATATTTGTCTTGCTTATAGCGGTTACTCTCTAATCCGAGTTTCTCGCATATGGAGGTAGCTTCATAGACCATAGAATGACTCTCGCTAATAGAGGTTTCTCGCTTATCTACGTTTGACTGTATACAGAGATCACGGCACGAATACGATCAATAGCATTCTAACTTTCTTAAAGCTCTGTTCGCACCTGGATAGTATTTTAGTCGAGTAGCAAATATCATTTATACGAACAAAGGATTTACTACTGTTCGGATTCGTTTAAGCCTAAACCTACGCACTAGGATAGTAATTTAGTAACTAAACGTGTTCGAACAGCAATATTTTAGTAGAGTAGATTAGTAAATCCTTTGTTCGGATACTTGCTACAAGGCATTAGGCTCTGTTATACAAATTCTTTGATAAATGAGACATAAAATTAAAATACGCGTATCAGATGTCGTGGGGTATTAACTAGAGGGTCGTCGATAGCGAGTAATGCGTTGAAGGATAGGAACATGGCGGCCGCGGAGGCGAGGTGCCATAGGTCGTGTGTGTCGAGGAGTCGTAGAGCGGTACACGCCGCGTTGTGTTGACGAGATTGAGCTGGAGTTTCCTAGGAAATAATATGAAAATTATAACAATAGTAGAACAACAACAACGTCATAAGCCACGCCCATAACCCAGAGGGGTAGGCAGAGACAACGGACCTCCATTTGGCACGATCCTGACACACCTCTCTCACTTCTACATTCATACATCTACGCATACACGACGGCTACGCGTACTCTTAATACCGCCCTTCTTGAGCAATTCCCGGTATAATAGTAGAACAATTTCTAACTATTTCAAAATAGGTAACGTATTTGTTCAATGTGACTAGGTGATTTGGTAATTAGTAACCGGGAAAGATGTATTTTCGTATGGCGAAAATACATCTTTCCCGACAAATTTGAACTTCGTTACCCTACTTCTTCATTAAAAATATTAAAAAACGGATATTTTTCTATGGCGTAAAGCCGTTTTTTGCATGACATCGGTCTAATGAAACCTTAGGGTTATAAATTGTAATCAATGTTTTTTTAACAATGTAATACCATTAACAATTTGTTTTAGACCAAAGCTGTGAAAGTTTAAAAATAGAAAATGAAATCACCCTTCCATCACGATGACATACTGCATTTAAGAGTACTCTGATTTCTTACTAACAGTTCCATACAATAACCTTATTTTGTATGAAACTCGATATATTCCACTGATTACTAACCATACGGTTTCATTAGACCGATGTCATATTCCCATTTATTACGCGAATTCGGTCTGATGAGGCCGTAAGATAAAGATCACATGGCCCTATTACTCACCGACCACTTGGTGCGGGAATCAATGAAGAGCAGCAAGGCGAGCAGCCAGGCTGCGTGCGCGAGCGCGAGCTGCACCCACACGTACGCGGGAATACGCTCCCGGTGCACCAGCTTCATCAGCACGTAGCTCAGCATGTACAGGATCGCGTTACCCATCAGTATAGCGAGTAAGTGACGCGCCAAGTCTTTGTTGTGGGAGTACATACTGCGAGTATGAACAAGGTATCAATTTACGGCTACATTAGACCGAGTTCGCGATATAAATAGATTTAGGAGGAAGCAAAATCTCCTTTTCATCGCGAACTCGATCTAATGAAGCCAGATAATACGTGCACAATGAAGGAAAATAAAGTTCAATAGTCTCCTTCTTTTAGAAGTTGGTAAGAAATAAGATTAAAAAAACCGCATTTAGAGTGGTTCATTTGCCCATAAAGCCTTGTACCTGGATAGTATTTTAATCGAGTAGCAAGTAATTTAGTAACTAAACGTGTTCGAACAGCGACGTTTTAGTAGAGTAGATTAGTAAATTCTTGGTTCGGATACTTGCTACTCGACTAAAATACTATCCTGGTGCGGATGGCTTTAGTGTAGTTCAGTTCACCTTTATTATGTAGGATATTGTTATTTTTTATACTGTATCTAAACTAAATGAAACTTAAAAACTTTGAATGCAGTTACATTAAAGTTGATTAGTTTAGGCGCTAGAGGGCTACAAAGACAACATATACTATCTCTCTTCAACAAAAAAATCCACTAGAAATCCACTAACATTCTATAGACCAAATTGTTAGTCAGTAGTACCCCTTTTTCCTTTTTATTTCTATCTCTTACCCGTAAGCTGCCAGTGCCCAGTTGGCGAGGTTGGCGACGGCGAGCAACACCGCGCGCGCCGTATAGCTAGGCAGCAAGGAGCGTCGCCCGTGCGCGCGCAGTGACACCCATGCGCGTTTCAACATTACAAACTCTACATACAATCATACATATTTACATGTATAAAACATTAGCTTAAGCCCGCGGCTCTACGAGGAACTATTAACGCAAAGTAGCCTGTGTTCTTCCAGACTCTTCTTCATCTATACCTATATATCAAGATTTGTAAAGCCGTTTAGTTACATTCAAACAAACATCCATCTATACATAATAGCATTCGCATTTACAACTTTAAACTTTCATGATTTCTACTAACATATTGTTCGTAAGAAACGGTATTCTTACCCCGATTTAACTGTTTGAGTTCCCGATATTTCGGCAAATTTGCCGACTGCATGTAACTGTGCCGAAATATTGGGAAATCAAACAGCTAAATCGTGGTAAGAATTTCAAATTTATATTAGTAAGATACGGATAAGTATACATAATAAAAATAGTTTTGAACTATTTATAGTTAATAAAACTTACCCATTCTGAATCGTCCGACGTAATATATCTTCATAGTGAGTACAAGACACACGTAGAGATGTAGAATTGTAAAGACAATCCAGAACGCTACGCTCGGATATGTTATACCGAAATAACCTAAATAAATAAAACTTTATGAACAACCACTAACAATGATTTTATTTAAAAAATGTTTATATGGCAAATAGAAGGCTGTTTTGAGTGGTTAGCCGACAATTATTCGCCTTTTAAACCTTCCCTAGTACTCAAGACCGAGATAAGATAAATCCGTTCAGCCGTTCTCGAGTTTGAGCTAGACTAACGAACAGCAATTCATTTTATATATATAAATGGTAACAGAAACCTCTATGCAAAATTTCAAGTCTCTAGACCCAGTAGTTTAGGCTGTGCGTTGATAGTTGAGTCAGTTTACTCTTTTATATATATACAATAGATAACTTACCAATAGACATAGCTACTGCTATCAACATGAAGGTGGAGTGCGCGCTCGCGTTCACATCCGGATGTCTATTCTGATACAACTTTACCATCACGAGCACCGCTATCACGTACATGAACGACGAATCTAAATAAAACACAATGTAACTAGAAAATATGTAGTTCTACCCATGTTGGGCTCCATTTTCCTTCACTCCACGACTAGCGCGTATTTTGCGTGACTTCACACATATCTTTGAATTTCTTCGCCGATATGTGCAGACATCACGATGTTTTCCTTCACTGTATGATTTAAGAACGTCTTACATCTTAAATCCACGGTTAAACTTTAAATTCTATAGCGAACTTGTTTAATTTTGCGACGCCTGAACTTGGCGTTTGAACATACGTTAGTTAGTGAATAAGTATTGCAAAGATATTGGTTCTCTTCATACAAGTAGCACTTAAAACCTTTTTAATAGCTTCCCCTATTCATTATTCAATGGGCGTAGGATCAAATACTTTAGGCGATCCGGTGATCGTTTACTCCCTTCTACCGTAAAAAAAAAACAAAAATGAACAAAGTGTTCCAAAGTTATTTCATAACAAAGTTCCAAAAATGCATTGAACTGACATGTCAATGGTTTTGGAAGGGAAAGGAGGCATAGGAAGAGAGATATCCCCTTTCTGGACGTCCTCTCTTCTGTAGTATAAGGTAGATGTCTATGGGCAGCGGTCGCTATTTCGGCGAATCCATCCGATTGCTCATGTAAATTACTTGGGGGCTGATGTTTTCAAACTTACCAAATTGAAAGTTCATCTTATTAGGACAGAGATGGTAGCAGGCTGACAGCAGACCTTCCATAGTTAGAGCCAGACCCATGGAGTAGAAGATACCGTGGTGTTGAGGTATACCCAGATTCTGTGAACGGTTTATATTTATCAACTGAGCCGCTTTATAAAATCATTTAATAGTTTAGAATAAACTTTAATGCCTTTATTACACCAAGTTCGCAATTAAACAGGGAGATTTTACTTCGGCTCAAGTCTGTTTTTATCGCGAACGCGGTCTAATGAAGCCGACAAATTACGCAAATACATTCAGAAAGTTACTTTAAAAATAATTTCATAGGCAAATTCAAACATGATTTGACTTCATTAGACTGATGTCACGCGAAAAACGGCCTTACGCAAAAGCAAAATATCCAGTTTTTGCGCGAAATTGGTGTACTAAAGCCGTAGGGTTACAAATACACTTCGCGGGTGTATAAAAGAGGATGCACTGGCAACACAAGGTCAGCCTAGTCACTCCATGGAGCGTCCACCGAAGCGACCTAAGAGCTCTTCGGCCTCCCAATCCGGTAATAATACTGAAGTAACGGCCCGAACCGAGGTTCCCGAGGGAGCCCTCGAGCTTAGTTACTCATGAACGAGGTTTAGGCTAAGCGCCTGCGCCCTGCCACCTCAAGCCCGGTGAATCTGTAAATGCCTCCTCTAGGTAAACAGTGACCTTCAGTCACAAAAAAAACGCACAAGGTCAATCTCGTTCCGTCCGCCGGAGTGTTAGTATCTCTCTAACAAACAGGATCACAAAAATATAAAACTATAGTATTTTACCTTAGGATGATTTGCAGTCCTGATCTGCCGCCACCAGGTCTGCGCCATGAAGACGAGGCCGAGCAGCACGTAGCCCACGTTGCTGTACACGTGGTTGAAGTCAGAGAGGAAGCCGAGCGGATGCGCGCACAGGAAGTTGTAATAACAGAGGTCTTGGTTACCAGTTTGGAACACCATCTGTAAATATTACTATGAAATTAAATCTTTTAATAAATATATTATCTGTTTTTTCAAATAGAAATACTGAATGTATTATTATACAATCGAACGTGGATAAGAGAGTCATTCTATGGTCCCGGCGAGCTACCTACATAAGCGAGAAGCTCGGATTAGAGAGAAACCTCTATAAGGGGGACAAATATCGCGGTCGCTTGGACTCTTACTTATACAGGTTCGACTGTAATTGAATTAAATTAAAGAATCATTATTTATGTAGTACTTACACGTTGATATGTAGACAATAGTTGAACGACCGGCAGAGCGTACACCACCGCCACGGTGAGCGCACTCCAGAAATACCTTAGAAACATATCTTCTTAGCAATTTTTTTTGTTTTTTTTGGCACCCGCCACAATCGGCGCAGCGGGACCCTCGATCCGCCGCGCGTGGCCACCATTCTTTGCAAAATATTCGTCAAACTCAGATATTTATAATTATAACTAGATGTTCCTTGCAACTTCGTCGGCGTGGAATAGCTTTCTTATAGTGATTTTTAAAATCAACCCACTTTTTATTATTTGGTTATTTCAAATACAGTGGAACCTGGATAAATGATAGTCCAAGGCAATGCTTTATTTGCCGCGCTTACAGAGGTTTGTCTCTAATCCGTTTATCTCTCTTATTGAGGTAGCTCGTCAGCTCGCTTATCCAGGTTTGACTATATATTCAAATATACAAACTATTCCTCTTTTAATTAGGATATGTACCTATCCGAGCGTCTGCTGTGCGCGCCGGGCTTCGCCCTGCTGAGCCCCGCCAGTGTCAGCGGTGGGCTGAGCGCCAACACCTGCACCGGAGGCTCCTTCTCCGCTTCCGCTTCCAAGTCAACTTCTGAATCTAGATAAAAATATACACAATCGCAACTAATACAAAAACATATGAAAATATGACAAACTACCTTTTACTTGCGACTTCGTCTGAGTGGAATTAAAAAATAGTAATAAATATAGCCTATGTTACTCAGTGATAATTTCTGTCTCTGTAGTAGTAATATGGGTCTTTTATATCAGTAGCTTTTGAGTTTATATATTACATACAAAAATGCAAATCATTCCTTTTTATAATATCAGTAATCCAACATCTTTTTTTTTTTAGAAAAGGGGGCAAACGAGCAGCGGGAACACTGAGGTGATGAACGCCAATGGGCATGTGCAATACCTGAGGAACCACAGATGCTTTGCTATATGAAAGTTGATTTCCAATGTAGTTATTGTATTTAAAAAAGGTCTAATAAGGAATAATTTGTTAATACTTAAATATTTAGAAATAGTTTTATTTATTTTGATATAAAAATGTATACCAGAGTCATCAGTTTGTGCTATCGGCTGTGTCTCACTGGATGCAGTATTCCCTGATGAAGACGGTCCCGGCTCATCTTCCACCACTGTTACTTCTTCTATTAACAAATTACATCATTCCTTAAACTATTACTACGTATATAGACCGCGGCCTAGCATGTCACAGAAAGGGACAAAAACTATGTAGGCACTTTCAAAGCCACTTTTACACCCCAAAACACTACAATCCGCCATGTTTATGTGAAGTGACAATGCACTAATTGTTCACAACTCATTTACAATAAGAATTGTTCACTTTTATATTAAAAAATGGTAATTAAATGCTGACAAAAAAATCATTTTCAGCACACCAATGTGCTGGCTTATAAAAAGCGGAACACGACGTAGTGCATTCTATCTCGTTCTTTTACATGACATATAAAATAAGTCCTTCTTTTCCTTGTGTGAATGAGACAAACATACCCAGCGGACTATACCTTCTCTGTCTATGCATCATACATATAGAAAAACAACTATAAAGTCTGAGTAATTATCCTTACTGTTACGAATGTGAGTCTTACTATGCATGAAATAAAGACTATTTTAGACTGTTTAATAAACCAGTATTTTCAAAATGTTGGATTGTGCAGTTGTCTTCACTAGACCGAGTTCGCGATTAAAACGAATATTTTGCCACCGCAGAAGGTCGTTTTTTGCGCGACTTCGGTCTTATGAAGCCGTAGGATAAGGAATATAAAATTATCCTCACCTGTAAAATTACATCTTAATAGAGTCAAAAGTGGAGCGAATATTGCAACAATAAGAACTAATGCAAACGCTGCTAGTACTCCTGAAATATATTCCGTGTAAGTCAACGCCGGTACTACGCGGAATCTGTAACAAACAGAGATAATTCAATAGAAAGAGACCAAATATTACACTACATGGGATGGGAGTCCAGGTAGAGGATATAAAAATGTTGCCACAACAAAAAATATTACCATTTTGGTAGGTTTACCTAAAATTCTTCACTCGACCGTCAACTATCCAGTCCTGCAAGCTCGGAGCTGTACTAACACCAGTACAATCCGCATTATTTTCCTTCACTATAAAAACTATGTAGAAGCCCACTGGGAACATTGATTGCTAGAAAAAATAATAAATTACATTATTTAACGTCTGTTAAATTGTGACCCGCGGTTACGAAGCAAAGTGTTATGTTTTGGTTTTCGGCCGTTACTACTTTAATGGTGATTTAAAGAGTCGCTTAGTGTAGACTTCTATTACTAAATCTACACTAAAGGACTTCCTTAGTAGTTTTTCAATGACTCTGAGTGCGAAGTTCAAGTACTTACAGTGATAATGATGCCGCCTTTAGTCATCATAGTGAGATGATACCCTTGATAGAGCATGTCCTTTTCATTGTCAAACACTGGGCACTTAAAAATAAAATTTAAAAAAAAACAATAATCAGAATGAACATCAACAGCTGTTGTCAGGACTAGGTTAACCATGAAAGTATAAAAACGAGGACATAAAACTTTGCAATACTTACCGAATTATTTTGTATGGAGACCACAGCACATACTGTGTCATCAGATTCGATCATTAACATGACACTTTTCGGTATTGTATAGTTAAACCTGTACATAAATAACTTTGTTGTATATGACGGCAATAACCCACTGTAACTGTAATTTATATTTAAATACCTTGGTAATATAGATTTGTCAATATGACTAGCATTCAATGGATCCTTGTCGAATGAGAAATAATAATATTTGGGTGTACTCGGTGTCACATTTAAAGGTACTTCCTGTAATTAAATCATTTATATTAGTAAACCAAGTGGATCACAAGTCTGTAGAAACAAAAATATGGTCTTTTGATAACTATATTTTTACAATATAGTCCCTGACCAAGAAAATGAGAAAGATGACACTGTTTTTTTTAACTGACTTTCAAAAGACGGCGGTTCTCAATTTGCCTGCATGTTTTTTTTTGAACAGCTATATCGACAGTCAGTATTTGTATTGAATACCTTGTCAAGTTCAACATAGAAATCCGTGACTCTTCGCAGCTTGATATTAACAGAGGAGTTTCGAGGATTGGCTGTCGTTATTTGTATCATCGGACGATTTTCTGTTGTTATATCTGTTGAAAGGATTTATGTATTACTTTTGAGTATTTTTTTTGTACAAGCTAACATGGCAACATTGATGCAATACTATTGCTATCTCATATTAGTCAGAGTGTGAGACAGAGATGACAATATGTATGAATGTTATTTTTTTGTTATGTGGTAATAAATGTTCATTCATTCATATCTTACTGGAACCAGCATCATGCGGGCATAAAGTCCTCGCCATGTCGTCAAACTGCAGCACAGCATTCGACGTCGCCACCACCAGTGGTAGTTCCCATGATGACACTCCTATACACAACTAAAATTATTTAATATCTATACTAAAAAGAAGAGAGAATTGTATTTTTGTATAACTCGAAAACTACTGGACCAATGTCAAAAATTCTTTCACAGTTTGGAAGCTACATGATCCCCAAGTACCATAGGCTATATTTTTCAAAATTCTGCATGGACGAAGTCACAAGCATACTAATAAAGAGGAAACATATAATTGTTCACATTGTGTAGGCACCTCAACTACTGACCCGATTTGAAAAATTCTTTCACTGTTGAGAAGCCACACTATCCCCAGATAAGCATAGCTAGTGACATAATTGTATATAGCTATGACAAGTTATTGAAGATATTAGAGTGGGTCAAACGTTCAGTTTTAACTGCGCAGGATTAACTGTACAGTATGACTGCGCAGTTAAAACTGACGTGTGTAGGAAGAACTGAGAAATATACAGTTAAAATTGACCATGTGATAATGAAATAAATCTGCTTGAGACATAGACATAGCCAGCTATAACTTTATGATATCAGTGTATTTTAAAGTTTAATAACCTTTTTGCTGTGTGGCTGTTATAAATACAGGGTATTCCCCATCGAGTGGGTCATTCAATGCCGCGTGGACACGGCTAGGGTAACCACGCCATTTATGTGACTCCTAAAAACAAGAACCATTTGGAAACATAAAGACAATTATGTATTTATTTTAAGTTAAACAATGTTTGAATATGATCCCACATTACATGGTGATGTAGTTGAAAGTTTATATAAAAAGGTTAAGAAATTTTAAAGGTTTCGACCCATGAGGGGCTCCATTTTCCTTCATCCACGACTAGCACATATTTTGCGTGAATACACATATCTTTGAATCTCCTTCACCTAAGAGCGTCGGTAAATGGGTACCCATTGGTACATGGCGAGCTTCAAACTCGGGACCTGCAGTTTACAAGTCAAAAGCTAAATCCCAAGCCACCGACGCTCCAAGTTCATATATATTTGTTTTTTTTATGTACATAACTGGGCGAAAATTAGATTATGTTAAGTATTTTCTCTTGTGTCAGAGGCACAGACCCAGTTTGGGTCACTGCACCAGCGGAGTAAGTATATTAAAAAAAAAACTTACCTCAGTAAAGTCAAGTATCTGTGTTGTAGTTTCGTTTACTGTCACACTTATTATTTTATCGTATTCATACCTATAACAAAGACAAATGATTACTACAGTATTTCCAATAAATTGAGATAAAACATGTTTTGATATCATTTTCTGAAAAAAATAAAAATATTTATACTTAGATAATACTTTTAACCACACCTTAAACATAACTGTTAGATAAGAATGAGTAATATAATTGATTTTTAGAGAATTAAAAATTATTGGATCATGTTTCTCGACAATCCCATATGTTAACTAAAAAAGATTGTATGTGATAATAAATACACTTACGTATTATAAATAAAGTTTCTATGAGTCACATTATCAAACCTCGCATTATTCTGCGCTTCACAATAATTTCTAAATGCAAGTAGAAAGGTTAATAATATAAACAAAAACATTGCAACTTATTATCATTTAGTCACTCAACTTGAATCACTTTGTACTTAATTCGACTGCAAACCTTACAATCAACGTGTAATAAAATATTTATAATTGATCTCCTGGCTGATATTCGCACGATTTATAAACACAATCTCATTGTAATGTAATCAATGGGCAAATAAAATTAGTCCCGAGCATCAACAAAAATAGATGATTGTCAATGCTATCAATAAATGTCAAAATCATATGTGTACGGTAGTCAAAGGTTTTAATAAAATTCCACCAGAAGAATTGTTTTTCGATAATAACTTTAATAAAAAAAATAATCCGTGTTTTATAATATAATAATAAAAGATATTGTTTTTCAACGAATTATTGCATGAAGTAAATATAGGCCATATTTGAACGTAGGACTCACATTTGTTTTAATCTTTCCGACGAGAACCAAGTTTTTCATGACGCAATGTCCTTGTAAATTTAATCACCAATGGCAGCAAGCGAGAAAACGTCATTCGTATGAGCAGCCAATAAAATTGCCAAAGCTTTTGCTCAAGTCCTGCTAATGTTTGTAGAGAACAATGACGTAGTAAATAAATTGAAAATGGCGTCGTTTCGCCGATCAAATGAGCTTGAGAATTTATTTTTCTGTATTGTGTTTTAATTGTAATAAACCCTACCATTAATTTATAAATCTTCCCACGATAGTAGTAATTTGCATTAAAAGTGATAGTTAAAAAGTAGGAAGCTGTAGGTTTCCTAAAAAGCGCAATGGTGATTTATGTAAAGCTGGTGTGATATCAAATGTTTACATGATTCGGGGGCAGGGCTGGGGGTCAAAATGCTGCCGACAGTGGAGGAGAGTCGAGGCTACGACTTCCAGGATCCAGAAAATGCGGAGAAATGGCGAGGGCTGTTCGTCAATTCTCTACGCAAGGTTTGTGTACAATATGTCAATTTTATAGTTATCTCACCCGTGCACAGTATGCGGATTTAGACTTCAATTTTACAGTTCTGATGTAATAAAAATAATTCTATTTGATATGAGTTGACTTTAATTTATGTTATTAACACATATACATATCATATTTACTGAAAATAATTCAAACAATCAACTACTTTCAAACTGAAGGATTGTCTTTGTTTATTGATATTTCTTGGATACGGAAAAATGTTATTAGTTCTTACAAGCAGCTTTTCCGTATCATCGTTTGGCGAGTTTGTTTTTATTGTATCTAATCTAAATGTAAAAACAAGTCCAAATAGAAAAAGTTTAAATGTCAGTAACATCAATTTTAACTGGTCAAGAACAAAAGTTGTTATGCTTTAATAGTTATATTTATAAATGAAAACATACGGAGGTTTAAAAACAATCTAGTTTTTAATATAAATATTATTTAATTTCATAAAGGTTGTCTACTCTATGTGGCTTATCAATTAATTGTAACTTAGTATAGTCAAACCTGGATAACCAAGACCTAGATAAATGAGAGGCATTATCTGGTCCCGATGAGCTACCTCCATAAGGGAGAAACTCAGATTAGAGAGTAACCTCTGTCCCTGGGATTCTCGCTTCTCCAAGTTCGGGTGTAGTTTAATTAACATAACATAAAAGATGATAACAGTATGACAAACCTTATATTATACCCCACTATTTCAGCTGATCTTCCCCAATTCTTTATAAAAAAGTATGTTAATTAATTAGGCACATAAGCATCTGCAATTGCAGCGGTTGCTTCACTATTTCAACTAATCTGGTGGCCCTTTGCTCTGTCACTTTATAGTGTAAAGCTTGCCCATTATAGGTCTTGGAGTCAGTGCATCCAACATTAACAGCGGAGGAGAGTGCACTTGAATATGTTGAGTCACTCTGTTTACGTTTGCTGGCGATGCTATGTGCGGTCCCCTCGCCTCTCACTGTCCAGGTAAAGTAATCAAGTATACTGTTTATTAACACCGTTATGGACATACACCCAATAACTATTTGATTTATCAAATATATAATCTGCTAACACTTATTAAAAAGTGATCCCGGATCAAGAAAAGCAGGGAAACCTCTGCATTAGGTACTACTTGACAATTTTTTTTTTAGATTTTATGGCCCGGTAACCTTTAAGCCAACTTTTTTTTGGGTTTATCTACAATCAGTTTTTTTTTGACAAACTATAAGCAGACATGTTGTGCGGATTATAATGGCTTTGCAGAGGCTACCCTCCAGTGCGGTTTCCTTTCTTAATTAATAAATACGACATATTTATTATTGCCTTTCATCAAGCACCTGGACTTTGTAGTGTTGTAAGCCAACTTAACAATAATAAAACTATACATAGATAAACACATGCACATTTGGTGCAACCAACATTGCAAGTTAATTTTACCACTACCAAATTAACTTTAATTGCATTGAATGTGTTAACAATGATTTTTATTACCAAGGATGTTGAAGAGCGAATTGCTAGAACATTCCCGACGCCTTTGGACAAGTGGACACTTACTGACGCTCGTGAGGCTGCAACAAATCGTCGTCGGAGACTGCTTCTGCCTCTCGACAAGTTGCACCATTTTCTGCAGAAGGTGCACCTTATTTACATACCATTTAACTAATTATTATACATTTGTACACAAAACAGGGACATAGATAATTTTTGAAAGACCATATCCCTAAGAACTAAGTTGTAGAGGGGGTATTTGGAAAATTGTTTTGTAAACTTAAGTCATAACCGCTCTCTTGTGTTGGAGGTCAAGACCCACTTTTGGTTGTTGCACCAGCGGAAGAGTAGCAGTAGTAAGTCATAAGCACTATTAATATGGGCCTTTCAAACAAAACTTACTGCATAGTGGTTCATGATGTCCAGTCTATTGATACAAATGTTGAATGTCTTCTTAAACCTTTTTTTTTTCATATACAGGAGGTGCTTCTCTACAAAATCGATACATCTGTGTCACTATTTATGACTGCAGTTCTGGAGTATGTGAGTGGTGATATATTGAAACTTGCCGGGACTTTTGTTAAGAAAATCTCACAGAAATCTGGTTTCCAGACAATATCTTGCAGTGATATAAAGACGGCTATGTGTGCGGATAAAGTGAGTGATATTTAAACTTTAAACCTTTCAAAAACATGAAAAAGTTGTCATAAAAATCCTTTGTTTAAATTAAGTATACAGAGAAAATATCTATTTTCATATATCATACTTATTGTTGTAATTTTTTTTTAATTATTTTTGTCAAAATTGTATGAAAGAGAATAAGAGATGATTTAAAATAAGGGTATAATGTTGTAATGTTGTGAGTGTTTTTGTGTTTAAAATTTATGAGATTCACAGATTAGTTTTCAAATGCCACTCAAATATTTTAAGTCCACACTTAAACTCCGAATTCTACGGCGATCTCGTTTAATTTTGACACCACTTACATTTTAAGCGACGCTTATTTTAAGTGGAGCTTGAACATTCGGCCGTTAATGTATAGTTTGAAGGTTAAGGGTTTGATGTGAGGTGAAACTGATGAGCGAAATAAAGTGCATATGCTAATTATTCTGTCTTCTAGGTATTAATGGATATGTTCTACCAAGAGCCGGAGCTGCTCGCCGCGGGCGCGGCGGGGGAGCGGCGCGGCCGGCGCGGCTCCCTCACGTACGGCGAGCTGGTGCGAGACCTCCTCGCTGATGAGAGGAACTTCCTAAGAGATCTGCATCTCATTATACGAGTGTTTAAAGATGAATTGGAGAAGATATTGGAAAGGGATAGTCGGGTAAGTAAGATTTACAGAAGGTTTAAGTTGGCACATTGGGTATAAGGGTACGCTTGGTGTCGGTGTGCCAAATCATATGGCGAGTATTGTGTTGACTTGAAGAGCGAATATAGTGCACAAAACTTATTTTCTTGGAAAGGAATTGGTATTTTATTTTTTGACCACAAATTAATTTGTAAATTAAAAGTCGAGTTCATAATTAATTACTTGTTTTTGTAATAATTATGACCGATAAGTTTGTTTGTGCTTTTATTTTAACTTGAATACTTAGTTGTATGTAGAAAACATTATTGAATTATAGTTTTCCTCTTGTATTACCTTATAACCCTACGTCTTCATTACACCGAGCTCACGAAAAAACGGTAATTTTGCTTTGGAGTAAGGCTGTTTTTTGCGTGACATCGGTCTAATGTAGATGTAGGGTAATTGACATAATGAAATAAATCTTGTAATATTACATACAGTTTGATGCAATTTTCCGTAACATTTAAGTGTGTAAATTTGTTAAACTTAATAATTATTGTTTATCCGACACTCTTAGTTGAAGGAAAACATTGTGATGTCTGCACATATCGGCGAAGTAATTCAAAGATATGTGTGTTCACGCAAAATAAGCGCTAGTCGTGGAGTTGCGGAAAATGGAGCCCATCATGGGTCGAAACCTTTAACCTTTTAATTATTGTTGCAGGCAATATCGTTAATATTTGGTAATATAGTAGATATTTACGAACTGACAGTGACGTTACTCGGTAATCTCGAAGATGCTATGGAAATGTCGCAAGATTCACCAACGCCATACATTGGTAGTTGTTTTGAAGGTAAGTTGTAAATTATAACATTAGTAATAAACAAGGTAAACTAAACTATCATATTTAAATGATCATTTTCGTAATTAAATTTTGATACATAATTTAAAGTTAATTTATTCCATGCTACTGCATTTTTTTTATGAAAAATCAAGCGTGATTTTCATAAAATTGTTATTATGCAGAGTTAGCTGAAGTAGAAGAGTTCCGTGCGTATGTGCGATACGCGAATATCGTGACAAGGAAAGAATCCCGAGAAGCTCTGCAGAATATAGTCGATGACCCAG
Source organism: Papilio dardanus tibullus (assembly GCA_013186455.1). Taxonomy (NCBI): domain Eukaryota; kingdom Metazoa; phylum Arthropoda; class Insecta; order Lepidoptera; family Papilionidae; genus Papilio; species Papilio dardanus. The sequence continues at coordinate 226,394 of QDHC01004449.1, read as the reverse complement.
TTGTGAGTACTACATTAATACTATTGTTATAAATGCGAGTTACGATGGATGGATGGATGGAGATATGTAGGTAACTCCAGGCTGCAAGAACACATAGGCCACTTACTAGTTTTTTTTCTAGTCAACGCATACGGAATCGCGGGCGACATTTAGTATTGATATAACTTTTATGTTTATCCACTGATTGAGATGAATGAATGAATGAATGAACGTTTATTGCCACATAAGAATTTACAAAAAAATATACAGAAAAAAAAACAATTTACAAATTACTACTACTAGTCCATATGAAAAAGAGATGTGGCAAAAAGAGACCACCTCAGCATGTGCAGGGACGGCGCAAGCCATCCCTGCGCTGGTTTTCAACTGGCCCCTTTGCACTAAGACTATTTATACAAAGATGGTAGGGAACTTAACCTAAAAAATGTAATTGAAATTTAGAAAAATAAATAGCGCTTAAAATAAAATAGAAGATAAAGATAAAATAATTGATCAAATGGTTGTTTTTTATATAAGAAAGAAGTCGGTTAAAAATATAGATGTATATATTTAACCGACTTCCAAAAAGGAGGAGGTTCTCAATTTGTCTGTTTTTTTTAAATTACAGCTATCAGAAAGATTAGACACGGCGGGGCACGGATTTCGTCTAGCAGTAAAATACTATCTTCCTAAATTACTATTAGCGCCTGTAGCACATGTGTTTTTATACCACAACTACATACTGGCGTTATTGCAAATAGCACCCGCATCTGAAGATAGAGAGAGCTTTAAACAAGTAAGTAATATTTTATAGGAACCGATTAAGTAATATTTAAGCAGATTTCTTATAATTTTTGATCCTTCCTACCCTTTGTCATCAAGAGTAAGCAAAGCTGTACCCTCCCCTACGCTTTTTTTTATACTAGGGCCCGGCTTCGCACGGGTACAATGCTGATACTAAATACATTCCAAAAAAACGTGTGTGAACGTATATAAGTACCTTTCCCTTCAATCACTCTACAAATTTAAGAAAACCGCATCAAAATCCGTTGCGTAGTTTTAAAGATTTAAGCATACATAGGGATATAGGGACAGAGAAAGCGACTTTGTTTTATACTATGTAGAGAAGGGGCAAATGGACATTGGTATGTTCATTTTTTTAGTGGTACATGAGCAGCTTTCGTCCCTGCTTAAGTAATCATAATCTGGACAACCCTCACCCCCTTATGTCATAAAAAATAACCAAATCAGTAACTCCAACGTACCCCCATAGTGCTGACGTAATACTTGAAGGTTCCCAGATGTGAATGTATTAAAGCACCCTGTATATAAAAATAATGTTTTATCATTTTAGGTGGAATGCAATCTTCATCCAATAAAGAAGTTATTAACTAAAGCGTTAGGAAATGGACCTAAGATGTAAGTTAATTGTTATAAATATTATTAAAAAGGTTTCCACTGTTGTAACCTTTATACAACTATTCCTGTCACTAAGTTTTTACATTTTAGTTACTTTTATAAAGTGCACTTGTTACTAATATCTTGCCTTATTATTATTTTTTTTTAGGGAGGCAACACTACGTACAGCTGCGAGAACGAGACGGCAGCTGGCGATAGAGAAGTGCAACGAGCTGGCGCGGCTCGTCGACAACTGGGACAACCGGGACGTGGGACAGTGGTGCAATGAATTCATTAGAGGTAGGAGATAATATCACATATCTGAATAATTTAGGCATCTATTCGGTTGGTTTGGGGGTTTTAGGTAAGTGGGCTGTTTCCCGTTGGACCGTAATCTCTTTACCTTTGGGCCGATTGATTGGACGAATGACCCAACGGAAAACAACTTTTTAATGCGGTGTGATTTTTACGACACCCTTACTCTTTGAAAGAAAATTAAAAAAAATAACTTGTCGCTTGGTTATTTGGTGAGTTATTATTTAAAATTTGACATATGTAATGATTTTGTATTAATTTCAGAGGATACACTTTCCAAGATAGGACCCGGCAAAAGGATAGCGGAGCGTAGAGCGTATCTTTTCGATGGTTTACTTCTACTTTGTAAACCTATAACTAGTTTGGTTAGTACAGATTCATTTTTATAGTGTTATTTTAATATCAAAAAAATTATGTTAATTAAATTATTTGTAATTGTTTAGGTGGCAGTCAACAGCAGTGGCCTAACCGCTGGAGGCAGCGGTGGTCAGCAGCTGAAACTTAAAGAAAAATTGCACGTTAGAAAACTGGAATTAGTGGATAGACCTGATACAGACGGTAAATATTTTATCTCCTAGACCTGAAGAATACAAAAGTACTATAGAAATTAAATACTGCTCACTTTATAGAACTTTACTATATTACAAACAAATGTGGCTAAAACAGTTTGGCAATGTAGGTAAAATAATTCGGCAAAGTTGGTAAAATGGTTGGGTAACGTTGGCAAAACAGTTCAATAACATTGTTCAAACAGTTCAACAATGTTGGTAAAATAGTGCAACAAAGTTGGTAAAACAGTTCATTAACTTTGGTTAAACAGTTCAACAACGTGAGTCAAACAGTTCAATAACGTTGGTTCAACAGTTGAACAACGTTGGTAAAACAGTTCAACAACGTTGGTCAAACAGTTCAACAATGTTGGTAAAACAGTTCAACAACGTGAGTCAAACAGTTCAATAAAGTTGGTAAAACAGTTCGCCAACATTGGTAAACAGTTCAATAACGTTAGTAAAACAGTTCAATAACGTTGTTAAAACAGTTCGCCAACATTGGTAAACAGTTCAATAATGTTGGTAAAACAGTTCAACAACGTTGGTCAAACAGCTCGCCAACATTGGTAAACAGTTCAACAACCTGAGTCAAACAGTTTAATAACGTTGGTAAAACAGTTCAAGTGTTCCTCTAGACGGAGCTACAAAGGTTTTTTATCCCATCAGAGGGCCGTCACATGGTGGAGCTGTGCCCACGCGTGGGGCCGCCCGTGCTGCTCGCGGCCGCCTCATGCGCTGAGAAACGGAACTGGATGTGTGACCTGGTTATGTTGAATACTAAACCAATGTTGGATCGGAGTTTGGACAGGTTTGTATTATACTAGTTGTTGCCTTCGACTCCGTCTGCGCGGGACTAAAAAGAACTTTGTAAGTAGCCTATGTGTTTTCCAAACTATGTTGCGAAATTTCTTCTAGATTCGTTGAGCCGCTTTCGAGATACCTTCAACCAAACATCCATCCATA
>QDHC01004449.1:210971-222702 GCA_013186455.1 Papilio dardanus tibullus | reverse complement strand
ACTTACAAATTTATTATTTTATAGAGTAAGTGGGTAAATTAATTACGAAAAACTTGTATGTCACTAATTTTAGAGTCTACGTGGTTTTGATAATTTTGAAAAGTTTAAACATGGATTCAAATAAATATATACCAATATTTTTATTGTTATTTACAGCATTTTATTAGATCTAGAGAGGCGACATCCGTTGAAGCTGCCCCCTGTTCAGTTGTACCGGTTCGCGGTGCCCGACTCGCCGGACAACATCGTGCTGGAAGAGCGCGCCTCGCCCAATACATCGCCTGTACCACTTATAAAAGTAAACAAAACATTATAATTACAAATAAACATTAAAAAAACAAATTTTTCTTTTTAGTGTTGCGTAAAGCCTTGTACTAGAATAGTATTTTAGTCGAGTAGCAATTTAGTAACTAAACTTGTCCGAAAAGCAACATTTTTAAAATATAGTACATTAATCTTTTGTTCGGATTCTTGCTTGATTTTATTTTAATTGACCCTATAGTCCTCCAAATGACATAAAAATTATAATCAAAGTTATAAGAAAATGTTGGGAAGGGGAAGATATGGCAGGGGAGGGGACGCATACGGGGACATGGTATTTTTCTATGCATCTCTGTCGAATAGGCAACGCAACTATAGGCAGCAATCACTTCGCTATTTCGGCGAATACTTAGTTACTCGTCACCTATAATATTAAAAAAAACATATCTGTAGCTATCAAAACTGAATTTAAATGAACTATTAAGTATTAAAAATCATTATAATTTTAATCCTTTACGGCTTCATTAGACCGATGTCAAAAAACCTTACGCTGAAGCAAAATCTATGTTATTATCGCGAACTCTGTCTAATGAAGCCCTAGGTTAACAATGTTAATAACTGTTTCCAGGGAGCGACATTATTAAAATTAGTCGAAAGGTTAACGTATCATATCTATGCGGATCTGAACCTTGTACGTACATTCCTGACCACGTACCGGTCGTTCTGCTCGCCTTGTGAACTACTCGATCTACTCATAGAGAGATTCAAGATACCTGAGCCTAGTGAAGTTTATGATGCGCCTAGAACAGGTAAATATACTAGCTGTTGCCCGTGATTTCGCTCGTGCAGAATTTAAAAGTAGGCGCTTCGCTATTTCAGCGAATCCAAATGGCCGCTTGCTCGTTTGCCACTTTATAATACAAAAAAAAATGCTATTAAGTCTTAGGTTGTGAGAATTTCGTTTTTTAACGGTGAAAGAGTTTTTGAAATTGGCTCAAAAGTTTTTGAGGTTTTTGAATACATTAAAAATATAATATTAGTATAGACTAGGCGGTAGTTGCATATTGCATAAATTTTGAAATTTGCGAGTTTTATTTGTTTAAAGAAGTTATTTATTAATGAAATTATAATTATTTTTTGCGCACGCTAGTCGTAAGGACCAAGCCTGTGAAGAAAGATATTATTCCTAACACTATATTGGACATTGAAATTGGTAAAGTATTTAATAATATAAAAAATAATTTAACACGTAAAATGTGATTATATGATGGGGGCACTGCTATGCCCCTAGATTACATTTTAAGTTGGTATTTTTTTTTAATAGATTGTGTGGAAAGCACAGCGAGTAGTGACGCTGAAAAATTAAGTAAGAACACAGCGCGGGAAGACTGGAAGAGGTATAGGAAAGAATTCCAACAGCCTGTCAAGTTTAGGTATGAATTATTCTTGTTATGTAGGGGTGTGAGGGCTTCATTAGACCGATGTCACGCAAAAAAACGGTCTTACATCATGTCATCATCATCACCAGCTCACTGTACGTCCCCACCGAGGGGCGCCTAAAAACGGCCTTACGCTAAAACAAAATCTCCGTTTTTTCCGCGAACTCTGTCTAATGAAGCCATAGGGTTAGACGGCATGGATGCGACTGATTTGTCATAGAAAGTACCCCAGCTAGCGGCGTACGGAACAATTTATATTTTCTTATATCCGGTACATAACAATTCTATTCTAAAAATGCGTTTTGTATATTTTTAAAACATAGGGTCCTTCAAGTAACTAGGAGAATTATTACAATTTTTGACCCTTTCTTTCCTCTTGTAATCGAAAAGAAACAAAAGTGTCACAAGATGTACCATTTTTGAACAGTAGCTCATGTCATGATAATGTTTCTTTTTTTTACTTTTTGTTAACGAAAGAGCGGGACTTCCCATCACAAATACTCACGGGTTCCTTATAGTGAAGTCCCGAAGATAGTTTAAGATAAATATTTAGTAAAAAATATTACTTTCTTTTCTATAGCTAAATAGGTTTAATATTCTGATAAAAATAATTGCAATAGCATGACACCAGGAACATTGTTGGCCAATAATTGCGTTAAGTTAAATAAAAAGTTAAGTAACATTTTACCGAAATAAATATCCTTTATCTTGAGATCTATATAAATAAGTAAATATCGTGTTTAGGGTAATAAACGTGTTGCGTCATTGGGTGGATCAACACTTCTATGACTTCGAGCGCGACCCGGCGCTGCTGGAGCGGCTGCGCGACTTCCTCGAGGCTGTCGACGGGAAGCCCATGAGGAAGTGGGTGCAGAGCGTCCTCAAGACTGTCCAGAGGAAGGTATAAGAGTTACTAAGTGGGCGCGGCAGTGCCCCCAGATAAACTGAACCAAAGATAACTTAGTTATGGTTTTTCTTTTTCAAAAATGCTTTTTTCAAATTGAAAAAGGGTCCTTAGAAAATGCGTATACTATGTTATATAAACACCAAAGATACTATGAAACTCATTAAAAAAAAATTGTTGATTCCCAAAAAATAGTAATTTTTGTAGCGGTTTTTGAAATAACCGCTTCAACTAATGATAATATTTTTTCTATATTCTTTGTAGTTTGTATGACTTAATTTTATCTGTACAGTCGAACTTGGATAAGGGTCCGCGATATTTGTCTCGCTTACAGAGGTTTCTCTCTAATTCCACTTTCTCGCTCATAGAGTTGTCTCGTTTATCCAGGTTTGACTGTATATATTTCATCATATTTCTATGTTTATCAACAGAGCTGTCAGAACTCCGAGTTGGATTTGGGCGGTGGCGTGTCGCACGTATTCGACAGGGCTCCGCCCGCGGTGCTGCGGCACGTGGCGGACCCCGACAGACACGGGTGGCACCCGCTCGTGCTGCACCCCCTGGAGCTCGCCAGGCAGCTCACGTTGCTGGAGTTCCAGCTCTACAGACAGGTTGGTACTTGGATCTTTGTACAGGATACGTAAAACTGAGATTTCGGTCGAGTCGGATTCGCTTACCGTAGGGGCTTCATTAGACCGAGTTCGAGATTAAACCGGAGAATATGCTTCGTAACCTGTTTTTTGCTTGGCATCGGTCTATTTAAGCCGTAGGACTAGAGATACCACAAACTTGAACAATATTTTCTACATTATTTATTATATCTTTTAAGATAAGATTTTTAAGATTTCTTTAGTAATTCATTTATCTAATTTGACTAGAGAAGTATTACACCTACTAGTACCGCTAATAGATAAAATATACTATTTTATATTCTTAGGTGAAACCATCAGAGCTCGTAGGCGCGGTGTGGACGAAAAAGGACAAAGACAAAACCAGTCCTAACCTTCTTAGGATAATAAAACATACAACTAATGTAAGTATCAAACACGTTATTTTTTAACGTTATTAAGTTTACGAGAAACTGCTATTTAGTGTTAAGCCGGCTATACACGCTCAGTTTTTAACTGTGCAATTCGAACTGACATGTGCAGACAAAACTGAGAACTGTACAGTTAAAACTGAACATTTAACAACTACAGTGGAAATAACATACATTGCTAATAAAAATAATAGAGGCATAAATTGTGGAAAAAATTAAAACATATCTTTAAAAAAATAAACGTAACCCACGCCCGTAACCCAGAAGGGTAGGCAAAGAAAAAAAAATATGAACCTCCTTCTAGTAAGTCGTTTTAAAAAAGTTTTAAATATATTACCAGTTCACGAGATGGATGGAGAAATGGATAGTAGAGAGTGAGAACTTGGAGGAGCGCGCGGCGGTGGTGTGCCGCTTCCTGGAGCTGGCGGTGGCTCTCCGCGACCTGAACAACTTCAACGGTGTGCTGGCGGTAGCCGCCGCCTGCGGGAGCGCTTCTGTACATCGATTACGAGCTACGTTTCAGGTATATCTTTGTTCCTAATAGGTGAAAATAGTTTAAAAAAATATAACCTACGTTACTCCGGGATAATGTAGCTTTCTAACGGTGATAGAATTTTTGAAATCGGCGCAGTAGTGCTTGTATCGTGTATCTGATCACAAAGCGGCCATTTAAAATTTCTGTCTCGCATAGTTGGATTTTGAGCGCTGGGACGAACGAAACAAGAGTCATTTTACAGCCTATGAACGAAGGCATTAAAAAAGAATAATAGATAATAAGAAAAATAATACAGGCTTATAGTCTGAAGTACCCTATAAAAACAAATAAGCTTTATTTTAGATAAGTAACATCCATAAAGTGCTAATAAGAACAATCCTATAACTGTTAGTAAAAAAGAGAAGTTAAAATTAAACATAACTTTTTTGTTACCAAGGTATTGTTCGAGACACAACAATGTTTAGTATGAAATATGAATTTACATAAGAAATAATGTAATTATTGTAAAACTAGATGGTGCACGTCAGACTGATCCGAGCGTTGGATGAGTTTAGAGAGTTGAACTCTGACCACTTCAGAAGGTACCAGGAGCGGCTGCGCAGCATCAACCCTCCCTGCGTACCGTTCTTCGGCATGTATCTCACTAACATACTGCATATAGAAGAAGGCAATCTTGGTAAGTGCGAATATAACACTGTAATGCCTAGGCTTCATTAGACAGAGTTCGCGATAAAAGCCGAAGAAAAACTACGTTTTATTCGGTCTAATAATAAACTCGGTCGAATAAAGCCGTAATGTACCAAATTTTCTTTATTTTATAATCTACAAAGTTTTCACCCCGTCGTTGTCTGCACGGAATTGAATAAAAAATTACCGAATGTTGCTCGGTAGTAATGTAGCTTTCTAACGTTGAAATATTGTTCAAAATCGGTCCAGTAGTTTTTGTGTTGTTTTAATACATTATACAAATATAAAAATCTTTTTTCTTTATATTAGTATAGATGGGTGACTTCTTGATTCTCTGGTTATCAACCATTTTGTTATTTGCAGATTTCCTTCCAAATTCTGAACTAATAAACTTCTCGAAGCGACGTAAAGTGGCGGAGATAACTGGAGAGATACAACAGTATCAAAATCAACCTTACTGCCTCACAATAGAGCCCAAAACAAGGGTAAGTTACCAACTTTAAAGACATTCACTTTCATTCTTAGAAAATGAACTGTCGCAAAGTCAATTGGTCACTGAGGGAGGCCCTTAACACGTTTCGTTGCGAAACGGGGTTTAAAACACCTCGTAAGTTACGTGTACGGGGTTGATAACGCCTTGTGCCCGTCTCATGTACGGGGTTGAAAACGCCTCGTACGGGGTCGGTAACGCCTCGTACGGGGTCGGTAACGCCTCGTACTGTGAAATATTTCAAATACTAAGATACACTTCATAACTATTAGTAAAATTAACCAATTTTGGTCGTTTTTCAGGCGTTTCTTGAATCATTGGAGCCGTTCCCCGGTATGGATGATAATGAAGTGACGAATTACCTCTACGCCAAGAGCTTGGAGATCGAACCTCGGCCGCCTGTCAAACAGATGCCCAAGTTTGTAAGTATACGACAAGGATAACTGACCCGATGGGCGTACGTGAAACTAAATTATAATTGACTTGGCCTCATTAGACCGAGTTCGCGATAAAAGTGATCATAATCCGAAGGAAAATCTACGTTTTTATTGCGAAGTCGGTCTAATGAAGCCATAATGTTAGAGAAATAAATATCTTAAACCACAAATAATAACTCACTAACGCACCCTATCAATGTTAAAAACGTTTTACAAGATATTTGTAAGTCGCTTAGAAACTAAAATCATAGATTAGCGTAGCGTTGTAAAGGGCTTTGGATAAAAAAATGGGTAAATTGGACAAAAATAGTATTCCTATGTATATCCTTCATCACATCAGTCTATCATCGTCCACAGCTGAACGTAGGCCTTCCCCATCGATCGCCACAATGCCCAACAATGACAATATATTTCCTTACAGCCGAGAAAATATCCCGAATTGTCTCTGAAGCCGGTGAAGCTGTCTCGGCGCTCGCACGACTCCTCGCATCACTCCGTGTCCAGCGCGTCCAGTGCTGATGATAATTTAAGTCAGTAAATACTGTTATCCGGGGCTGGTCGCTAGTTAATATTATTTAAAACGCATTTGATACGCACGGGTAATGCTGATACTAAATACACTATAGAAAAACTGAATGTTGTATATAACAGCTATACTAATAATAATTGCATCCGTACGAAGCCGGGGCGGGTCGCTAGTTATACATTTAAATCTTCCTCTTCAATCACTATTAAAAAACCGCATCAGAATCCGTTGCGTAGTTTTAAAGATTTAAGCATATATAGGGATATAGGGACAGAGAAAGCGACTTTGTTTTATATATTACTTTACTTTTAACTATAAGGCAAATCTAAAGTAACTATTTAGGAATGGCGACGAGCGACGGGTTATAATTAATTTAATTTTATTGTAAAAAAAAAAACGTCAAAGGTTTTGACCCATGATGGGCTCCATTTTCCGCAACTCCACGACTAGCGCGTATTTTAATTTTTTTGTAATAAATATTTGTTTTTTGTAGGTGTGTCTCAGTTGTCTCCAACTACGTGCAGCACGTGGGACGGTGCCTCCGTCGCCTCACTCCAGCTGCATCATGACGACAGAGGTTAATATTTAAATACATTGAATAACATTGTAAAATACAGTGTCTTTATGTCTACCTTATAGCTTCATTAGACCGAGTTCACGCAGGACCTTATGTTAAAGCAAAATCTCCATTTTTATCGCGAACTCGGTCTAATGAAGCCATAAGCTTAGTAAGCAACAAACGAATGAGCAATAAGTAGACATTTAATTAATCTGAACATCATTTTAATTATGTTTTTTTTAGGTAGTCGTATGGATGACCGAGGTTCTCTCACCAGCCCCCGGCTGGAGCGCGGCTCCAGCAGCTCCCTGGGTCAGCTGGGTCAGCTCAGTCTCTTTGATAAAGGACTCGCTTTATTCGATAAGAGCAAATCCACCGTTGTTTTAAACGCACGGTAAGTTAAATAGGTAATAATTGTTTTTTTTTCAAATATACTGGGATATGTTTGCACTAGTTGTCCACAACTTCATCTACGAGATTTCTACATCTGTGCAAAATATAACCAAAATCCGTTGAGCCTTTATGGAGATGCCTTACAAATTCTATTCCATCCATCTTAACTTTAGCATTTATAATATTAGTAACGCTAAGGCTTCATTAGACCGGTGTCATGCAAAAACGGCCTTACGCCGAAGCAAAATCTCCGTTTTTTCCGCGAACTCGGTCGAATGAAGCCGTAGGGTTCGAGATCAAAATTACAATTTATATTATTTTTTAATAGGAGCAGTGGACGCGACGAGCCTCCTTCGCCTCGAGACAATCATTCACCCAGACATGACCGGTCAGTGATTATTTACCATTTTAATATGTAAAACAATACATTTTATTGTTTTATTTACATTATAAAGTGACAAAAGAGTAAGCGGCCACTTGGATTCGCTGGAATAGCGAAGCGACTGCCCATAGACGTCTGCAATTGCAGATGCTTTGCCTACCCTTAATTTACGGGGGAGGAGACGCACAGCAAGAAGATAATTCCTCTTTCTAGACGTCTTCTCCCCCGCCATATCTAAAATTAGGTCTCCGGAACCACACTCATCAGACTGTACACGGAATAGCTTCCATTTGACGCCTGTCTTCTGTGTGGTCGGCTTTAACATCATCACACGAAGACGTGCGATAATGTTAAAGCGGGCTTTACCACTGTTAAAACATTAATGCATACAAGTTACGTTCCATTCTTAAGCCTTGTACGCCCTAGGATAGTATTTTAGTCGAGTAGCAAGTATCCAAACAAAGGATTTACTAATCTATTCTACTAAAATGTTGCTGTTCGGACACGTTTAGATACTAAATTACTATACTAGTGCGTAGTTTAGGCATAAACGAGTCCGAACAGTAGTAAATCTTTTGTTCGGATAAATGCTACTTGCTACTTGACTAAAATACTATCCTGGTGTGAACAAGGCTATAAATGTATTCAATTAATTTAATTATTTAGTAGTAACTGTTCGACGTTAAGTCGTCGGACGCCGGCGCTGTCGCCGCGCAGCGCTATAGTTGACGCGGACGTGTTCTACTCGCGCAGTGCGGACGTCGCTTGCAAGAAACAAGAACAGGTATATAACTGGCTATTGCTCGACACGTCGTCCGTATGGAATTCAAAAATATAACCTATAATTCAGGGATAATCTAGCTTTCTGACCTTATGTCTTCATTAGACCGAGTTCGCGATAAAAAAAGCTAACCCGAAGTAAAAATTTCATTTTTATCGCGAACTCGGTCTAATGAAGACTTAGGGTAACGGTGAAGAATTTTTGAAATCGGCCCAGTAGTTTTTGAGTTTGAAATACATACAAAACTGCAATCTTTCCTCTTTATAATTTTAGTTTAGACTACTAGCAGTTTTTTTAAACATACATTGTGTTTTTGTATAAGAGTGTTTATACATATATTTTTTTAATTATTCTTTATTGCTTACTTATCAGGAGCAGGTGCCGCCGCTGCTGCCGCGTGGCGCGGGCGGGCCGGGGGCGGAGGGCGAGAAGCCGCCGCCGCCGCCGCGCAGGCCCGCCTCCCCGCCCTCGCACAACGGTAACATTCAATATTACACATGTATTAAAAACTGATACTAAATACACTACAGAAAACTGTGAACTTTGTGTATAACAGCCATACTAACTATAGATGAAGTCGTGCAAAGCCAGGGTGGGTCGTTAGTTATATATTAACCTTCCTTATGAATCACTCTATCTATTAAAAAAAACCGCATCAAAATCCGTTGTGTAGTTTTAAAGATTCAAGCATATATAGAGACAAACATGAAAAAGCGTTATAGTTTTATACTATGTAAGGATAAGGATAAAACAAAAATTAAATTTGTACAAATAATACGTGGGTACCAGATCGCTGTCCGCATTAATAAATTAATTATTTTTTACATATTTATGTACAAAAAATAATTGTTTTGTGTTATAGCATCCAGTGAGCCACCCCCGGAGCCTCCCGATAGACCTCTGCCGAGCCCTAAACACCATGATCTCTTTAGGTAAATATTGTATTAATCTAGATAAATAATATTATACTTTGGCTTCATTAGACCGAGTTCGCGACAATAACGAAGATTTTGCTTCGGGTAAAGTCGATTTTTATCATGAACTCGGTCTAATAAAGCCTAGGCATTATAGCTAAATAAATATTCTATTAAGTGGAGATTGAACGCGGTAACGTCCATATTTAGACAGAAACGAAACAAATTTATTGCAAATAAAATTGTTTTTTTATAGAATAGAGATAAGGTTCAATTATATTCCACACCTCTTACATTTACTCTTGATAAAGACGTGCCGAAGTAAAATACACCTTTTTACAATGTAATAAAGCTCAATTACTTGCGTAAAAATCTATGTGAAACATTAGTATTTAAAACATTTAGATTAAAAAAAAACTAAATACATACACATGTGTTCTGATTAAATTGTATAAAATTACAATAAAATACATTAAAGTCTCTGTTAAGCCTAATTCGCACCGGAATAGTATTTTAGTCGAGTAGCAAGTAGCATTTATCCGAACAAAGGATTTACTACTGTTCGGACTCGTTTAAGCCTAAATATGCACTAGGGTAGTAATTTAGTAACTAAATGTGGACACAGCAACATTTTAGTAGAATAGATTAGTAAATACTTCGTTCGGATAATTGTTACTCGACTAAAATACTATCCTAGTGCGTACAAGGCATCAGTAATTAGATATTCTTTTATCGGATTTTGATAATATTATAGTTGAATTGTTAATAATGTCTGGTCTATTCATTTTTATTATTCATAGCAATTAGTTGTGTTTTTATAATTTAATTGAAAAAATATATATATTCGAGTATGTACTTACTTAATTTTTTCAAAATTTTTAACAAAGTGAAATATTCGTTATTTGTTTATTTATGTTTTTTTTGTTTAGAACACCAGCAATGTCTCCGAAGCGTTCCCCCGCGCCAGCGCCACCTATCAGCCCTCTGTCACCGCAATGTAATAACATCGAACAAAGGTAGATATTATCATTATTAAAATGTTTATATTTAAAGAAGAATTCACGCCCGTAACCAAGAGGGGTAGGCAGAGACCTTAAACTCCATTTGGCTTGAGCCTAACACCTCTCTCGTGTTCTTCATCTACGGATGCAAACAAATCAGTTACCCGTGTTTTTAATGCCAGCCTTCTTAAGTAATTTCTCAATTCGACCGGTTAATTAATTCCTTGTTTTGTTTGTTTAAATTGTATTTAACATATGGTTTAATTTTATTCCAGAACGGCGACATTCAAATTCCCCTCATCAGTGTCACCGTCAACATCACATCACTGTAAGTATCAAAAAGCTATTGTTTTAACTTGAACCGCCTTATTACGAAATTTGTTATCATTTTCGTTTCGAGTTTTGTGTCTTGTGGGTTTTTATTTTACTTAAAATGCAATCTAATTTGAATAATATAAGACATTAAAAGTATTAAAACAATGGAAATGTTAGAAGAGTTCAGATTTGATCTATGTTTTGTAATACGGATACATTTGGTCCATGGCTTTAGATATTAAGTTAGACTACGTTGTTAAGACGGCTTACCCAAGATGCTTTTCTATCGGCGATGTCGCTGATGGAATCGACAAAATTGTATGAAACTGACATTGACGTTCGATATCTCACACGTGACGATCACATGATTTTATCGAATGTCAATGTCAGTTTCATACATTTTTGTCGATTCCATAAGCGACATCGCCGATAGAAAAGCATCTTGGGTAAGGCCACAGGTTCAAACCAGGGTTGACGAGTTTTTTGTAATATTACCGAATAAGTCCTTATAAATGTTGCTGAAATATGTTCAATTTTGTAGCGACGGAAGGTTGCGGCGTGTCCCCGCCCCTGCCGCCGCCGCTGCCGCCGCGCAGGAGGCGGGACTCCGCGGCCCCGCCCACTCCGCTGCACCAGGTACATAAGCAATCCTACTTATTTATTATTTAGCAATATGTGTTTCTGATTAAATATATTGATGCTGGTCTAGAAAAATTATGTGAATTATCGTATCCCATAATGTTGCAGTTTGCACCTTGTAATATGTTTTAAAATTGACTTGTTATATACTTTTTCTGTATTATTTTGTAAATATCGTTAGATATCAAATTATTTTTTCTTGAGACATCTTTATAAACTAAAATTATGTGGCTAAACGCTTGCATGTTAGTTCAGTGATGGCATTGACTAGTGTCATGAGAGATGAAGAGACCCTGATGAGTTTAAACTCATCGATGCCGTCACCTGGATCAATGCGCTAGTGTTTCGCCGATTGATTTTAGTTTATCGTTAGAAAGAAGAACTTTACTCGTAGTTTCTTTTTATTTAAATTTGAACACTGTTATGTGTGTTCAGACGACATGGGGGGATTCGGGCAGTATAAGCTGC
>QDHC01004449.1:168264-200633 GCA_013186455.1 Papilio dardanus tibullus | reverse complement strand
TCGTCGATTATACGATACTGGAGGACACTCGGAACTAAATAAGATAGACCAGGGGTCTCGTTGGACCAAATTATAAGAAGTACCAGGAACAAGGATGTTCTCCATTTTAAAATAAACTTTATGAATGTACCAGTACCACACATAGAAAGTACAACAGTAATAACACTGATTCTCGTTTCGGAATAAAGCGGATTGAACTTACTTTAGCCAACTCTTCAAGGAAACAATCAATAAAATGAAGTATAATAGACACCGCATTCTTAGCGTATGATGGTGTTTTAATTGCTAATAAACCTGAAAACAGACACAATTATAATAATAAATTAATATGTAGAAATGATAAAAGTGTGTCAGAATAATACCAAATGTTCATGGGCTCTGCCTACCCCTCTAGGTTACATATGTGAGTTTTTCTATTAATAACACTCTTAGTACTTGCTATGATGTTTGTGATTCCACATATAGCATATATTTTGTGTTAAAATCACCTTTTGGAATTGACTTAAAAATCAAATTGGCTCTCAATGATATAAAACTTTAGTTAAACCTTGTTCACACCAGGACAGTATTTTAGTCGAGTAGCAAGTAACATTTATCCGAACAAAGGATTTACTACTGGTCGGACTTGTTTAAGCCTAAATCTACGCACTAGGGTAGTAATTTAGTAACTAAATATGTCCGAACAGCAACATTTTTGTAGAATAGATTAGTAAATCCTTTGTTTGGATACTTGCTACTTACTACTCGACTAAAATACTATCCTGGTGCGTATAAGGCTTTATATATATTAAATGTAGGTAGATTAAAAATACTATACCATCTTCGTCAGTCAACATTTTAGAGAACAAGTTGCAACTGTCCAGACTCCAGTTGGAGCGCAGCAGACATCGTAAACTACCTCGCAAGTATCTACGTACCAACTGAAAATTATATTCATCTATACCCATACCCATATCTATACTATACCCATCATGGGTCAAACTAATACTACTATTTACACTACTAGATGTATTTCGCGACTTCGTCTATATGGAATTAAAGAACATAGCTTACATTATTCTGGGATAATGTAGCTTTTTAACGGTGAAAGAATTTTTGAAATCGGTATAGTAGTTTAAGAGTTATTTCAATACATAAAAAAATATAAATCCTTCCTCTTTATAACATTTATACACTATTACAGTCAAATCTGAATAACCTCTATAAGAGAGAATCTCTCTCTGGTCCCGACGTGCTACTTCCATAAGCAAGAAACTTGGATTAGAGAGAAACCTATATAAGTTAGACAAATATTGCGGTCCCGTGGACTCTCGCTATCCAGGTTAGACTGTATATGTTTTTCAGCCGAAATTTTGTTATTTTATACAAATGTTTTTTATTGAACCTATGTTTTCAAACTGAAGTTAGTAAGAAATTTTAAAAAATCAATAAAAATTACTAAGATTTTTTTTCTTATTAATTAATGCAACACAAGTATTCAGTTAAACAGTTTATTTGGAAAATTAAAGTTATTTTATATGTTTTTAAATCTTACCATCATAAACTTATCAATTCTATGTTGGTCAATGCCGTACCATCCTGTGGCCAACATTTTAAAACCAGCCTTTGTCATGAGTACTGCATTTTTAATCTGTTCCGGAGGGAACAGATCTAATATGCCAGCTATATTGTCACATAGTTCCTCCTGAAAATATTATCTATTTTATAACTTGTAACTGTGAAGAAAAATATTGTGATGCAACCTGCACATATCGGTGAAGAAATTAAAAAGATATGTGTGAAGTCATGCAAAATATTTGCTAGTTGTGGAGCCCATCATAGGTAAAAAAAAGTATGTAACTTGAAAATCACGATATTTTGGTTTAAACCAAATTTTTATTGTTACTCTTTAATTGACAAATAAATATACTATAATGCTGTTTTGTGATAATGCTTTATTTACCTGTATTAACGGCTTGTCTGACATCCATACAGCATAGAACAAACCTTTCCACACTCTAAAGAAGTCATCTTCTTTGAATTCTGCAATTTAAAACAAATTTCGTTTGTAATGTGCGTTTTTAAACAATACATTTGATTAATCTTTAACGTCTTATTTCAGAATTAAATTATTTTAAATATAAATAATTTAAATGTAATTTAAGTTTTAGGGTTTTGTGACAGATCCGCAGTTTCGTTTTTGAGGTTATGTTTAACAATCCCACATGTTTAGTCTAAATGTCAGTCAAATTAATAACATACCGTATCCTTTCTCGAAGCAATTAAGTATCCATTTCTTTAACGCTTTTAATACGCGATCTCGCGTTTTCTTCTCGTTAGATGAGAGTAATTTCGCGAATTTGAATTCCTGGGCTATGACAAGAATGCGTTCTTTTTTATTCTTTTCGATTGGCCTTTTTTTGACTTTTTGTTTTTTGGTTTTCTTCTTATTATTAGTTTTCATTTTATTATCTAATATAACTTTTTAAATTAAATTCCTAAGTAAACTACGCAATTAAATACGGATAACTCACGCGGCAATGTTTGGTTATTTGAAAAACAACTGACGTTTCAAATTTGTCAAGCGGGTTGACGTTGACTTTGTTTTTTTTTATTCGTTTTTATGCCGATAGGCAACATTACTATTTTGATATTCTGCTTTATTTTCGCTGATAGCTTTTTTTTGTTATAGAAAATACAAAAAAAATACGAATTGCAGAAAGGGCAAACATATTCTAATCCACGAATTCATTAGACCGATGTCACACAGGAAACGGCTTTACGCCAAAGCAGTCTCCATTTATTTTTCGCGAACTCGGCGTAATGAAGCCACGGGGTAAATGGCATACAAACACTTCTAACTGGACTTAATTTATACATAATGCTTCGCAATCCTATTATATCGTGGAATACTTTGATGCGAGTTCAAAAGGAGTGATTAATATTAAATATACACATAGAGCAATAAGCAACGTTTATTATCAACATAACCATACAGCTTTATATTATAAATACAGGCACTTTATGTAGTAGATTTCGTTACAATAATCACATAAAAACAATAACAATATCGCAGTTTATAAGCTTATAGGCAAATTCGAAAAAAGATATGGAAATAAGTCTTGTCAAAAAAAAAATGGGGTTTATTTGGATATTGGGGATAATTGCATGGATAGGTTAGGTATAAGATATTAAATCACTTTAAAGATTCTAAAAGACTGGAAGAAGCGACGCGAACGGTTTTGAAAATTAAACGAAAAAGGAATTACTAACAATACTTGCATTATTTTAACAAAATCGTTTTCACTGTCGACGCACTTGTATAAAAACATAATCCGTCTCACTTTCTTTCTTTAAAATAGCTCCGATAGCTTTATTTGTTATATAGCTGCTATTTTTTGTATGGCTGCTTCCGTAGTGGAAGCAGACTTTAAGCCCTTTCTGGGCTACGGAAATCCGCGGCCTGCCTCGAATGACTTACTCAACACCTTGAGGTTGGTACACAGTACGCGACGCAAACTTACGAGGTAAACGGACTAATGTTCAAACTCGACTGAAATACTTCGTTACGATAAAAAATATAAATCTGTTTGTAAGCTTAAACTATTAATACACTACCTTATAGACCGCAGCCTAGCGTGTCACCGAAAGGGACAAAATATGTAGGCACATGTATATTTCACTGCCACGTTTTACACCACAAAACACGCAGCATGTTTATGTGAAATGACAATGCACTAATAGTTCACAACTCGTTTACATTTAGAATTGTTCACATTTATATTAACAAAATGGTAATTAAACGCTGACAAAAAAAAACATTTTCAGCATACCTATGTGCTGCCTTATAGAAACCGGCACGCGGCGTGAAACAGAAGATAGTGCAATCTATCTCGTTCTTATATAAGACATAAAATGAGTCCTTCTTTTTCTTGTGTGAATGAGACAAACATATCCATTGATCTATACTTTCTCTGTCTACGTTTGTAAGTTAATATGTTACACCTACACGACAAAAGTATGAAATTATTTGAATTTGAAAATTGTGTAATGCATAAAAATAGCATTTATTGTCTATTATTGTACTTTTTAACCCCTATTTTATTAAATTTGATTAGCAAAAAAGTCTGCAACAATCGTTATATTTCAAATAAGTAGGTAGTATACAAAATTATATTTCATAATTAGGTAAAATTGCTGATTTTTTTTGTGGAAAAATGATCTTCATAATATTACGATATGTTTATAAAAAATTGGAAGTAATTATAATTTAGTAAACAATTGGACTGAATTTTCTTTAATAGTATTGAGTGTAAAAAATAGACAAAAAGTCAAGTTCTAAGCAAGCAATAAAATTTATAATTATCTTTTTTATATCGAGGAAAATTTCAATTATAATCGAATAAAAATTTATAAAGCCATTCAGCCTAATACCATTTAAAATTACATAAGCGCCTCAGCAATTATTTACAATAAAACATTTTCTTATATAAAATATATTTAAAAATCTCATTGTTATATTGGAATGATTGACAATTGCACTTAAGTTTATAATAGATGCTTTTTTTACTTAAAAATAGTTAAATTTTAATATACATTTCCACTTATAATACCTTGGCACTAACAAATTGCCTGCATTATTTTGCTTAAGCCCTCATTCGAGCGGGCGTCTTTTTAACGCTCGTTTACGATTTTTTACCGCTCTCGTTCGTACGTCGCGTTTTAAATGCGCGGTCGTATGAACATATGAAAGCGCTTTTGTATATCGACTTTTTTAACGCGCGTTAAAAAAACGTCCGTGCGTAGATGCTAAATAGTAGATACAACATTAACAATTTGTTGACACTTTTCATGCTACGATTTTATGAATACTACGAGTAGATTTCAGTAGCATTGAAAGTGTTAACTATTTTTATTTCTTTTGTTTTATTTCTATATATCAAATTCCAAGCATATTAATCATCATCAGAAAGCAATGATAATGGATCGTTGACCACTGCTTCAGTCTTTGTTGGTTTTACTTCTTTAGATTTTACTGATATACTTTGTCCTGAAATAAAAAACAAATATAATTAAGATAAATTGAATTGACTCCTTTTATAAAAAAATGTAAAATAATTATGGTGGAGAATTAAAAACTTAGTCATGCCCGCCAAAGACGTGCCAGTCGTGGAGTTTGAGTTGAACATAGTCCCTACTACTACTAAACTTTTTTTTTCTTCATCAGGGTTGCCATATTTTCTTATACCTCTATAAAAAGGTTACATACCTGTGCTCTTTCCACTACTAAAGAGGTCATCACCACTGTCATCATCAAATAGTGATTTTTTCACCTCCACTTTAATATTTGTTTTCTTTTCTACTATAGTTTCTGCAGATTTTTTACTATTGTTCCCGAAAAGTTCTTCATCACTATCGGTACCGAATATATTTTTCGTATTAGTAATTGGTTTTTTATTACAAAATAATTCTGTTTCATCATCACTCATATCATCGAATATTGATGCTTTATTTTTTTTTGCTTTTTGGGAGTTTTCGATTTTTTTTGTTGAGTTTTTAGTTTCTTTTTCGATTTTATGTTGTTCGTCTGTTTTAGTTTTAACGCTTTCTTTGGAAGATTGGATTTTTTTGAATATATCATCATCAGGAACTTTACTATTCACAGGATGATGATAATTTTCATTTGTGGTTTGTGATTTTGCATTGTTGTGTTTATCCGTGTTAATATTAGTAAATATATCTTCATCATTTAAAATATATACAACTTTAGATTTAACATCTCTTACTGTACTTTCAACAGTATTTTGTATATCAATCGTTTTGTTTGTACTTTTAGGACTGTCTATTGGACTTGAGTTGTCCGTTGAATCATTGCTACCGAAGTCTATGCCAGATTTCTTAACCGCTTCTCGTCTTGCTCTCCTTGTTGATGGTCGTCTTTTTACTTGAATCTTAGCTCGTTCTTTAGATAATTTGTTATTAAGAAGTTCTGAATCCGCGTCACCTTTGAAACTGACAGATTTGACAAGAACTGGCTCGTCTGTGTCAGTTTTTTTGTCATTATCTGGGATAGATACGACTAGTCCGTCAGTTTCTTCGAGTGGTTTAGATTTCTTTGGAGAAGCGCCAGGTAATAATGTATTTACATTTATATTGATATTCACGGGCTTGAGTTTGCCAATCGATTTTTTACTACCGTCAATATCATCATTATCGTCTCTTTCGAATTTTTCTTTGTTAGCATTTGTCCGAATTTCATCAACCATTCTTGGTTCTTGGTTGTTCAATACAGAATCTTCAGATTCAAGTAGCTTAGGTAAGATATGTTCATTTGTATCATTTGTAGGTCCTGGAGACAAGTCCATATCGATAGCTGGAGGTTCATCACTAAATATCCTAAATAAATCATCTTTAGCTGGAGAACTAACATCAGGTTTCTCATCAGATATAACATCATTTTTCTTGAAGAATAACGCTTCATCATCAGAATCATCATCAAATAGTGCGTTGATATTTTTACTCTTTTTAGGTTCTTTTGGTTTTTCGAATTCTGGCGGTACATCGGTGAATATATCATTGAAAACATCTATTTCGGGAGAAGGTCGTGTAGGTAATGAGGGTAGAGGTGTATTTTCCATTTTATTAGCAAATATATCGCTGTCATTTTCGAGTTTCACACTTTCAGAGTCTTTTTCATGACTTTCTAAATCAGTCTTACTAGATGAAGGGTCATTTTCTATTTCTGGATCATCTGGTGGTAGCTCAAAAGAATCACTAACCTCTTTTATTTCTTCTCTTTTATCAACTTTAAGTTTAAACTCAGTATCTAATTCTTCTGATATTTTCTTGATTTCATTATTTAAAACATTGTTCCCATTTTTAGAATTGGAATCTTCATCTGAAATATCACTTTCTTGTTTCCTATTATTATGAAATAATTCATCGATTTCATCATTATCAAATAAAGCTGGACTTTGTTCATTTTGTTGTGTAGTTTGCGGCGTCAAGAATACAGGACTGCTAGCAAAGTTGTTCTGGTTTACTTTGTTATTAAATTCTTGTTTAGCTTCAAGCTTTTCTGTAGATTTATGTTTTGGCAGATCATTAGGTATGTCTTTATTTGTAAGTAAGGTAGTTTGAGAAAATAGATTATTATTATCATCATCTTCACTTAATTTTAATTCTTTGTTTTTTATATTTATTTGTTTTTCATTAACATTATTTAAATCTTTTATTTGAACATTAGAAAATATATCATCATCACTATCATCATCAAAAATACTTTTAATATTTTTCTTATCTTTAATTGCATTACTAGTATTCACATTATCTAATTTACTTCTAGAAGGTTCTATAGAAGATTTAATAGGAATATCTGAGAACAAATCATCATTGTCACTATCGAATAAATCTTTTGGTTCATAATTAGTATTTTTAGGAGCACTAGTTGATTCAGTAGTTACTGTTACGTTAGAAAATAAGTCTTCATCATCATCATCAAAAATTGATTTTTCATTTTTATCAGTTTCTTTAATAGGTACTTTAATAGTGCTTGTAAAGATATCATCAATATCATCGAAAAGGTTGTCACTAAAAAGGTCCACTTGATTGTCTTTTACATTTGATTCTTCTTTAATTATTTTATCTTTGTTTTTACTTTGACTAGGTTTGCTTTTATTAAAAAGATCCTCTAAAATATCTTTTTCAGGTTTTACAGATTTCTTTTCATTTGTCTCTGGTTTGTTTGTTACATTTGTTTGTGTATCATTATTCGATTTATTAATAGTTTTTGATGTTATGTTTTCGGTAAGTTTTTGTATGGATTTTTGTTTATTTTTAAACATTTCTTCGTCACTTTCATCAGAACTATATGTTTTACGGTTACGCTGTAAAATGGAGGCTCCGATATTTTCTGTTCCAAGAGATCCAAATACTGAGATACCGCCGATTGGTTTCTGTAAAACAAAAAAGAATTATTCATCCGATTCTAGAACCTATTCAATACTAAATATGGTTTATATTACCTTATCTTTAACACGTTCAGTTTCTTCAACGTTTGGTTTGTTAATTTCTTTTTGTTTATTCTCAAATAAATCATTAACAGTACTAGAATTATTTAAGCCACCAAATAAGTCTTCATTCAAACGACTTTGTTCCTTATTTGTACTAGCAGTTGGTTTATTTTGGTGCAACTCAGCAAATATATCGTCATCATCGTTGTAGTCTCCATCTGATTGATAGGTGTCATCCAGAGGAGGAGGCTCGTCGAAGAATATTGTAGCTGAGAAAAAATAATATAAAAAAATCATAGGACATGAAAATTATGTTCGGAGAATTATTTACAAGAAATTAATAAAATATGGATTTGGAACTAAAGCCGTTTTTTTTAATGTCTACCTATTTTCATAGCGTTAGCCAATCAGGGGGGTAACCCAAAGTTAATTTATTACGAAGCGATTTTATAGCGAACGTCAAAAACGTATGAAACCGACAAAGACGTTCGATATTTCAGTCGTGACGTGACTTATCGTATGTCATTGTCAGTTCAATAAATATTCGTCGATTCCATCGGTGATATCGCCAATCGAAAAGTACTGTGGGTTACCCCTAAAGCTGTATCGATAGTGGCGCCACACAGATTGATCAATCAAATACCGAGATATAAATTAAAAAGGTAATACTCACAAGTTAGAGGTTTTTGTGGTTTATAAACATGAGCGGGAATCGGTTGTGGTTTTATTTCTGGTTCCGACGTTCTCACAGGAATCTGAAAAAAGAAATAATTTTAATTAGCAATGAATAGGCTAATTAGCAGTTAAAAATTAGCTTGTTGTAAATTTTGTATATTAAAATACGACTTCAAATGAATATTTGTTACCCTAAGCCGAAGTAAAACTTCGTTATCGCGAACTCAGTCTAATGAAGCCAGGGTAAGGACAAGAAACAAATTAAACAACTGAAATTAAACATAGAATACAAATATTAATCAACTAGCTGTTGTTCGCGGCTTCGTCCGCGCGGAATAAAAAATATAGTCTATGATACTCGGGGATAATGTAGCTTTCTGACAGTTAAATATTTTTTTTAAATCGGTCCAGTAGTTTTTGAGTTATTTCAATACATACAACAATACAAAGTTTCTCTCTTTATAATATCAGTATAGTTTTATTTATTATCTATACCTCAGGTATATTCCCGCCTAATTTCCGCGCCAACTCGGCGGCGACGTGCGCCTGGCTGACGGCCGCGGGTCCGCTCGGCTCAGACTCCACCATAGAACTACTTGATGATATCTACAAACATTATTAATATAAATTGATGTATAGTTTTAACTTTAAAATGTACGATACTATACATTTAGAGATTCTGAGTACGAATTTGATTAATTCATGTTGTCAAAAACTGTAAGAAAATTCGCTATTTTAGCATCAGCAAGTAAACATTTGCCACATTTTTTGTATAAAACCAATTTTAAAATAATAGCTATTACTTGCAAGTTCGTCCGCGTGGAATTAAAAAATACAAAAATAGCCTATGTTAATGTTTTTGAAATGTGCCCAGTACTTTTTGAGTTATTTCAATACATACAAATATACAAATCTTTCCTATTTATAATATTAGTATAGATTAAATGTTACCGTTCTCTGTGGTATATTCAATCTGTCTGTTTGTACATCGGATTCTTCGGATTCGGACTGTGAGTACTCGTCCGGTGCTGCCTCCGCTACCTTGGATGTAGAACTATCGCTGTCACTGTCTTCTGCTATAAGACCTATAGAGAGAGAAGCAAATAAATAAGCTATCATTCTTACTATATGTCCACACCGAAGAGCGCGGAGCCTACCCTAAGGAGTGACTAGGCCATAGTCAACGCTGGCCCAGTGCGTGACTTCACACATATCTTTAAAATTCCTTATGTGCAGACATCACGATGTTTTCCTTCACCGTAAGAGCGTCGGGTAAATATGTACATATGATATTCGAAAAACATAGAAAGAAAGAAAGAGAAAGAAAACAAATTTATTGCCACACAGTACGACAAAATAAATTAAATTAAAATAGTAAATAAAGGAAAAAAAAGAGTGGCAATGGGAGCCAGCTCAGGATATGCAGGGACAGCCAAAACCGTCCCTGCGCTGGTTTTCAGCTAGCTCCCTTTGCACTTATCTGAAAAAAATTACATAACCGGAGGGGGTAACTAATTCTAGTATACATATCGATAGATGGCGGGATTCGAACTCGGGACCTGCAGATTACGAGGCAAGAGCTAAACCCCTGAGCCACCGAGGTTCTTATCATGCTATCCATAAGCTAGCATCACAATAACATTTCATGTAATGTTATGACAAAATAATTTTGAAGGTTTTCAGTGTATTTTTTTTCTTATATTTAAAACTTTTTTGTGAGTGTTGTGTACGCCTGTCATCTGTTTGTTCTTCCATTTGTTTCCTATTATTTGTATAGTGTTTAGACTGTCATAGTTTGTAGAACATGCAATTGGTGTCCCTTAATAAATAAATAAAAATGACTCACCAGCATGCCACTTCCTCTTCCATGCTTGAGTTCCTATGATATGAGGTAATGGTCTATGGGTATAAAGATCTTTAGGCCTAAATACCATTCTGTAAATAAATTATAATTTAATTTTCCTAATATTAAACTGGAAAGTTACTATGGATGGATTTTTAAAAGTATGTCCAGAATGCTATAACTAACTAAAACTCTTTATTACTAGCCGTTATTTGCGACTTCGTCCGTATGGAATTAAATAATATAGTCTATGTTACTCGGGGATAATGTACCTTTAAATAGTGAAAGAATTTTTGAAATCGGTCCAATAGTTCTTGTGTTATTTCCAAATATACAAAAATACAAAGTTTTCCCCTTTATAATATTAGTATAGATAAATAGTGAATTTATATATTTTTTTTCTTGTTTGACATACCTGCCTTCATCATCGTCAGTGTCAGAATCACTCTCACTGTTCAATATTCTGACACACTCGTGCATTGACTCTAAAATCTTAAGGCTCTGTTTTATGTTTGACAATTCTGATTCCGGATCCTTTGTGGGTAGTTGCTAAAGAGAAATCTGATATTAAATATTTAAATTTGGAACATCCTACTAGCGCCATCTATTAGAAATTAATACAGATTATTATGGATAACAGCGCCATCTAGTGTATTCGTTTTATTTTCAACATACTAAAATAAGATTTGTTGGCCGTTTTCCGTTGGGCCATTCGGCCTAATGGTACAAACTCCTTTGGGTTGATTCATTGTATAGTTTTGGTTGACACAATGGGAAAAACACCTGGTTCTTATTCAAACTATATAGGAGTCGGGCCTGTTTTTACAACCCGTTTATAGTCTCTTCAGTGTCATCTACATAATACAGTCAAACCTCGATAAGCGAGACCTGGTTAAGCAAGAGTTATTCTCTGGTTCTGACGAGCTACCTCCATTAGAGAGAAACCTCTATAAGCAAGACAAATATCGCGGTCCCTTGGACTCTCGCTATCTAGGTTCGACTATTAAAAAATAAATTCTTACCTTATTTTGTATATCTTCATTAGTAACAACTATATCGTCTTCATAAACTCTACTTTCAATAAACTGACTATTGCTCAGGGCCATGAACCTGTTTCATTTGAAAAACACAACTATAATAATTTACATATATTTTGCTAAAGGTTAATAGTACCACAGATAATATAATTAACACAGACCCTACAAGACAATGGAATATATTTAATATTTTGCTAGTTTTTAATGTAATAAATTTCAAGTTTTTAATGTAGTAAATACTTCATTTTTCTACAGTTGTCAGATATCTTGGTGGCTCTTAACTTTGTGCAAGTCACACGGTGTGCATATTTTTGGTAGAAGTGGGTTAGAGAATGGGCACCGTGCAGTGCCCTAAACCTTGGGCAGCCAAGATATTTGAATAAAATACTCATTTACAAATTATTTGTTAAGTAAACAACATTGTAGAATATATTTATTTACTTGTTATTGACATTCTGCAAATCAATATTAGCGCCATCTAGTGCATTTGTCATTTCTTCCAATTTTGTATTTGTTTCTTGACATCGAGTCATTATTTTCTGCAAATAGGCAATATATGAAACAAGAATTTTGTAATTACATTAATATAGTTAAAACCACAGGTTTGGAAACTTTTATCAGATGCTGTAAAGATTTCTTTTTTTCCGAGTGTGTCCTCCAGTGAGGGCAACTACTTATCACATAGTGTTTAAAAGTGTTAAGGATTTGTATATGGCAGTAACTAGTTGAAAATTAAAAGAAATTTTAACTTTACTATCTACTGACATTCTAGGAAAAAGTAAAAATCTAATGATACCTTTCTAATCACATTGGAAAAATTTAAACAAAGCATTTATAAGTATTATGACCTTTTGTTACTCAGGTAAAAACCAGTTGTTATCTATGTTTTTTACAGATAAATAAATATATTTTACCTGATGAATATCTTGTAAGATGTTGAGAAGCTGTTTGTCTCCAGCGAGGCTCCAATGAGGAGCCATGCTCCGTAATGTAGCAGTGTTAGTTTTCTCCATTGTATTCTAAAAATATATCTCAGTATATGTTAAGATTACCATGAATATGTGTATTTAATATCCTTAAAAATAAGTAAATAAGTATTAATGAAGAATTAGACTAGCTTTGTGTATGACAGTTAACTTTAAACTACACTTTGCTACACAAAAAGGGGAGGATTCCAACTTTATTTTACTTTTTATCTATATTATTCACAAATTACTATAACACATAAGAAAAACTGTATTAAACATGTACAAAATATTGGCCACTATTTTTAACTGATCTTTAAAAATTTGGCAATTAAAAAACATGGAAATGTTCCAAATTTTTTTAATAAAATCTCAGTACTTGTTTGTGTAACTTACCTACGCAATTTAAAACATTACTGTTAGAAAGTCTATTTTGGAGCGACTTCATACACAAATAATTAAGTTCTTCACTTTCCACTAACACACATTCTAACTTTTGCGTTTCTAAGATAGAAAAAAATAAGTAATTAGACGAAAACTTCACTAAACATTGTAATAGTTTCACTGGGTTTTACTCAACAAAATGTTAAAAAACTTCCAATGATTCCACATAGTTGTGTTTAACCAATGTAATAAATTCAATGTTTTATAGTTAGAACAACATATTATTCTGATTGGATAAAATTTTATTAAATTAAACTGGTTTGTTGTTAGATTTTAATCAAAATGTACCTTATATACGGACACGGGACAGTTGACATTGACAACTTGTTGACAATGACAACAATAATTTTGACCGTAGAATGTTGCCAGATTAATGTTTGTATTTAGAACTGAACCTTAGATTTTTATGAAAACAGACGAGACGTAGAAGAAAGTTTTTTGTCATAAAGCCTGTTCTATCTCCTAAATAAAACCCTAAACATATAATATACACCCAAAAACAGAGCGTTGCAGCTGCTATAAAAATGTAATAAAGAATAAAAAACAAAAACAGATATTACTTAATGAAAATATTTTTGAATAGTTAGGTAAAGGTTTTCGTATTAAAAATAGTTACCTTTGATATTTGATCTCCGATGTCAATAACATGCACTTTATCAACTCTAACAAAAGTTATGGGATAGCGCCCACCAGGGCCAGTAGCAAATCATAACGCGTTTGGTCTTATGCTAATGTAAGTTATGTACTGAATTTTCAATACTTACAATGCAGCAATACCTTTCATGAGAATATTACGCGAATGACAGGAAGCATGGTTAATTTCCATTAGGAGTCATATCCGTTCAATACTATGATAATGTCGTGTGACTGGCCTTCTATTGCGTAGCTTATACATAATACCCATACATATGTATAAACATAACATCACATGTTGCAGAAATATTAATTTTTATTATTATAAACCAGTATTCTATACTAGAGACTCTATGGTTACATAATAGTTAGAGCGTGAATTTTTTTTACCAAAGGTTGCAAATTTTTTTATTGTTTTTTACTATTGCATTTATACTATTTCTCTTTTATAAAACTTCTTTTAGACAACCGTGCATCTTCAGAATCCTACGTGAAAGGTTTTTTTTACGAGAGTAGGGAGCAAACGGTTGGTGGGAACACCAAGTTAGATCAAGTGTAAAAATAAATATTGCCTTGGAAATCTATTTCGATTATTTATCATATAAAGTTCATTTCCCAATAAAACAGGCAAAACATTGATCACTATCACAGTTAGGGTACGACAAAAAAATACCTACAATCTGTTCACAGCACGGGGTAAACGAAATTGTGAAGATATTTTGGGGTCGCACGTGATTGGACATTAATGTTAGTTTTTACCAACAGAACAGGTAAAAAATTACATTGAACCATTTCGATACAATACACTCACGTAGAGTCGCGTAGGCTCAGTTTAACGAAGCGATGTTTTAGAGTTTTTTTTCGTAATGAGCTTAATCAAGAGAAATAGAAGTTTCTAAAACTGAGACTTAAGCCTTGTTAAGACCAAGTTAGTATTATAGTCGAGTAGCAAGTAGCACGTATCCGAACAAAGGATTTTCTAATCTACTCTAATAAAATGTTCCTGTTCAGACACGTTTAGTTACTAAATTAATATCATAGTGCGTAGGTTTAGGCTTAAACGAGTCCGAACAATAGTAAATACTTTGTTCGGATAAATACTACTTGCTACTCGACTAAAATACTATCCTGGTGCGAACAAGGCTTAAGTTTAAGTTAGCAAATAGTTACAAGTAACAACCACTCTAATGATTTTGGATGGTACTGAATAGTTAGTATTTCTTATGTGTATTTTACTTTATAGTTATTAACATAACCTCTGGTATGATATATCTAAACACACTCGAAAATATGTATACAGAAGAGTGAAATCTTTCTTCCTCTAAATAGGAATTGGCCAATATGGCTTTCTTAAGTACTAACATTTTTTGTATTCAAACCACAAATTCAACATCGTTTGACTTGAGTTAAAGCTAGTGCGTCTTTTTTCCAGCCAGTAATAAAATAAAGCTGCTTTATATTAAAACTGCGTGCGTAATTTAATAGAATTTATTATGGACATGACTCAGAATTTAAACTAGCGCTCAGTATAACTGAAAGTCTGCGTACCCTAGAGTAATCGCACAACAATGCAGTCAACAATTTATTTTCTTATGTGGTGCAAAGTTGTGGACAAGTCGCTTATGATTGTTTAAACGACTTTTTTTTTTAAATAGCCAAATATTACTTAGCCATTAAAAAAACAGCCAGTTGCTTATAAAAAAAATATTAATGTTTTTTGTTCTAAACACATAAAATGAAACTAATATTTCTGGCCAGTCCTAACTTGGCTTCATTCGACCGATGTCAGACACAAACGGCCTTACGCTGAAGCAAAATCTACGTTGTTTTCGTAAACTCGGTCTAATGAAGCCATAGAGTAATCGTAACAATTTTTTTTAAATTTTGAAGGCACGTAATTATCTCGCTTCAGTTTAAAACTTTGACCACACGTCAATCACTTCAAGGCAGGTGAAAGTTTCTCTTTATCATTCAAGAATAGTATTACTGGCAACTAACTGTTTTATTTTTAATTTCTTTGTATAAAACATAAAAATAGCCTTTTATTTAATACAATAGTGCTTTAGGGGTTAATTTTATGATTTTAAAAACTTTATTTAAATTTCATAACATACGTTATTAATTATCTTAGTTAATCTTGTTGGCGTCACCATTTTTAATTATCCAGGCCAGCGGCATTCCTATATTATTGCAAAACTTACGAACAAAAACAATTTAGTACAGGGAGTTGAAAGAACTCTAAGTAGTTGCCACGGGCCACACTTACGTGTTAGTTTAGTTGTACAAATATAATAGTTGACGCTTAAGGTGAGCGCCCATCGCAAGAGAGTAAAGAGCTGAGCGGAAGCTGGACGGCCCGATTTTCCACTTTCATACGAAACTGCACACTTGTGTTCCCACCAACAAAGAAACATGAGATGTGTCAAAAAGAGCCGAAATATTCTAGAGAACCGAGCTGTGTTAAATGAGACAGCTGCGTTTTCACGTTGGACTCGCTTAGCTCAGCTCTTTGTTGTTGGGGAAGCAAGCACATTTGAGGGCGCTCAGCTCACCATGTCTCGCTCGCTACTCTTTAGCGGTGGGCGCTCGGCTTTACTTATGGTGGCTATGCATAAGTATTTCTACGTTTAATAATACCTTAGACAGGTCCTTAGTGTAGATTTCTTACACTAAACTTACACTAAGACACGACCGTTGTAACCAATCGACTATGATTGCTTAAAATGTCCTCTTAAATTTAAATTTTTTTAAGTACTTAAAAATTATATTAATAAAAACTCCTACAGATAGGTAAGAGAAAATAACTTTTAGTTGAAAGGGTTGAAAGTAATATTTCATATTTATTCTCCTTGGGTAAATGCATCGATTGTAAGTCCATTTCTCTTCGTGAATGATTACAGATTGCAAGTGCAAGAGACATAATCGTGTACTTTCGTTAATGGCGTTTCGCTTCTAGCCGTGCTTCACAATGATGGGAACAGAGCACTTAACTATTACACATTTTCCTTTCATTTTATTATTTAACAACGTTCACACGACGTCGCATAGTTTTTCGCGGGCTTTTTCAGGTCATGTCAATAAATGTCATTGTTCGACATAGTTAAAAAAATAACATGAATGGGGTTACCATATATGATTACTTGTAATATAATTAGAGAAGAATTACTCAAGATTTAAAAACAAATGTATTGCGGAATAATCATGAAAGTTATTTAGTATTACAAAAATAATAATAAATGTTCTTATTTAAGTATTAATCGGGTTTATTAGATTGTAGACAAAGACGTTAACGCCCCCTGACGGCGACAAAAAAAGCTTCGAACGTAGGACGACATTTTGGCGCCTCAAGGTCGCTCCCCTATCTCGTGCCCTAGACACGTGCCTATTTTCCCTTGGAGATTATCCGTCACTGGGGAGCATGTCAATCGTAACACAACTAACAATAGTTTTAGTAAGAGAAACGAGTAGCATTCAGAAATTATTGCTTCTGTAAGTGCACAACTCTCCGTGAAAAAATACAAATAAATGACACGTCTCTAGCGAAAATCACTCCAGTCGTTAAGGCTACAAGGTCGTAGCCTTGACATAAACATAACATCTTTACTTACTCCTAAAACACATTACCGTCTCGTCAGTAAGGTAACAAGAAACTTGAAATCGAACAGAAACCTTTACTTAGTTTAGTTTTCTCATGAACTGAGACATTGATGGCTCACTTACCAAAGTTACGTACCTTGTAACTTAAAGTTACTTACTGGCTTGTACTAGTTACTTAGTATAATGTTGGTGCCATAATTTCTTGTAAATTATACATTGACTGTTCAAATGTATGGGAAAGTCGTAATTTATTAGAAATTGAAGAAACAATCCTGCATTGTTTGTCCACAATTAGCGAGGTATGAAAGGCGGCCGATGCACTACTTTCTTCGGTGGCCCCTTTTGGATCGTTCGGTCAGTTGAGGCGATTTACGCACCTTCTAACATTATGATTACGAAATTAAGTTATGCCGAAAAGGGGAATAAAATCACAGCTGTATATGAAAACCAAGTATTTTTATAGCATTTAAAAAAAAATTACAATTCACCCACACAGAATACAGGCGTGAAAAGAAAGCAATTCCGTGTTTCGTCTGACCAGTGTGGTGCCGGAGGGCTAATTTTAGTCCACTTTCCCTTCCTATCCTTTTCTTATAAGGAAATGAAGGGAAGGGGAAGTGGATTTGGTGGGGGAGGGGACGCTTTGGAAGAGGAATTATCCTTTTGCTGTGCGTCTCCTCGACCGTAGATTAAAGCTAAGCAATGCATGTCCATTTGCAATTGTCTATGGGCAGCGGTCGCTTCTCTATTTCGGCATATCAGGGTGGCTGCTTGCTCATTTGCCACTTTATAATATAAAAAATACCCGAAAATATCATGAAAGTTCTAGTGGAGAAGTCAATTATTAACTTGGCGGGTAATTCACGAATTTGTTATCACTTAACTTCAAAGTTACGGCAAGTCCATGTGCAATAAAGATACTTAATTGTTAAATCGGTGAAATACTTTCTAATAATCCTAAAAGCGTAAAATATTTTAAAACCATTTCGCAATTATCACCCACAGCCAGAAGTTAAAACATAAAGCTGGTCGTAAGTAGCAAAGGATTTAAAGTTAAAAAGAGATTAAAGCTGTTTTCTTAGAGTGTAATCCCTGTAACAACTTAATATGTGAAATTACAAAAATAAGTTTGTAAAAATCAGCTGGAATTTGTATATTAAAAACTGTGTAACTAACCTGTAAAAGAAGCCACTTTGTACGTAAATAATGTACCGATTTTTTAAGTTTTAAAATATTTTATGGATATTTTATACATTTAGTTTAGAAGTTTAGAGCATAATTTCCACTTTTATTTCCTACATCAGTAAATAAATACGTTATATTTTAAAATTTTTAAACTGAAGCACTACTTACTCAAGAACATTTCCGAAGTTATCCGAAGAACGACGAAACCACAATGAAAGTTGCTTGATAGTGTTGCTATAAGTATAAAATTACCAAAGTTTTTGGTAAAATTCGATTAAATTATTTGAAACTTAAATCAATTAACAAAAGTGTTTTTTGTTCTTTTACAGAATATTCACGAAACTGTATTGCTTACTTTAAATATTATAGATTAGTTAAAATATTAGTACTCATCTTAGTATTAAAGTATTAAAATAAATAAAAGAAACACTTGTTAAGTATTTTTCAGTTGGTGTTTTATATTTGTAATTTTTCCGTTGTTAAAATTAATATTTCTATATTTTTTAAGCGTGGAGTAAGCGCGCATAGTACTGGCAACACGGTACAGGTTTTTTTCACTCCGCCTCAGTTGGACTGGAGCGCTCAGAGGGGGAGTATGTTTCGCTGTTGCTCTCGGCTCGAGACTACTTTTACGTTGAACAGTTGGAACCGGTTTTGAAAGTGTACGAGGTGTGGCGTGGGCGAGTGCTTACCGCGTTCAACCATCGAACATTATTTTATTAAGTTCAAAATAACTTTTGTGTTTTGTGCGACAAACTATAGTGACTCACTATCTACTTTCAAAACGCTATCAAGAAATCCAGGTATGTTTCGATAGTAAACTCCTTTGTTATCAATTTATTAACTCGTTCGTTTATCTATACTTGTGTTCGAGATATTCGTATAAGAATCAATGCGCGCTTTAATTTTAGTTTAAACCTAGAAAATACGTAAATATTTTTTCCACTTTTTTTATTAATTTCAAGTAATGTTAAGTTTTATTTATTATATTAAAAAGAAATCGTGGTTATAAACTAAACTTTATCGTCGATGATAGTGGTTTAGCTTAGTTATTTTATTCAAATAACTAAGTAATTCGGTTTTATCAGAACACATACCTACTTATTATTAAGTTATAGGTTTAGTTAATATTCCGTAGACAAAACATGTTTACTTGAGTATTTGACTCATCGGTTGACAATTTTATATCCGTTTACTTAACATCCAGTCTCACAAACTATTTAATTTATTATTTTAATAGTACAGTTGAATACTAAAATTTATTATGGTTAGTTCTTTTACTCTTTGTGTTTTACTTTAATATGTCTAAGTGGGTACTTGATAAAATATAAGGAAGATAACTTTCTGTTGGAATTCGGTTAAAAACAATGTAGTAACTTTTTACTAAGGCAATTAAAATGTTGAGATACCTTTTGGGTATTACTCTGGTTGGAAAAATGGACCGTCTGGGACTGGTCAAACGATTTTTTGAATATCTTTTGTTAGATTGAATTTTCTAGTCCCCCGGGGGACCAAACTCAACTAGGTGTATAGGCAAGTTTTTGGGGTTTTTCGTATCGTGATATTTGATCCCATATTACGACAAAATGATTACCAAAAAATGTGTTTTCCAAATACCGATCTTGGTCGACACGGACACCTTTGACATTTTAAAGCATTCCGTGTAGAACCGCCTTTACCCTAGGACTTCATTACATCGAGTTCGCCATCAGAACGGAGATTTTGATTCGGCGTAAGGCCGTTTTTGGATGACATCGGTCTAATGACGCCCTAGGGTTAGCGACCGTTTAAAATCTTAGACAAAATCTGATAGCTATATATTTTTTAGGTTTTATCCGAATCTGAAGTGTTGAATACGTATCAAACACTTTATTTTATAGGTTATTTAATTACATCTATTTAGAAGCTTTATAACCTTACCATTCCTTCAAATATGTACCTACATCAAAGTGTATCTTCATCAAACGGCAAAGTATACTACTTGAATTGCTTTTGAGGTTTGCTTTCGATACGGTTTTCAAACGTTTCTGTGCTTCTCTTTTTATTTACACAACGTCGGTTACGTTGGAATACGTTTAATTCTAGATACGGAATTGTGAAAACCAATCAGAGATAACTAGAGATTTTAATTTACTGCATAGTACCTAGGTATACACGTCTTTTTATGTTACGAAAAGAAACGAACTTTGACATTTGCAACTTGTGCAAAAGGCAAAGGCAATTTGTGCATGCAGCCACATTTTAAATCACGTTAAATTTAAAATAAATAAAAGAAAAATGTAAGATGCTGTAAAAGGACGTATTTGTTGCTCAGTACTTTTTAAAAAGAAGTAATAATGTACTTTCAAAAGGCGCTCGACGTCGCATTTTCCGAATGTGATAGGATACTACGAACGAGTCTATGCCCGCGTGCCCCCGACCGGTTTGGACCAGTTTTATTTAGAATCCTTGTTTCTAGGCTGGGGATGCCACGTTTTAAGTTTCATATAAACGGATTTATTTTTTTCTTAAACTCCCATAACATCTTTAAGTATTTCAATTGCATTATTTTAAAAATAATCGTTAAGTAATCCTAAGACCACGCCCATCAGTTTTTTTTTAAATTACGAAACTATCCTTAGGTCACATGAAAAATTTTTAACTTAACAAAAATCTCGTTATTTTAAGTTTTATCATCTCGTTATTGTTGTATTAAAGTCTACCTGTAGTATTTTTTCAAACAGAGCGCAAAACCAATTATTTTCATTCCATAACATGTCTAAAATAGGAAAAATACTGGTCACCCTAAAGGTTAGGATAGTTTATAGCGTCTGACGAGTATATAATATGTATAATGTTACGAGGCTATTAAAGTCGTTGGAAAGATTCAAGCGCGTAACTTTGGAGGTATATATTTATATTATTGTAGTTGTGTGAGCATAGTATGACATAAGAATAAAGATAGGGAGCATTATGAGCATGTGATATTGAGAAAGCATAGACTAATTTTATGAACAAACACAGATGTTATTTTCCAGACAAGATCTTGCTAACACCTAACTCCATTTGTGTATCCTTATTTTTTTTAAGGTTACATTACCTTAATATCTTGTATGCGCAGATCCTTTCAGTTTTAAAATAGTGTAAATTTTATGGACGATAAAATTTTTAACGATGCTTCTGTTTTATTAATGACATAAAAATATGATGATGATAAAGACAGTCGAGTTTCGTTGGTGGTTTATGTTTATGCTTTTAAATATTTTCTAATTTGAACACCCATGGTGGAATCAAAGTTACTTGTTGAAACAAAGCTTTTTTTGGCCATGGGTTACTTTTCTGCCTTGTAAATTTCGGGAAACGGAACGTTATTCTAAGAAAATGGCCGCTGAATTTATCCTTGACAGTTTATTAAGCCTTCGACAATGCTCTCTACATAGAAGCAGTACTTCATGTTTTTATTTATAGGTTTATTTCGATTCTTTTTACTCTTGCTGTTAGTACTTTCATCATATACTAATCTAAACTTCTAAGTCGCTCACACAGACGCACTCAGAGTTCTTTAGTTACTTAATACGGAACCCTGACCACTTATGTCTGCAACAGGTTGCGTGATTGCGAGCATAGGCCCGTTTCAAGTGGCATATTAAAAAAAGTAAAAACTGCCACAGACCGCCGAACCGTAAAGCTTAACTGGGTTATTTAGTTACTTTTAGAATAAATTACCGAATTTGTTATCTATGGTTAACATGTGAAGTTGAGAGTGAAATATGAATGAGGGTAATGAAATTAAATTGTTTTATTTATACAAATGTTTGAAATAAAAAAAAAAACTATTATTGAGTAATGTAGGTTGGTTTTATTAACATGAATCATTTTGGTGCAAAATAAATGAATCGACATGTTACTAACAGTTGTCATCTATACTAATGTTATAAAGAGGAAAGATTTGTATTTTGTTTGTATTAAAAGAACTCAAAAACTACTGGACTGGATTCTTTCACCATTAGTACCATAGGCGTACCATATTTTTTAATTTCGCGTACACGAAGTCGCAAGCAAGAGCTAGTATTGAAATATTTCGAGAATTGTTAGTGGTAATCATTGTTTTAATTAGTAAATGTTGAAATGAAAAGTTTTATACAGATAATATTTTAGTGGATTTTAATTAACCACGGGTTTAACCGCCGCCCGGAAGGTTGTTAGTTCAAACATTGTGAACATGTTTTAAACGTGATGGTGAAGTTTTAACAGTTTTAGAAATATTCGCGGACAAACATTTGCTTAATGTTTGTTTGAAACCGCTCGGGCTTCATTTACATGGAAACCGACTTCGTTCATTTCTAAAATATATTTCATGTAATTTGAATACGAAATCTGCTTATTTTTGCTTTTTAGTGATGCTGTGGCAAATCTCTTACCTTAGTATGCTGCCACAGGAAAGTCTAAATTATCTTTTCAATATTGATGTCTCTCTGTTTTTTTTTTCAATGATGGACCAAACTTGCAATTGTACTTTTAAAGCTTACTCGCTCTGTCTTACATAAGTAATAACTGATAATCTCATGGTACAAGGCGGAACATCGACTACACGCAAACATTTAAAACAATCACTTTCTATAAGAGAAGTCTACGTTCGTGGGAAAATCTATTGTTACGACATCAATGAACTATTTTGGCGCGTTTTTTTATTCCCGCCAAGATGCAGTTGCGTTTATATAATTATAATTAAGACATGATTAACGCGGATTATCGACGAGATTAATCATCGGAAGTATTAAAGAGGTTCCTGTTTCACAATTGTAGTTTATTGTCTTCCTAACTATTTAATAAGAAGAAGGTTTTATGTCATTGTTAATTTTTCAAAAGGACGACCACTGTCTGTTTACTGTTTAATTCGGAAATGCTAATTATAATTCACTCGGATTACAACAAATCTTCCCTAAAACAAGAATAATATTCAAAGCTCAGGTTAGATTGTTTTTAAATCCAGTAATTATATTTAGCAAGATGGCTTACAATTCCAATTAATTTGGCGGACGGAAAAACAAGATGGTGGATCCTATTGGGAATATTAATTAATCAAAAATAATTTATAAATCGGTTTTCAATTAGTTATAGCAGTGTTTACTTTTAATAATGTTCGTAAAATCGAATTATACAATCTTGTAAGTTTGAAAATTCGTCTAGAAATTAAAGATAGAATTATTTATTTTACGAAGTCGGCATAATGAGATTTGTCTTTCGTCTGTCGAGATTTTCAAGCTTGATGTAAGTAAATTAACAGTAAGTTGTTAATTATCAACTGTTGCTTCATTAATTAATGTAGAATTTGTAACTAAATTAAAATATATTTCAGCAGAATTTGATTTATTTCAACAAAATAATCTGTCTCGTTTAACGCTCAAAGATCTTTTCAGATTGGCTCAGAATTACGTAGTGATTCTAAAATATTATAATTGTTATAACTAACCTTTTTTATTTGCAAAATTGTTCACCTAATTTATTCCTTCTCTTCAATTTATTTCGAAAGGACGACGTTCGAAAAAAAATGATTGTAGGACTAAAAACATCTTGATATAAGCTTGATTGGCAGTCTGTCCGTCTCTATGGTTATTCGAGCATATTTTCCAAAGCCTCTCCCCACGTTTGTGCGTTGGCTTTCTGCTTACTGATTGAAATAATTGGCTTCGTTTCTCTCGAGCCTTCACTGAATTCTGTCGATGTTAGTTTTACGTTTGGATTAATATGATTTTAGATTGTCAATTGTAAAAGAACATTATATATTTTTTTGGTAAACTTTCATAATTTTCTTTTGAACGCTATCATACATTTTTATTGACATTACCAAAACCTATTTCGATCTAGCGTTGAATAATACAGTGTAAAACCTTAATCAATATGAAATGTTGTAACTTCGGTTTGAAAACAAAGTTCTAGAACTATATTTCACTTCAAAGTTTGTTTATTTCGCAACAAAATACTGATAACAATTATAGTGGAGGTGCAAGACGAATGGTGTAGCCGGGTTTAAAGTAATTAGTGACAGGACGGACTCCATCCATTCTGGATAGAGCACAGGGTTGCCACACGATAAAAACTAGCAAGTTTCCACAAATTGATAAGTATTACGTGGTCTCAGTGTATATTTGGAAGATACATCTACGTTAAGGGTTACCCTTAGACTTTGAGTTTAGCAGTAAGTTACCAGCATATTCAGTATTTAAAAGCAAACTTAACTTGGCTTCAGTTTCAGGCTTGAGCGTAGGCTCACTGGATATTTTTTAAAAGCTCTTTGTTATCAACGCGGCCAATGTTTTGGGTTTTTTGGGAAGCTGCCAGCACGTACGTGTAACTTTTAGGGTTGTATAAAATAGGTTATTTGTAAATCACGCGATGCCGTTTGTTAAGTAAAGGTGTTTTTCGGTTTTCATTTGTTTCATTTGATTAAAAAATAAATCATAAAACTAGAATATGCTATCCCTTTCTAATTATTATCTTCCTAATCTAATTAGGATAAATCGTGAGAGTTGAAAAGATCGTGACGTGAAAGTTTGTATATACTTTAATCGTGAGTCATCAAAATTCTCTTTCATATGGCCAGGCCAATATTAACTTAACTTATTTAGAAAATAAAATAAAAATGATATTCGTGGCAACCCTACATTGTGCACTAGCGCGTCTATGATGAATGAAGCCGCCACTAAAGAAAACAATATTAGGGCTGGCACCCCAATGTTTTACGAAACGTCTGGTTTTTGGCAAAATTTTAAAGTAATTTAAATAAACCGTCCCGGGTCGAAACCCGGCGTGGAATGCAGGCGACGATCCCTAGGGATGTGTTCGTTAGCGGCTGGAATTCACGGCATTTTAGTGTTACTCTTATTCAGAACCCTTTATAGAAAAGTCCCTTTTTTGTTTGTTTTCATTTTGAATTAAATATAATTAAATCTTTCTCGTTGGTGATAATGTTTACTATTTGATTTTTACATTAGCATTTACACAACACGCGTAGAAATCGAAATAATATTGCACGTCGACGAATAAGTAAGTTTTAATAACTGGCAACTTTTAATCGGATGATAAAAAGTTGCCAGTGTGCGGGGGCGCTTATTGTTATTGAGCGCTAGTCTGATGAAATTGAAGAATGTACTGTATTGTATAAAATAAATTAGTAACAAGAGATTCCCTTTTCTCTCTAACCCCAAATTAGCCTTTCTGTTATAAATAACTCAATGTTATATGCCACATTAAATGTTTCTGTCTTAATATAATACGGTCGTGGGTTCTTACTTAAGAGGTTACTGAGCCCAGCGGCATCACTCTAGCACTAATTACATTAGCAGTATTACTATAATTTTCAACCAGACGTACCTATTTCATAGCGGCACTCACAAAGGTTCCCTGACGGCGCGAAAGGCGGTGCAAATATCCGTTTTAATTAGACAAAGAGCTGAGAATTTTAGGTTTGCATTTTTAATGCGTTATTAATGAAATTCACGCTTCACGGCTTGTTAAAGAGATTATGTATTTAAAACGAGGATTATAAGAATATATTAAAGTTGATAATTTTGAATAAAAGTGCTTCTATGTGATTACCGAGTTGTCTTTGTTATTAACTAGCTGTTACTCGCGATTTCGTTCGCCCGGAATTAAAAAATATAGCCTCATAGCCATAAAAAAAATCTCAGTGATGTAGCTTTATTTTGAAATCTGTGTAGTTTTTGAGTTATCTCAATATATCCAAAAATGCAATTCTTTTCTATATCACGTATTTTAATAGAATATTTAATATGATTAAAGTAGCTACAATGTTTTCTAAACAATTAACCCAACTTGTTACGGTCTAGTTTGTTTTTCTAGGTCTTTCATTGTTAGTAAAGCATTTTGCTATGTCTAGTTAATTATAATGGCTAACTAAATATGCAATTATATGAAATACAGAAAACCGTAAATACGTATGTAAAGAGTCGAGTTTCATTTATACAATAAAAATTCTATATAGTAAGTAAGGCAATCAAAAAACATAAAAAAATGATTTTATTTTCATACAAAAAACAATAAACATACAGACGATTTGAGAAGCTCATCCTTTTGGAAGTCAAATAATATGCAAAGCTTTAAATAAGAAATTAGAAACGTGAAGAAACATACAGAAAAAGATTTAAAATTTGTTATTTTACGTAAAGAAGATTAATAACGTAAAACAAGAGATGATTTCTACATGTTGACATTAACTTCGTCGTGGCCTCATTTGCGACGTAAATTGTTGAAGGTTCCGCAAAACTTTACCGCCTATAAAGGGGGCCCTAACGCAACAAATATGGCAACACAGCTTAATTTCACGACATCCTAACCTCCGTCGTGGTTTAATCTTTACTCATGGCAACACTGAGACGCGCAGATTTATCGTCACCAACCCGCTGCCTAATAAGGTATAGGATTACATTTTATTACAGCGGAATGTTGGTTCATTAATTTG
The DNA here is from genome assembly GCA_013186455.1 of Papilio dardanus tibullus. Classification (NCBI taxonomy): domain Eukaryota; kingdom Metazoa; phylum Arthropoda; class Insecta; order Lepidoptera; family Papilionidae; genus Papilio; species Papilio dardanus. The sequence goes on along the minus strand of QDHC01004449.1, from coordinate 173,802 downwards.
GTGTTGCCATAGACAAAGCCTCGAAATACACGTTCCTTGGTAAATTAATTTTCATTCCTTTTTAGTGTCTTCTATATTGTTCTTGTAATCCTCAAATTAATTCACCTTAATCCATTTATCTTTTTTTATTGAAATTACTAACGCTTATATGTACTTTTACACGTATTTTTTGGAAATTTAAGTCTGATTCGATGTTCGTTTTTAAATAAAAATATGCTTAATGTAACAAATTAAAAGAAAACGGAACAAAGATAAAGGTCAGACCACAATGTCGTTGACGCGTTAAAATTAAAAAAGACAGTGTTTACATTAAAGTCGGTCTTGGAGTTTAGTGACGTGACGTCTCCTCGATTTAATTAAGCGCCAAGCAATTAATTATCATGAATAAAAGATCTCCACGGAGTTGCTGTTAAGGATAGGGTGACCATCCTATTTTGGTTATTACAGAAAGAAAGAAAGAATGGGTGCTTCTAGACAGACCGATCGGGCTTATAAATAAACTCAAGAATTAACAAAAACAGTTAATATTAAATTCAAAAAGCATTTTGAGAATACAACAGCAGTATTATTAAAATAGAGAATCTGTGCCTTTTCAAATGAAATACCAATATCCTTTCAGATTATTTCAGTCAAATTATCTGTATTTCAGTCTATAGGATAGATGTCTTTAGATTTCTTTTTCTATCTTGGTACAGTACAAATGTAATAAAATGTTTGACATAATAATAAAAATATACATCATTGTAGTACGACTAGAAACCACATCATGGTTACCCTATTGGGAGAAATATAAAAACTAAAGCACTCGGATTTGAAGCTTAATCGTCTGTTTTTGATGTCTCAACGGATTTTCAGCTTCATAATTGGATTCGAAGAAGACGTCTAGTCCATATTGACGTACAGTACACTTCGGGAATAAACGTTTTAAAAGCGAAATAAAAAATATCTTAAACCCAAGAGAGATTTTAATACTACATCAATTGTTTTATTTACTTACCATTGTACGATGGTGTATTCGTGTGAAATCGTAAGGAATCTTGACAATTGAAACATATTATATACAGATAACTAATATGTTTAACATTAAAGTTCATAAGTTAGTATATTTGAGTAAAAACTTAGTTATTGTTATACTTTTATTTCTAAACTTAACATATGTCATTTTTCTTACTGATAGAAACCATAACATTCGATTCGGAAAGTTGGGGGTTATATTTTTAAAATAAATTAATCATTATCTACTGCTGACATATTTCTTAGTATGGTTAACACATTTACTGCTTAAAAAATAAATGAAAAAGAAATGCTGGGAGCCAAAACTTTTTTTGATAAATTTTGATTAAGTAAATATAGATATTTGAAAACGGAACGCTCACTCGGTTCCGAGTGGGGAGCAGAGAATGTGATAACTAACTATAAATAGGTAAAGTTATATATTTTCATGTAAATTAGTCAGTTCTTTCAGTCTGTTTACTGAACACAAACATTATCTTGTGACATTTCAGGAGCAGAGCAGATAATTCTGCTACAAAATGAGGTTAATTATTGGATTCAATGCTATGGAAACTTCGTGAATTTTAATTACAAGGTTCTTTGATTAATCTACATAATAAACAATATGGGAGGGTGACTATAGAAGTGGAAAAAGGTCTGCCTGAAACGGATATTTGTTTCACGTAAAATATTGATTTATGTTTTCTAATTTATTAGCTAGAGCGATCCGCCCCGGCTTCGGGTGCGATGAAACATATTAGTTATTATACATATAAACCTTCCTCTTAAATCACTCTATCTTTTAAAAAAACCGTATCAAAATCCGTTGCGTAGTTTTAAAGATTTAAGCATACATATATGGACAGATAACGCTTTGTTTTATACTATGTAGTGAAGCTTTTGATAATTTTGAATTACCGTAATTATTTAACTTTTTAATTAATTAATAGTTTGTAGTAAAATCATACTGGCTGGAAAATAAGTCTTCCTAAATTATGCTGCTTCAAAGGAGTTTGTGGCGAGAATCGATTACTTATCAATGCAATTGAAATTAAATTGAGACTAATTGAAAAGAACCTTTTAAAAAGAAAAGTATTGCTTTAATATGTCGATTGCTATGAGTTATTTTTTTACATAGTGTTTTAATTGAACAGTCATTTTTTTATATAAATTAAAAATATTATACATTATTGTTTGTTGAGTTTTTCCTTTACCGTAGAAAATTGTTTCGACACTCTTAATGCTTTTTAAAAGTTAATTAAAAAATTAATAGTCGATTAGTGTGTTCATGGTTACTTAGTGGGACGTGATGGAATGCTGAATTAACAAATAACTTAATTATTCCAAGAATCTATATTTTTTTGGGTTAATTAAGCCACTGGCGGATCTAATGTTCGTGGGCAATAATATATATAGAAATTAGGGTTTCGTTATGCGGCTTTTTGATGTTTTTGTAGGTATTTAAAATGTTTGACGATCTTGACCAAAGACAATATTTTTGTTAGTACACCGGACGCCATTGTAGCCTAAACCTGCTTAAAATTGCAAAGAAATAGTTTCAATTTTCTTATTCACAATACTTATATTTAGGAATACTATTTATTTGTCGTAATTATACTTTTTCTTAAGCCAATAAAACGATAAGAATGTTTCTTGAACTAATTCAACTTATCTTGTTTTTCAGGTAATTACAGCTATTAACCTCCAAAAAACCTGTATCGAATTAACCATTGAAAGAAAATACGGTAAGCATCAATATACGTTAAATTAGCAATTAACCACCCACAGAGTTCCAACCTCGATTCAAGGTTTGTTAAAATATAACCTCAAAATAATCTTATCTTCCGTTACCATAGAGGCAACGTGGCCGCCATTTTGAATCAACTGTCACCTACACGTGGTTGCTAGTCCTTTTAGATTCCATTCTATCGCAAGTTATGACGTCATTCGTCGCTAATGGAGGAAATACGTACCACCTACTCTTTTCATTTTAATTCAGTGAGTCGAACTTAAGTCTTGGATTGAGAGCGAATTGTTCTCGCTTTCGGGAATGTTTTATGTCATCTGCCGGATGTTGAGGTTTAATTTCTTTTTTATTAAAAACTTTTTGGCCAGTACTTTAAGTACGAGTTCGTTGGTTTATTATTTTTATTACAGTTGGTAGGAATATTTTATCGTAATATTTATTTATATTCTGTGATGATGCATAGTTCCTGTTCAATTATTTTATCTACACTCTACAGTAACTAGTGAACATAAATTGAACTGCAACGATCGTTAAATTATTTCTTTGTACCTAAATGTTTGCCAAAATTTAATTTTATTTGTATTTTTATTTCTTGATAAATATTAAATGCAACAAATATATCATGGGATATGCATATATCAGGGTATTATGGAAATCATTGCATTTGGTTAGCAATAACTTGTATTGGGAAACGTTTGATATCCCGGCTTATACATAATTGAATATTCTGTTAATTCATTTTGGTCTCGCACTATGCATATAATATGTGTTCTCCATTTGGCGGATTAATTTTCGATATGTTGATGCACATGCTTGGTATAGGTTAAATATTGGAACCAAAATGTTGTCCACTTTTGCTGTTAAAAAAGTTACTGTTCTTTCATTACTCACGTCTTTGTTGAAAACGATTTTGTATTTTAATAATTTATCTCCATCAAAATAATATTTATTCAATTTGTCTTAATAAAGCATTAATATAATATCCTTAGCAATCACTGGGATTTCCTTCAAGCACAAATTCGATTTACTCTTAAAATATCACAAAATTAAATTCGCCCGGGCAACGAGCTCTCTAACTATGTCGGATCCCTTCTACAGTCTGTTAATTGTTGGCGAATTCGGCGAATTTAACAATTTAAAAAAACCCCGAGTCCCCCGATGGAACTTTGAGGACGTTAAAGGCAAAACTTCTGTCAACATTTCTGACAGGGAAGTGTCGTTGACGAAACGTTGAAACTTAAATTATTTTCACCCCCCCCTATACTCTTGGGGGAGGAGCAATTTTCCGAACGAATTGAGTTCTCAAGGGCCTCAAATTAAATAAGTTTTATTTGTCGCAAACTTTCATAATATCACCGCCAGCTAATGTCTCGCAACAAATATAAATATAATGACTACAAAGTCTTAGAGTATTCTCTCTTATTATTGTGTCCAGTATTCTCTATTTTTATACACGATCATCATCTCTACTATCATCCCTACTCTAAGAGATCGATTTAGGATTCGTCATTTTAGACAACACTCCCTTGATCATGTCACCTATCTCGTAGCCAGTGTATCTCATACTAGGTCTACTCTTACCGCTGTCCGTATTCATATTTAAAATTCTCTTCATATTAATTTCATCGAATCGTAACATAACCAAATGTACTAATCTATTAATAATTAACCCTTGGTAATAAACTCGTTTACATAGATTTAATCAAGCTTTATCAACAAGTTAGCTTTGTTGCTAATTGTATCCAATTCTAATACCTATTCCTGAATGAAATCATTGCTAACAATAGATGTAATATTTACAAATACTAATCAAAACATATACCAATCTAGTTGACACGTTCAATAGAGAGCGTATGTTTGCAAAATTAAACCGCATCCAAATGAGTTGAATACAAACATTGTTCTAACAATGTAACTGAATCACACGTTTGTATTGATATTACGAGTACAAACTAATATACTGGTAAGAGATGACTGGCTGTTTAGAAATAAATGGTAATTTTTGTGTTTTATTTTGTACTGATGAGGCTAGCAACATTGCTTTTAAGGTAAGATGTGTGAAGTTGCGCAAAATATGCAGTTGTGGAGTTGCAGAAAATGGAGTCCATCATGGGTCTAACTACAAGGTTAGACGTAAAAAATAACATAAAAATTCTAACATGAAAATTGAAGGAGAACTCATTGTCATAGAAATGAAATTGTTGAATTATAATCAAGTAACCGAAAGTTAAAAAAGTCAAGTTATTTATTGTAAAGAAAAAAATTACTTTCTATGTAACGATCAGAGAACTTATAATATTTCTACGTGCACAAGTACATTCATGCAGTAATATTTTGAATTCCAATTAATAGAAATAAAATCCGTAGTTTCATGGAATGGTTATTTTTTCCGCGCATTCGTTTTAAAATTACGAACGAACGTTCTAAAAATATAGAGTAACAGTCGCTATTTTCACTTTTCAATGCAAAATCAACAATAGAAAACTTCACAGTTTTTTAAAACTATTGTTTCCGGAGTGTGTAAAATGCACGAATGGAGATATTGATCAGGAAGCTACATTTTTTTAGGCTAACATATTTTAATGGCAACACTGTTGCGTTAATTTGAAATGTCATTTATGAAAAATTAATTCCATTTATTTTAAAAAAATTATTATAAATAATGCCAGATAAAACACAGCACTTGTTCTGATATTTTATTTCGATATTTTTCGAATTATTGTTATTTTTTACCTCGCACGGCCGCGTTGTGGAACACTCTGTCCTCAGCGGTATTTCCAAACGGTTACGACTTAGGG
>QDHC01004449.1:21750-167648 GCA_013186455.1 Papilio dardanus tibullus | reverse complement strand
TTTATTGAAGAGTCTGACACTCGTAGCGCGATAGGTAAGTTAACAGATATAGGTTTCTCTTTCAATGACCCGGATAAATGTTGCTTGAATCTGACTCTATAATCGATGGAAAACTTTTTTATATAATTAACTATTAGAACGGGGTTACAGCAATGGAAATCCAAGTATATTAAGGGTGACAACGCATCTGAAATTGCAGATGTCTGTGCAGCGGTCGCTTCGCTATTTCAGCGAATCCAAGCCGCTAGCTCGTTTGACACTTTATAATACAAAAAGTATATAGTAGTAAATATAATCCAGAATACATTCACTAATACCAATAATTAGGCATAATTAAGACCCCAATTTGTAGTGCAGTGTAGTTCAATCCATGATGGGCTCCATTTTCCGCAACTCCACGACTAGCGCGTATTTTGCGTGAATACACATATCTTTGAATTTATTCTACAATATGTTGCACTCATTAATATCCTCGAAAACATAAGATTTTACACGTGACGATATGTTTTAATACAATCGTTTCAATAGTGTGATTTTATATACCTCTTTGATTAACCCTAAAGTGGACATTATTCTACAAACTCTGCATAACACTAACGACGTCCTTATCTTCTTGAATTAGTAGAGAGAGATAGTTATATATTAGCTAGAAACCAGATGCAGTCTAGCCATTGTTTACTCTATGATAAGCCAGACTGGACATTATGCAGTCATTTCACGTCCTACAAGCTAATGATCTTAGTTAACTCACATCTTTAGAATAGACTTTACACAGCTGCTCTGCCTAGATTAATCTTAGTTTTTGTTTAATCTCTGTTAATAAGCTTGAAGTTGTGATTAATTATTTAACTTAGGGAGAGTTAGGATAGAATTATTCAATTTTGCCTTAGCTTTTTACTCTTCACTGGCTACTGATAGTTTTAAAATGGTGTGTAATTTTTTTTTTATTACGATATATTTAAATTATATGTGGCCAGTTGTAAAAACTTTTTTTGTAAAGAAAATTTAGCTGAATACGAAACTACATAATTCGTTTTCTAATTCCAACGTGTTATTCTAAAGATAGTTTTTTTTATTTTCAATTTGCATAAATTCTAACATTTTCAACCATAAAATAAATCTAAATTGTATAATAATATTATCGTAATTCCATCTCTCCCTCCCCAGTCCGTGCCTGTCCTACGAAAGGGTATTTCACGATATCATTCCGTGGAACGTGGCAATTGCAAGTCGACGAAATGTCCGGAATAAGTCCGAGATTATTCCTTGAATAAAGATTTCTTCTTACAATTCTTGCAATATTTTAGAAAGATTTTTCTTCTACTTGTCAGTAATGTTGGTATTTCAGACAGACTGTCCAACGACGTTGAGATAAAATATAATCTACACAAATTATTAAAATCATTAACTTTACAAGTAAATATTCATATTGTATGTTTGTAACGCATAATGTACTCAAAAAGTCAAGGAATTATTTCAAAAATGATTTCACTAATAAAATGCTACATTATCCTATTAGATAAGAAAGGACCAATAAGATTAATGGTAAATAGAAGTGATATACGGGAAAGATTATCATTACCAGCTCACAGGGAACCCCATCGCAAAGACGGTAAGATGTATGAAGTTGTGTTTATTTCATAAAATGTTACCGTTAGTAGATAAATATAAAGTGTAGTAAAGTCATTGGGAGGTGTACAAAGTGAATCTGTCCATGCGACGCGACAGTAAAATATGCATGTCGCAATTCATTTGTTAGACTCGACTTGTTCGATTGAAATTCAAGCGCCATTTTGGATTATTCGAGAACATTTTACGCCTATAATAGATTTTACTGTAGCTATCGAATATTAGGATAACCAAATACCTGGCACATCAAATCTAATAAAATATACATTGTTATTTAATTTCAAGTATACATAATCTTTCCCTTTTACGGTAAAGAAAAACAAGGTGATGCCTGCATATATCGGCGATGAAATTCAAAGCTATGTTTGAAGTCGACGTCGCACTGGGCCAGCGTGGTTAACTATGGCCTAGTCACCTTATAGGGTTGGTTTCGCGCCCCTCGGTGGGGCATATAGTGAGCTATAGATGATGATATTAGGTCCTAATATTTTAGCTACGTATAGTGAGCTATAGATGATGATATTAGGTACTATAATTGTAGCTATCACCTTATTCGTCTGGAAAAAGAATTAAATGATACAATTTAAAGGCGTCGTCGCATCATCAGACAGCGGTTATCGCGGAAGTTCTCGAAGCTGGCAACTTTTCGAGTGCTCTTTTATTGTACGGAACCGCATTTGCATTCTCGGGCTTCTCAACGGCTCACTTTACTACTGAAGTTTGAGGTATCCATTCCCTGCCCTCTTTACGGGTTTGCTTAATCTAGCTCATGATTTATTCGTGAGTGTGTGCTTATGTGAAAGGTTAACTATGTTATTTCAAGCGAAATATAGTTTTTTATGGAAAATATGTCTTCGTGATTGAAACAGTATTTTTGACCGATTGATAGGTGCCATCTTAACATTTACGAAAAGCGATTTTATTGTATATCGAAGCTTAGTTTAATTTTAATCGTATATGTCATCTTGAATATCTGATCAATTTAACAATGAGAGTTGATTATAACAATACTTTCGATATGATACGGTGTGAGTGACGGTTGGGCGTTTCTATGTTATAACCCGCCCGCACGGTGTCATAGGCGGCCACGGCCACGTTCATTGAAAAACCCAAGATAATAACGCTGAGGAACGAACTCTTTGAGGTTAAAATGAATTGTAAGACGGTATAGGAATTTAAATTTCCTTGTTATAATAATTTTTCTCCCAATTTATAGTCTTTTGTAAGCAAAATTGTACATCTATTGTTCATTTTTTGTATATTACAATCGTAATAATGTTAAGACCTACAAAGCAGACTTCAGTCTAAACATAAATATAGATTTTATTATAGTTTTCTTTTATATTATGTCTTATTGTTTTACGTTCCTTGCGCAGAAAGCCTTAATACTTGCAAAGGAAATGTAAGAATAAATGTTTCGCGAGAAATTCAAATAAACGTAAAAACTATGTTTGCGCGTTGCAAAATAATGTCGCAAATGGAATTCCTGATGTAATAAATATCATGACAGGATCTTGTGGAATACCTCGGATGATTATACAATCAGGCGGCTGTTGGCGCCACAGAACCTCGTGTATCTTTTTAAGAGCACCATTTCTCAGCGACGTGAGATTGCAAATGGTAGAACATTCCGCATTTTATACCCAAATATCTTCAAGATTCAATTTTATTGTTATGTTAGTTTAGCTTGAATGTTTGCATGTTTTATTTTGTTTGTATGTTTAATATAACTTTAAACTTTCGTTATTTTTAAAAACATATTGTTCGTAAGTAACGGGATTCTTACCACGATTTAGCTGTTTGAGCTGCCGATATTTCGGCACAGTTGCATGCGCCATGGTCATGGGCTGACTGAAGCGGTGGGTAGTGTTGATAAAAGTTTAAGGTCTCTGTCCACCTTTTTTCCGACACGGCGAAACTTTTATTAGGAGCTCAATCAGCTAAATCGTGGTAAGAATCCCATTTCTTACGAACAATATGTTTGTAATTTTAATGTTCAACGATATTAATTGTAAGAAAGGTTTTCCAAGATAGAAATTACAGACATAGTTGGATTAAACAAAAGCATGTTTACTAGTGTAGTATCATTTTTACATAATATACTACATAATCCAAAAAGATCACCTTTTAAAACTTTAAACCATCGTCCTGAAAAGTAGCGATTTTCAATTTCGGTACTTTACGTAGGCGCCATCGATATGTTGCTTCAGTTTTTTTCTTACGTAATAAAATAAAATTAGAAAATGTTTTTAAACTAAATATCGCTTACACTTTTATCTTCAGAAGTATTTCTAAGTTACGTTCTCTAGTTATAAAAACTATACAATAAATGCTATGTAAAAAGCGATTGTGATTTCAAGTGAAAGTTGTGGGCGCAGACTCACAGACCGCCGCCATTTTGCCGTCTTTGTACAACATCGTCATCCCTCTCATATACTTTGTAAAATAATAGGAATTCCTCCAGTGTTGCAAATGGGCATCGTTGACCAAATAGGTGTTCACGCCGCTCGTTTGCCCCCCTTCTACTCTACTAATATAAAGAAACTGTGTATTTTTGTTTGTATTGAAATAACTCGAGAACTACTGGGCCGATTTAAAAAATTCTTCCACCGTTTGAAAGCTACACTATTCTCCATTAACATGGGCTATATTTTTTATTCCACGCGGACGAAGAGGCGAACAACAGCTAGTCTCTTATAATAAAAAGACAACGATGATACATTTCTTCAGTGGAATCTCTCCCTTCCATTCTATCCAGCTTTGTATGATATGAATTGTCAATTGATTTTTAAAAGGATTTCAAAAGCGAGCAATATTTAACTTCAGCACGTTTAACATTTATTTATTCTTTCCATAAATCCCGGTCTGATGCTTGGATCGCTAGTGGAAAAGGGATCTTACGTTACGTATACTTTTGACCGAGATAATTTTTATTTCTAAACCATTATATGTTGTGCGCGACTTCGTCCGCGTGGAAATAAATAATATAGCCTATTTTACTCGGGAATAATGTAGCTTTCTAATGGTGAAAGATTTTTTGAAATCGGCCCAGTAGTTCTTGAGTTATTTCGATACATACAAAAGTAAAAAAATACAAAGTTTCTCTTTTTATAATATTAGTATAGATTTAATTTGTTCCTATAAATAAGATCAATCAATAGGGTCAACGAAAATATATATTTTTAGATTAAATTGACTATAGGAACTTTTAACTTTAAAACTTTAAAACCGAATTCCAAATAAGGAGGAGGTTCTCAATTCATCTGTATGCTTTTATTGTAATTTTAAACTTTGCAGAACTCAATTCGAAATACAAATTACATTATTTTTATGTTTTTAAAGTATTATCTGTATTTGTAGATCATTGACTTCGCCAGTGTTAAAATTAAACAAAAAACAAAAGACAGGTAGGGGAGAATCGGCGCCTAAACAATCAAGATTAAGCACAGACGGATGTCGGCATTTCGGAAGAATAATAGAACCTCTCAGTTTCAAGAAAGTAAAACAAACAGGGCTTTAATGACTTGTGAAACAGCTATAAAGACCAACGCAACAGAACGTCTTGGGGCCGTGAAAAGCTAATTTTAGGGGCAATTTTAACTCAACACGGAGCTGCTTGGAGTTTTTAACTTGAATGGTTATGTTCTTAGTGAATTCTTTGACTTTTCCCCCTTTTGTCTCAGTTCCTTGTTACGTAAGGAGCGAAAGTAGTTCAAGTTTTATGAGTTACAGTGCTACAAATAAAAGAAAATCTTAAAACATCGTGAATGTGTAACTTTATGTCAAATATCACTTTTTATTCTATATTCTCTGCTTATAAATATACTATACTAGCTGTTGTGCGCGACTTCGTCCGCGTGGTCTTAAATAATAGCCTATGTTACTCGGGGATAATGTAGCTTTCTAATGGTGAAAGATTTTTTGAAATCGGCCCAGTAGTTCTTGAGTTATTTCAATACAAACAAAAATACAAAGTTTCTCTCTTTTTAATATTAGTATAGATGATAGGGACTAATAGCTTACTGGTTAAGGGTACTGAATGATCGTGGGTTCGATCTCCGTACGGATCAACGGTGTCTAAAAATTGGAAAATGTGCCATTATTACCCTACGGTTTCATTAGAGCGATGTCATGCAAAAGACGGCCTTAGGCCGTTTAATGTGATTTTGTATGAATGTCCACTTATAACTTATAACCACTTATTATGATAGAGTCAATAGTTATCAATCATGGAGTCAAGAGTGATGTATGAGAACAATAGAGTCGGCATTGCGTCGCCCCGACTGATTATATTACCTCTTATAATATTAAAAAGATTGATTAAATATTAATATACCATTTGGAACAGTTGATTGGAATTAAATGTATGTTATAGTTAAGTTTTTTTCCCGACGCTTTTAGGTGAAGGAAAACATCGTGATGCAACCTGCACATATCGGCGAAGAAATTCAAAGATATGTGTATTCACGCAAAAAACAGGCTAGTCGTGGAATTGCGGAAAATGGAGCCCATCATGGGTCAAAACCTTTAACCTTTAACCTTTATAGTTAAGTTTATTATTTACTCCGCTGGCGGAACGACCCAAAGTAAGTTGGTCCTTGACACAAGAGAGGTTTATTAAATTTGGAAAATATATAATACCTATGTTAGGACTATATATACTGTGTGTATATGGACTGTGTATACCAGAGACATAGAAATTCATGTTTTTAATATGTGTCCATTCTGTAAATCATCGTACCACAAGTTAATCTGTTCGTTGTAACATTCATAGTAAAGGATTTTAATTTTATTAACTCTGTAGATGACATTCCATTTAACCATAATTTACCATTCATTTAAAAGTAAAAAATAACATGAAATCTTAATTAACAACATAAAAACTTCAACATCTAAACAGTTTTTTTGCTGTTGAAACTGGGATTTGAAAATAGAAATAAAGTGGCGAAGTTTTTCGCTAACCGGTGTTTTTGTTGTGGCTAATCTATTATAGTTCCCAGTATCGGAGGGAACGAGTTTAAGAATTTTTCCACTTACTACCGCCTGACGCCTAAAGTAAGGCTAGATAGGAAATGTATACGGAAAGAACAACTACTATATACTTAGTTATATATTGGTAGATATGGGCGTTGCTAGCCGAGGATCTATAGAGACAGCTGGTAACTTCGATAGCTTTGTGTTAATTATAAATGAAAGAAAACGTTTAAAATAAAACGAGCTCATCGAGTGCAATTTTTTTTTACAAAATAAAATATTTAAAAAGATATAAGACAAAATGAAGAAAGAAGAATGAATAAAATGGCAAACAAATAAACAAAAATATATTATATTATAGATGGAACACTCGAAGCCTAAAAGTGAGACATTTCACCTCCTTGACATTGACACCTCCGGAGGTCTCACGTAGGGAGATTTCCCCTAGTGTTGACCTCTAAATTACGTTTGCCGACATAAAAAGTCGACGATAATATCTCTTTCCAAATAAAATTCAAAAATTAAAAAAGTAGAGACGTGGCGAGCAAGGAGTTGGCCTGTAGTGGCCAGTGCTCGCCGCAACACAGTTGCCTATAATATAGGACATATTATGTTCTAAAGTACATTTGAAAAGTAACATATCATTTGATTAATCAACGTTGTAATGATAATGTAGATGTTGTATACAAGTACATAAAAAGCGATGTAAAAGTATGCCCTGCAGTTTTATGGTTCAGTACGTAGCGGGGCATAACGGTAGCTGGCAGGAAACTGGGCCAGTCGAGTGCACTATGTTTTGTTACTCCGCGCTGTGGTGACGAACAAAGAATAGTAACACCCTATGAAAGGCATCCTAGAACATGTCCTAGTCTAGGTCTAGTGATATCTACGTACTTGTTTTTTTTATTTTGGCTTCAATGTAGACTGCCAAGAGTATGCCATTTATCTATACTAATATTATAAAGAAAGAAACTTTGCATTTTTGTATGTATTGAAATAACTCAAGAACTACTGGACTGATTTCCAAAAATACAAAAATTCTTTCACCTTTAGAAAGCTCTATCCCCGAGGAACATAGGCTACATTTTTTAATTCGCGTGGACGAGTCACAAACAACAGCTAGTTTTGATATAAAGTACTATATACAAAGAAAAATACTACATCAGTAATAATTATCATTGGTTTTATAACTATTAGATATTTTAAGCAGTTATCTAACTTATGAATAAATTAAATATTTGTAGCTCTGGGGTTATGAACCGCCTGTTTGGAGTATTAGTTAGTCGTGACTTAACATTCGTTGAACCACTATTATTATGATAATATATAAATACATATTTATGTATTCAACAAATTGGTATGTAAATTATATATTGTTGAGTTATTTACATAACCTATGGCACTTCAAAATATCGTCTCAAGAACGTTGCACCATATTTAGTTACAAAAATATTCCCACGTATACGAAAGTTGGTCAAATACTCGTATAATCGTCGCTTTTTTGTATGCGTTATGTGACTCGTTGACAAAACAATTCGCAAATGACAACGGTAATTCTAGCATAAATATCGTTTGAAATTCAAATACCAACACGAAGTCAACAATAAAAAAGACTACAATTTTTAAAGGACAACAACGCGTGGAGAAATTTTAGTAAACCTAACCTCAAAATGTTTATCATCAGCATGCCCTTCCCTCATCTCTATCAGTGGTCATAAACTTAGTTCTTCTGTATAAATATTCAAGATACAACTACTAGTTACAAAGATCAAGGGTCGTGATGTTTAATACATATTATAAAGCTATAAAGGAAGCCACAGGCGAAAGCTAGTGTACAATAAACCCATCTCTATTAAACTGTGCTTCAAACCACAGTGAGGTTAACGACCTCGATAGGAGCTCTTGTATTTTTTTTTGTAGAGCATTGTGGTAATAGTAAGATGGCGGACCGGTAATTCTTGTTGGCCATGATGCCGATTTGTGAGCCTCGCTCCTAGATCTTACTTAATTTTAAATGACTCGTAATGAAACCTTTTATCTTTTTGCCGGTCATTAGACTCTAGTTTTATTATTTAATAGTGGTTTTGTATTTTTATTAACTTCGTAATATTATGGAAATATTAATTAACATTTTCAAAATTATTTCTCAAGTAAAATATTGAAATCTGTTCCTGTTGACTTCAAAATATGCTTTTTAAATATTATTTCGTACTTACTCCTTCATTTACATAAATAAAAGTGGACAAAAGCATATTACATATTGCCAGACTTGTTTTGTGTGGCATTTTCACTCAGGTCTTTTCACACGTAAAAATCTACCAAGCACAACCTTACACATTTTTATCCCTCTATGTATCTTCTTTAAAACTGTTGTCAATATTTCATTGTTCATCGTATTAATCAAAATTTATTAGATTATTATTGAATAATAATTATCTATTACAACATAATGGGGTAATTTGACATGATTAATAATACATTAGATGCAGCTGGGTTCTAGAAACGTCATATATCAAAAGCACTATAATTATGTTGGCCACATTATTAAATTAATAAGACTTATTCATACTTGTGGCGATATTAAGGTTAGAAAAAGGGTAAGTATAGATGTGGTAGAGAGGATAATGAACGGCACAGAATGTGAGAAAAAGGATATTTGGTTTAGATCTCACGCGGTCCACTCATCAAACTAAACGACAGTTTTTCGCCTTTAGTTGGACTGCACTGATAGTTGAATAAATCTATTTTCGACTTCAAAACTCAGTAAAATCTTTGGAAAGTACGATAATATTTTCATTTTTACATAACGAACGGCCGATGGTTATATTATTTATGTTTCTTTAAAGGTCAAGGTGCTTGCGAGGCATAAATAAAATATCCGGTTTTCTAGTGAACGATCTCGGAGATAGAGCCAAGGAAATAAACGAATTTAAAATTTAAAATAACGAACGACAATGGAATGGAAAGGAAAATAATTTTGTCTCCAGTCATCTATTGACTGGACTGGAATCAAAATTACAAAATTATAAAAATTCCAGTCAATGACAATGGCTGGAAACAAAATTATTTTTTTATTTATCTTGACCTCATATCCATTTATAGAATTGAATCAAAGACTTGTTCAGATTATATCAAGCAGATCTTGTACTAAAGTGCATTTAAAAAAGGAATAAAAAAGCGTTTGGATCTCAAAGAGCCTTATGTGGCCGCCTTTCTCTTCACGAAGGGCATATCGGGTTGCCACATCTTGGGCGCTGGTCTTTTGTAAGCATAAATGCTTCCAAGATATTTAAGGCGTCTATTTTAACAATTTATTTTATAAAATAATATGGAATTTACTCAACAAGTACTCTATTCTACTGTTAGCAGTATGTGATTTGTTTTTTTTTGTTTTTTTTTCTTATATGATTCATTTATGAATGTAATGAAAACGAATCGAATAGAATTAAAATTTATGGTTCCGAAAAATAAAAAGTAATTTAGTCAAATATTTTACTCAGTCTCTTTATAATCAAAAAATGTTTTTTTTTCCAAATCAAATATGTCTTGAGTGGTTTGTGAGAAATCGAATCAAAAATTTTCATAATATTACAGATGAAATATGAAATTATAGAAAGCGTGGTACGACGAATATCATCAAAGATTTTCCGGTTATTCCCGAGTTGGAAAGTTATTAGGAATTATTTTTGGGTAGCATTTGCCCTTTTTTCACATTTCATATTCGCTTATTTTAAATTTCGAACGGTAATATTTTTATGCCAGTTTGTAATACAGTTTCGTTTGTTTTCATTAATTATTAACGAAGTTTGAAAATGGAAGTTTTTTTAGCAGTTAATTAACAAAAATAAACCATATTTTTTAAATCTTGTTTTGTGCCAGGTTGAAAATGCCTTTTATTTTAAATTAATGTACGCTAATAATGAATTTATTTTTGTTTTAATAACTGAATTTTGATACAACAGATCAATTTTGTTTTGTGGAAATTTTATTACATACTAGCTGTTGTGCACAATTTCGTCTGCATGGAATAATATAGCCTATGCTACTCGGGGATAATGTAGCTTTCTAATGATGAAAGAATTGTTGAAATCGACCTAGTAGTTCTTGGGTTATTTTAATACATACAAAAATACAAAAAATTATATTAGTGTAGATTAAGCTTGATTGTTAAGTTTTAATAGTTAAATTAGTAGAATACTGGCCTACAGATCTAGTGCTGTTTCAAATCTAGGTTTATTGGACGTTCCTAGTTCCCAGGCCACTTACATTTAAAATACAGCTCGTATAAATTCAGCTTAATTGTCATGTACAATTTAAATGGAAATGCATTGCATGCACTTACGTTTTAATGCATACTCTGCGTTAAACTCGTGTCAGCGGTGCGTATGACCTAGATTTAGATTTTGAATCTAATACTATAAGGAATTTAGGTCGCATTTTGATTGATTTCAAAGAATTTGATGACCAGTTTAATCTTGACCGAGTTTGATTGGTGACCTCTTCCGCTTTAGATGAATTCCTGCTTGATTTGATCAAGTTATCTATGAATGAAATTTAGGAAACCTATCATAAAGAAATATAGGTAACTAATATTATAAAGAGTAAAAGTTTGCATTTTTTTTATAGAAAGGGGAAGTGGATTGGCGGGGGAGCGGACACATAGGAAAAGGTATACTGTCGCTGTGCGTCTTCTCCGTAGATTAAGGGTAGGCAACGCATCTGCAATTGCAAATGTATATGAACAGAGGGCGTTTCGGATTTTGCACTCCTGGTGCCCACTTGCTCGTTTGCCACTTTGTATTGTAAAAAAACTTGTTTTTTTTCACCCCTGTGTAAAATATCTAATGTATACAGTGTAATCCAAAAGTTTTGCGTTACTTATTTTTCAAGTTATAAAATCATTGTTAAAGAAATAAGGAATAATTTTATATTGAAAGAGAATATCCTTTTGTTCCGAAATGTTTCTGCTCTACAAATATTCAAAGGTAAGGTGGTTTGTTCGGTTGAATTGTTTGCGAAACAAAACGACTCCGTTTCTTATCAGTGGCCGACGGAGATTGCGTTTCCAATAAGGTAATGCTAAATATTTTGTTATTTCATTCTACTTTCTTGGAATACGATTACGAATATATTGAAGTTAATATCAGAGCCATCTATTAGTTTATTTTATAATACAAAGTGGCAAACGAGGAAGTGGCCACCAGGATTCGCTGACGAATCCGAAGCTACCCCTTCCCTATAGACATCGGCAATTGCAAATGCGTAGCCTACCCCTAATCTGTAAAATGTAGCCTATGTTACTCAGCGAGAATGTAGCTTTCTAATGGTAAAAGATTTTTTTTAAATCAGTCCATTAGTTCTTGAGTTATTTCAATACATACAAAAATAAAAAATACAAAGTTTATGTCTTTATAATATTAGTATAGACGTATAGAAATGAACCTATTCATCCGTTTATTTTATAAATATTTGCTCGCAATGAAACCAGTAATCAGTGGCGGGGTGGTATAATGGAGTACACATGTACTAACGCAATAAGCCGGGACATCATAATACGCGCTAATTGCACTGACCGAGTTTCCTCCCCTTCCACCAGTATAAAATGCAGCTCAAAGGGACAACGTTTATTATATTATGCGGTTCCCTTTATAATTATTTTAAATTTTAAAAGAGTGCTTATAACGTTGTATTTTCCTGTCTTGTATTTTTTGACAGAAATATAGAATCTCAGTCGATTTTTTTTTTATAAAGTGGCAAACGCGCAATGGCCACCAGGATTCGCTGATAAATAAAGGCGACCCCTGCCAAAGACATCTGCAATTGCAGATGCGTTGTCTACCCATAATCTACTTATGTTTCAATGGAATTTTACTTTGAAAGGAAATTAATATTTAAAAGTATGACATTATGTAATTTGTTCATTGTTTCAAAAGTACTATTACATAGGAATTTTATATGATATTGTTACGGATAGGAGAGCTATAAAATAGTGCATTTCAATATGACTTTCAATATTTGATCAGCCCAAACACGCGTGTAAAACAAACTCTTCGGCAGCTGTTTGTAAACGTTGAAAAATATGTTCGATCATAAATCAAACAGCATCTATTTTATAATAATCCTGTTTATTTTTTTATCTATACTAATATTATAAAGAGAGAAACTATTTTTGTATTTTTGAATTTTTGTATGTATTGAAATAACTTAAAAAATTCTTTCACCATTAGAATTGCTACATGCTACAAGTCGTGCACAATAGCTAGTATTTAATATAAATTTATATATTTCGTAAACATTGATATATTTGAGTTTGTATATGCAACGAAAAAAAAAATTGTACGCAAGTTCGCGTTTTTTCAAGGTAATCTTTATAACGCCTGGACCTATTTTGAAAGGACTTTTACTAGATGTATGTGGGACTAACATAGGTTATTTTTATGTTTAATTCCAAGCTGTCGAAATGGCCAGCAATATCTAAATAAAACAGTTTTATTTGCCACTGCCGACTCAAATACGTATTAAAATTGAAAATTCAATAATAAAATGTAAGCACGTGCCAAATGTTTTGTGGTTAAAAATTCATCGTTTTAAAGTATTGATTTGAATTTCGGCCAAGTTTGATGCTTTTTGGTGGAATATAGACTTCCCGCGATTTTTCCACAGACTAAATAATGGTATTGCTTTTAAAAATGGCAGCGTTCCATTTGAAACATTTTATGGTTGCGTTCTTAAACCAAAATTGTTACTTTCGAAGCTAACGTTATTTACACATATTTTCACCGAATTCGAATCTATATTTTTACTAAAAAAAAACTGTATGTTTTTTTAGTTACCTTTTTGTACAGCAATTTATTTAATCGTTAAATGGTACAGCACTAGCGAGTAGTGTTGTGTTAGAATTCTATTTTACATTCGATTAAACCGTAAAAGTTTTATCAATGCAAATGCAGGTGGTCGGTGCACGGCGGTTTATCTTCACGGTGTAATGTAGCTTAGCTTGTAGCCTTATCTAGACCTGGTTTAGTTTCACATACCTAGTTCACTTCGAGGAGAACAAATTGATTAAAGAACGTTGAGGAAGGTGTAAACTTTATTAATATTATAGAAGAAAGAAAATATTGTATTCATTCAAGAACTACGCCACTTTTAATTTTTACTCCATTGGAAAATTGCATTATCACTGAATAACGAAGTATATTTATTACTTCTTTGTGCTAACGAAGTAGCAGGCAAAAGCAAAATACAACTATTAGATGAATTACATGACATAATATGTTTTGTACGGAAGTTTCTTCAGTGGAAATAGTATTGTAAATACGTATTTACAAATTAGACTTAACTTAAAATTAATTCATCTAACTTTCTAAACTTGGCACATATTAATGCCTGCACTTAGAATAAATGATTTCTTCAGTGTTGTCCGAAATGTTAACATTTCAAACTTAATTCCTTGCAATATATTTACGCTAGTTTCGTCTGTAAACTGATTTATATTTAAGCTAAATGATATAAGCCAAGTTGTTCCGAACGATACATTTTAAGCCAACTTGTACCAATATTTTACAGTAAGCCACAAGTCCGCATGCAATGAAGAAGCTGTAAGATAACGCTAAGACTAAGTCTGGCTTTAAGATTATTCTACATTAAGTGCAGGTTTTTGTGTAGTAATATACCTCATGGTTTTACGAGTAACTCTTTTAATAATTAATTACCAATAAGCCCCAAAACATTATTTTTGATTTAGGCATAGCTTTGTCAGTAAAAACAGGAAATTAATCAGTAGTAATATTTAATACTGTACTCAGGGTGGTTTAATATTTAATTAAGGAGCTCTCACTGTCTTTCTAATACTAAACATGCACTAATTCCTTTAGCAATAGCAGTGTTATTTTAATAACTGAAATATCAACAATCATGGTCACCATTTGTTGTAAATTGTATCACACATAAATATACAGTCAAACCTTGATAAGCGACCTATATAAACGAGAGTCATTCTCTGGTCCCGACGAGCTACCTATATAAGCGAGAAACTCTGATTAGAGAGAAGCTTTATAAGTGAGACAAGTATCGTTGTCCCTCGGACTCTCGTTCTTCCAAGTTCTACTGTACTTCATTTTATTATAACACATTCATATTATTGTAATTGTGTACGTTGTGTGATTTAATGATAATTGCCGGGCGTGCGGTTTGTCCGTGTTTGTGGAGTGCAAACTGCCCGGATACGAGATTTACTGAGGCACGCGTCGACGTATCGGTTCCAAATCGGTTTCGTAATATCTGCCTAGTGCCAGACTTAATTAATTGCTTGTGTTTTATTGTCGACTGTTTTACGATTGTTTATATTCTATACCGTTCTATAGATACCTGGATAAGTGAGAGACAAGCTTATAGATAAGCCAGACAAATCTCGTGGTCCCTTGGACCTATAGGTTCATCTCTAATTCGAAGTTCCCCCTTATGGAGGTAGCTCGACGGGACCTTAGAATGAATCTGGCTTTTCCAGCATTGTCTGTATATATTTTTATATAAATTATATAATAATTCAGTTGATGTAGTAATTACAGATTAATCAAATGCGATCACCATATTTAGTGTACCGATTTTATCATTGTTAAATTACGGTTAGAAATGAAATCCCCTTACTATAAGTATGAAAATCTATTCAATAAACTTGGTAAAAGTATTAACAAGTTGAAAAAATATATAAGTAATATATTTTTTACATATTTTTTCAACACTATCCTATTTCAGCAAAATCAGTGGGCTTACCCAACATGCTTTTCGATCGGCGATGTCGCTGATGGAATCGACAAAAATTTATGAAACTGACATTGACATTCGACAAAATCATTTGATTGTCACGTGTGTGATACGAACGTTAATGTCAGTTTCATACAAATTTGTCGATTCCATCAACGAAATCGCCGATCGAAAAGCATGCTTAATAAGTCCACAGGTAACCACTTACCAAGAGCGTAATTAGAAGTAATTTTTTTATCTTTTTTTTCGTAAAACAATACTGGCATTAAAAGTAGCGGAATGTTTTTTTTTATGTAAGCGTAGTACAGCACTAAAACGTTGTCGAGCACTGGAAGCGACCGAAGCATTAAATCGGGGGTACGCCATTAACTGTTTTGTGGCCCGATTGGTAGGAAATAATTTGCGCTCACATTTTATGTAGTAGTGTGGCTCTGCCTCTAGATTCAATTGCGGTGGAAAGATTCTTCTGATTTATTTGTCTAGTTTTGTTGTTCTTTATTAGTTTGATTTAAGGAACATATTTCAATTTAGAAAAGATTAACCTCATAAAAATATAAAGTACTGCGATAAACGAGGACCGATATGTCGTCGATTATACGATACAGGAGGCCACTTCAAACTAAATAAGATAGACCAGGGGTTTCATTGGACCAAATTATATATCACAAGAATTACTAGGAACAAGGATGTTCTGTATTTTGTTGTATGTAATGTATCATTACCAAACGTAGAAAGTACAACAGTAATAACGATGATTCTCGTTTCGGAATAAAGCGGTAAGAGTTCAGGTTCCTAATAAATGGTGAACCTCGATTTTTCTTTTGAATTGTAAGTACCGCCCTCACATTCCTTAAGTAGGTAGTCTCCGAAAGTGTATTAGTATGAAAACTACACTAAGAGACTACTTAAGTTGACATTAAACGACTCTACGTGCGACAGTAATAGACCAAAGTTATACGTGAACATTTAATAGTTATTCATCACCAAACTATACGACAAAGAACAAATATCTTTGTGTAATCTATACAAAATATTATAAAGAGAGAAACTTTGCATTTTTGTATGTATTGAAATAACTCAAGAACTACTGGGCCGATTTCAAAAAATCTTTCACCTTTGGAAAGCTACATTATCCCCGAGTAACATAGGGTATATTATTTAATTCCACGCGGACGAAGTCGCGCACAACAGCTAGTATTTCATAAAAAATTGTAATCCAAAGACGATTTCTGGATTTTACATAACTCAGGTTGCAACAAGTCGAAGGGTTGCCACCCCACAATCAATGGCTGCCGGGCAACGGAGCGCCAACATTGACGTCATATGCCACCGCTTGGGTCGACAGTCCCACACCCCCATCAACCACAAAATATTTATGTACATAACTAATTATTGATTAACTGGCTATATTCAGACTGTTAATAACTTCCCTTAAGCGTTGTTCGCACCAGGATAGTATTTTAGTCGAGTAGCAAGTAGCATTTATCCGATCAAAGGATTTAGTACTATTCGGACTCGTTTAAGCCTGAACCTACGCACTATGGTAGTAATTTAGTAAGTAAACGTGTCCGAACAGCAACATTTTAGTAGAATAGATTAGAAAATCCTTTGTTCGGATATTTCCTACTTGCTACTCGACTAAAATACTGTCCTAGTGCATACAAGGCTTATGTGTAGATTTTTTGTATAACTGAGCAACTTAATAGATTATTCACTAATTAGTAAGCAAGCGTTTGTGTGTTGTAAAAAAAGATAATATTACCTACCTAAGTATTAATGTTATTTTAATCTAAAGATATCATATCAAAATGCAATTATAAAAGTTTTAATATAGAATTATATTAAACCATCAAGATTCGAACATTTCGTTTATAATCCTCCCATCTGGAAATTGGTTTATATCGTCTATTAAATAGAAGTTATAGTTGTAATGTTGATAAAGCTCTCACAGTATTAATTCAAATGTTAATTAGAATAATTTAATTATGTTATCTATACTTCTCTACTAATATTATAAAGAGAGAAACTTTGTATTTTTGTATGTATTGAAATAACACAAAACTGGTCCGATTTCAAAAATTCTTTCAACATTACAAAGCTACATTATCCCCGAGTAATATAGGCCATATTATTTAACTCCACGCGGACGAAGCACAACAGCTAATTTAATTATAATTTTTATTTAAATTATAATATTGTAAAATTTTGTAACTTACGTAAACCTTTTTTTTTGCTAAAATAATAAATATTTTTAAATACAATTCACTATTCATTTCAAGCAACTTGCAGTTTTCGCTTTTGCCTTTTTTCTTTTTTTTCCGCTGAGTTTCCATGTCGGCGATGTTTCATTTCTGGAGAGGGTTTCCGTGTTATAGCCACCGCTTGTAATAAAAATCATGACGTTTTCTGTACAATGAAATCCTTCCTTTTAGTGGAAAGACACTGACAAGGAAATTAAAAGGGATTTACTTAGAACAGGATTCTTTCATTACGTCTCATTTTATTTCAGACTAGCTGTTGTGCGCGACTTCGTCCACGTGGAATTAAAAATATAGCCTATGTGACTCAGGGATAATGTAGCTTTCTATTAGTGAAAGAATTTTTGAAATCGGCACCGTAGTACTTTAGTTATTTCAATACATACTAAAATACAAAAATTGAAAAATACAAAGTTTCCCTCTTTATAATATTAGTATAGACTAGCTGTTGTGCGCGACTTCGTCCACGTAGAATTAAAAAATATAGCCTATGTGATTCGGGGATAATGTAGCTTTCTATGAGTAAAAGAATTTTTGAAATCGGCTTAGTAGTTCTTGAGTTATTTCAATACACTTTTTTTTTTTTTTTTTATAGGAGAAGGGGGCAAACGAGCAGCGGATCAACTAAATTAATTGGTCCGACGCCCACGGACATCTGCAATGCCAGAGGAACCACAAATGTGTTGCCGGCCTTTGAGGGAGGAGTACGCTCTTTTCTTGAAGGCCCCTAAGTCGTAAACGTTTGGAAATACCGCTGAGGACAGAGTGTTCCACAACGCGGCTGTGCGAGGTAAAAAATTGCGCGAAAACCTCGTCGTTGTGGAATGCCAACCATCGAGGTGGTGACGATGGAAGTTGGCACTCTGTCTACTCGTACGATGACGGAACTCAGCGGCAGGGATCGTTCCAAACAATTCTTCGGAACACTCCCCATGGTACAGGCGGTAGAAAATGCAAAGGGAACTGACGTCCCTTCGCAAGGCCAGTGGGTCGAGCCGATCGGTAAGACCCCGGTCGTCGACGATTCGGGTCGCACGTCGTTGCACGCGGTCAAATGGAAGAAGCTGGTATTTCGGAGCTCCGGCCCAGAGATGCGAGCAGTATTCCATATGCGGCCGCACCTGCGCCTTGTATAACTTTAGGCGATGGGCCGGCGTGAAATACTGCTTCGCTCTGCTGAGTATACCAAGCTTCTTGGAGGCTAACACACAAAAATGCAAAGTTTTTCGTTTTATAATATTAGTATAGAAATGTAACAAAGCGCAAGTTAAACTATAAAATAACAACACATACTTTTTAGTCTTCTTGATATGGCATGGAATGACAACAATAGTCTTTGACATCAGCAAAAAAGAGTTAACTCCATAAAATTGATGGATGTTTAAAGTATAAAGTACTGCGATAAACGAGTACCAATAAGTCGTCGATTATACGATACTGGAGGACACTCGGAACTAAATAAGATAGACCAGGCGTCTTATTGGACCAAATTATGTATCATAAGAAGTACAGGGAACAAGGCTGTTCTTTATTTTGGAATAAATTTAATGAATGTATCAGCACCAAACGTAGAAACTAAAACAGTAATAACGCTAATTCTCGTTTCGAAATAAAGCGGTCTATGTTCACGTTTATCATTTTTAAATGGGAATTCAGAGAAAAAGTAACAAGTTATTTGCCTTATGACCTAACCCACTTACAGACTTCACGGTCTTAAATAAGTGTGGGAATGAATTAGTCACTGAATATAATAAATTGTATGAAACAAAGTTCACTAGTTTGTTACATTCAAACTTATTTTAGAGTTCTTTATTACGTAGTTTCTGAACTAAGTCCGTTTAACAACGTCTTTTCTCTTGACAACAATTGAATCTAATCATATCTGTGAGGAAAGAGTCAACCAATCCGAAAGTGAACAGAGAGTTACCCAAAGTAATATTCTTTTGGCGATATCGCTGTTGGAATCGACAAAAATGTATGAAACTGACATTGACTTTCGAAAAGTCATGTGCTTGTCACGTGTGAGATATCGAACGCCATTGTCAGTTACATATATTTTTGATATTCGCCGTAGAATCAGTTCGTAGCGAATGTACTGTAGGTGACCCCCCAGGTTCTAGACACTAAATGGACACGAAAGAACTGACAAGTTATTATAAAATACTTTATTAAAATATATTATAAATTACGGAACCCTTTGTTTTTTTAATCGGTTCGTACTAAATATCGTGACCCGGAAAGTGGTACATTTATAATTACTTCCACCGTATGAAATATATGAACCATAATTCCGGAACGCGCGTCATTCTGAACCATCCGTTATTCGGCCGGGTTCGATTCCGTGGACAAAGACCGGCTATTTTTATACCCTGGGCGGATGCGCTTACGCATACCGTGTAGGGACAGCAAAACAATTATGATGATTTTTTAAGTGTAATAGAAGCAGAATTAATTTGAAATTAAAAAAAATAATTTAAATTGAAAAAAGAATTAAATAAATGTTAACTGTATATGATAACTGGGAGATATCGTTGACAGCGATAAGGTCGCCCATATGCGCATAGCAATACTTTTGTATGTTGTTACTATTGTATTTGTTTTAGCATTAATAATTAATAAATAAAATAAATAAATGTGTCATTCACTTCGTGTTTACTATAAATTAAAAAAAATAAAAAAGCTGGTAACATTTCCATGTATACGTCCTTGTAAAGTTAATTTTATATTTTATCTTAAATTAAATGCCATATCCTTGCTGTATATGCTGACGGTACTTATTCACATGTGCGTGTGAACGGGAGCAACGCAGACGCACAAATAAACAGACAAAACGGACCCTAATATAAATACAACAAGTGCAAGCAGCCGCCTTTCGTTTGTATGTATGTGTACTATATGTTTAATAAATTCCTTTGTAAGTGTCCTTCGAATTAAGTTGCGTATTTGTGATGTATTTTGATGAGATATTTTTAGTAGCATTAACAAAGTATACATTGAAGTTTTTAATTCATGCTTTTGCTTTTCCTGTAATTCAAAGATATGTGCATTATAAAATATGCGGTATTCGTGGAGTTGCGGAAAATGGAGCCCATCATGGGTCGAACATTACCTTACCTTACTCATGCTTTGGTAGTGTAGAAGTGAATTACAAATCACTAAATTATAATTTCTGACCAAAGATAATTACCATTTCTATGTATTGAAATAACTCAAGAACTATTGGGCCGATTTCAAAAATTCTTTCACCATTAGAAAGCTATATTATTACACATAGGCTATATTATTTAATTCCACGCGAACGAAGTCGCTAACAACAGCTAGTCTACAATCTTGTAGAATTGTTTCAAATGTGTCACCTGATTTTATACAACTTCTCGGCACATACTTGATTAAAGAAAGGCCTTGTTCATTAACTTCTGATTAAATTTAAAATTAATTACAATTAATCACGTAGTTGAACATCAAGTGAAGACAGTTTCAACGAATCTTAGCAAAAGTTTCGAGAGAATTCGCACGAATGAGACATATTATAAAATTGATTTCTCGATAAAGTTTATTTTCAGTTCAAGAAGTTATTATTAGGTTTCTGTAGATGAACTAAGATTAATTTTAAATGTAAAAAATATAAGATTGAAACAAGATTCAACAAGCCACGTAATGTGAATTAGAACACTCCGTTTTATTCAAATCTATGGCAGTTATTGTCGACGAAACTTTTGTTATAAAAAAAAACAACAAACATTTTTTTTGTTGTAAATCTTAGACTATTCATTTAATATTTTGCGTTGTCTTAGATATAAGATGTCCTATATTAATGTAATAGGCATATTAAAAAAAAAACTTTGACATTTATATGCCAGTAACACACGTTAGTATAACGGATTTAAGTTACTAGTACTATAATAGTAGCGAGGCAAATCCCTTTGTGATATCCCTTTGTGAAATTTGATCGCTTAACTCGTTATTTCCGCTTTCAATCTGATTGAAGGATAGTCACGTGACTGATATTGAAACTGCCAATTATGTATCTTACACCTGCTATTTGGGGACCCACACTCACGAATAAAGCTACAATTATCGTAGAAAAGTGATCACAGGAATTGTGGTCTACTAAATAAAAAAATAGAAAGAAAAAGAAATCATATCAAATGACACCTCAGTGGTCACAATGGACTTCAAGTACACACAAAGTAGCATACAATAAAATATAATTACGCACTACAACAACATCCTTCCCATTTTGGTAAAAATACTATTAGAACTATTTTATCTTTAATTATTAACTATATCGTCTTTTATTTTTGCTCTTCTTTAAAAATCCTCACAAAGATCTTACAAGTAGCAATTAAAGCCAATACTAAATCACTGCTTGGATTTCTAAACTAAAACCTCCATTTCCTCCACATTTCAACATTAACAGCTTTACGATAGAAGTATCGATTGAATTCCGAGGCTGTATGTGGAGAGATGGGTCAAGTTTCTCTCAAAACAATGTTACAGAGAAATGCTTTCGAAAGAAAGAAGTTTGCAATAAAATTCAGCAACCTCCTTTTGTTATTTCTTCAAGAGTATGTGGTATATTAGTTTTGGACTTACTTAATCTTCGTTTTTCATTGCAGATTTATTTCATAGACCTTTAAAATAACAAAGAATAATCTCATATATATAACTATACCGCAATCCAATTCCTAAACCATAGACAAACTACAATTTACGCTAAAAGTCGTAAATTCCAAAAATCTACTAAAACATTTTATCTCAGATAGACATACTCATGACTGAGGTAATTAGTGAGAGTCCAAGGGACCGCGATATTTGTCTCACTTATAGAGGTTTCTCTCTAAAGTATTCCGCTTATGAAGGTTGTCTGTATGCCAGGTATGGCTGTATTTTACTCGTATAATTTTAAAAAATATTCTCAGAATCTGTAACATGATTCACAAGATACTTTGTAAATAATGATGACAACTTTCTCGTAACATCTGAAGCCAATTAGTAATCTTTAGGTCATATTGTAATCGATTTATGATGAGATTGATACTAAGAAGTCATTATGTGTGTCAGTCGTATAATTATGACACACAATTATTAATAGTAGGACTTACTTAGCTGGCGCAATGACCCAAAGTGGGTCTTGGACTCCGACACGAGAGCGTTGCCTGTCCAGAGCTGTCTCCTGCCAGTCGTAATAGACCGAGCCACATATTATAACCTAAACATTGTTAGGTTAGGTTTCAAAAAATACTTTTTTTGTTTCTGCGTTCTTAATTTAAAAATAAGCAGTTTATATAAAAGTTTTGGAGTGTTGGATATCATAGCTTTTGTAATTGTACGGAAAATATAAATGTTTGATATCAGCGGTATTAAACCTCAACAGAATGATTTATTTCAATATTAAACATAAAATACCGCTGTCTTAATATTACACGCGATTCTTTAAATTTATTCCAGGCTACAATTTATGTACGTGCTTAACTTTCATGCACGGCTACCAGATAAAATGGTCTCTTCATTAAACATTTAACTAATAAAAACTCTTGTTAGGGATCTTTTAAAGAGCTCACTTAAAACTGGCTATCTCAAATTACGTAATCCTTTGAATGATCCAAAGAACACCTTGCCTCTATAAAGATAATAAGAAGAAAACCTCACATAGTTTCGTTTTTTGTTACAGAGCGAGCGAGACAGCTGCCACGAAGCT
Organism: Papilio dardanus tibullus; assembly: GCA_013186455.1. NCBI lineage: Eukaryota > Metazoa > Arthropoda > Insecta > Lepidoptera > Papilionidae > Papilio > Papilio dardanus. The sequence goes on along the minus strand of QDHC01004449.1, from coordinate 144,323 downwards.
AAGAGAGCGAGCGGGACAACATCAATAGTGTCCAGTTCGAAAACCGGTTACAAGAAAGGATATAAGTTTTTTGTGGGGGAGAAAAAAAAGTGATTTTCGAACGCATCATCTAGTTATGCACGAGTTCGAAATTCGATTGCTGTGAGTGTGTGTGTCTTACCGGTCGTGCGTTCTGTGTTCGAAGTTTAAAAGTGGAATTATCAAGATGGCCGCGCTTCCCGCCTTTTTCGGTCTTCTTATGGTCGCTGTTGTCACAGGTAAGATTTTTTTTGTAAACTTGACTATATTTTTTAACCGTTTGAGTTGATTTGAGTCTCAGTTTAGACCTTTATTCTAAAAGTGAGTAGAATTCGTGACTGACATTATCCAAGTTTAAAAGCACTAATATCCCTTGTGGAGTATTTCGTCATATTTGACTCAATCTTCCGAGCAAAAGGGACTGAAACTTTATTATGGGTCGTAACTTAAAACCTCTGGACTGAATAAGCAAAGCAAACTTGATAACAGACTTTACGCATGGTTTGTCGGAATATATTTCATTGTAATTAATTAATGGGTCGCCTTGATCCTTTATTACAAAATCTGTTCATATAATGTATTCTCCATGGCATTAATCCATTAGAAGGGATATTTTGTATATTTAGAAGGACCCAAAAATTACTTCTAATTTGGGAACCAAAAGATTAAGCCAGCTTATTTATCTTTGATAACTTAAATATTTTATTATTCCATATGAATTTTATTTTATGGTGATTAAATCTATACTAATATTATAAAGAGAGAAATTTTGTATGTATTAAAATAACTCAAGAACTACTGGGTCGATTTAAAAAATTCTTTCACCATTAGAAAGCTACATTATCCCCGAGTAACATAGGCTATATTATTTAATTACACGCGGACGAAGTCGCGCACAATAGCTAGTTTTATAATAAATCTCTTCGTGTCTTGTACAAGTTAGGAAAAATATATTTTCATGCATACTTATTACTTGAAAACGAGGGTCACGGTTGGACCTAGTTGAAGTTACTCAAGAATTTCCAATATTAATGCTTTTGCTTTACAAAATTAAGTCTGGGATATAACCTTTAAACTTTGTTAGTTTGAACTTCAGTGGTAACAATTCCCTAAAGTTATTATTAGTTCAATTTAGTATTTTCTGATATAAAAATAAACTTTTCAGAGTTTTGTAAAATGTACATAACCTTTTCAACTATAACTTTTTTACTACGAATGTTTATATATTTTTTATCTGTTATTTTAGGTATTATTTTAAGTAAAATGTCTCGGCTGATTCTTTGTCGTCGTAAGAATATCCAGACTCGGCTGTTACAGTTCATTTCTATTATAAATCGACTCCAACCTTTGTCTTTGTACATTTTATCTAAATGTGCTTGAAACTGTGAAGTCACAAACGTGTAATTCATACCAGAACACGAAACAAACTCTTCAACATTTTTTACACCAGTGCAACGTACACGAGATCTCAAAAAAATGTTTAACTCGACGACTCACTCGTTGTGTGTTTACATTTACAGCGCAACATCGCTTCTGTAAATATTTACAACGAACTCGAACGATACAGGTCTCATTGTTTCCGGTTGATACGAGATACCTCTGTTTTACTGGAACTCGGATTGATCTATCAGTGACAACAGATACGCTGATTTTCGATAGTAACTAAATAAACAATTTGTTTACCTTACTTCATTTATGTAGGTATCATCATCAGCTCACTATACGTCCCCACTGAGGGGCTCTGAGCCTAACTTAAGGACTAGGTCATAGTCAACCACGCTGGCCTAGTGTGGGTTGGTCGACTTCACACATATCTTTAAATTTCTTCGCCGATATGTATATGTGCAGACATCACGATGTTTTCTTTCACTGTAAGAGCGTCGGGTAAATATGTACTTAGGAAATTCGAAAATCGAAAAACACATTCGTACATGGCGGGATTCGAACTCGGGACCTGCAGATTACAAGTCAAGAGTTAAACCCCTGAGCCACCGACGCTCGTAGGTATAGTCCCAAGGTATGATCCCGAGACAAAAATTATAAGTAAACTTATTGCCCCAGACTTCGTCCGCACTGAATAATAAACATAGCCTATACTCTCTATCTCTATTACTCTGTGTTAATGAAGCTTTCTCTTAGTTTTCGAAATCTGCCCAGTAATTATTGAGTTATTTCAATAAATACAAATCGTTCCTGTTTATTACATTAGTATAGAGTGTAGACTAACTAGGTAGGTCGTAAGAAATTCGGAAAAAATCATCAGCAAAAATTATCATTTGATAAAATTCTGGTACGTATACAAAGCAATAGGTACAATTCAATGTTGAAAGTAGTTTAGTATAAAATTCCCCTTTTATGTATATTATTTTGTGTTTAAAAATTACAGGAATGTAAGTTAGAATCTAGATCTTGTTGTAACATCTAAAATTAAACATTAAATACCATATAAAGAATTTGAAATCATTTTTTTCCCATCACAAGGAATCAAATATTTTTCTCCTGCATTTTTACCATTGTTACTCACCTAACACCTAGCTTGGGAAACATATCTCAACACTTCTATAGACGAGAGGTATTGTAAACAATATTTTTTGTGTAAACGTATCGCCTCGAGCGCCATCTGCGTCGTTTCGGCCATGACAGTGGGGCAGGTCGGTTACAGAAATAAACTTACGTCCATTGCCCGCGGAAGATATTGAACAAGGTGCAAGGAATCCAAAATACAACATAATATAAACATTGGTATAAAGTTTCGGCTGTAGTTAACTGAATAACAGTTAGAAACTTACTATTTCTAGCGACTCTGTAGCCTTGTACACACTAGGATAATTTTTGTCGAGTAGCAAGTAGCAAGTATCCGAACAAAGGATTTAGTAATCTATTCTACTAAAATGTTGCTGTTCGGACACGTTTAGTTATTAAATTACCACCCTAGTTCCTACGTTTTGGCTTAAACGAGTCCGAAAAGTAGTAAATCCTTGGTTCGGATAAATGCAACTTGCTACTCGACTAAAATACTATCCTGGTGCGAACAAGGCTTAAAAATTAAGAAGAAATTTATTCGTTCTTTTAGACTATGTTTTTAACTGTACAAAATTTCATGAAGGTTTGTTTAGCCGTTCTGAAGATATTATTAACTAAATATCAATCTAACTAAACTTAATCATTTATATTTGCAAGGTTAAGTGGCCGTTAACGAGGTCTCTTAGTGTATATTTATTAAGGTATATACGCTAAGGGACTGTTTAAGTAATTACTTACTCTGAGTGCGACATATAGTGATTGCTATCAACCTGTGTACGAAGAATTTTATAATTAACGTAGCTTTTTAATATTACGTCATGAAAAACAAGTAAATTAAGGTACCATTAAATAAATAAGTTAAAGTAAAATTACCACTAATTATCGTGTTAATTAGTAAACGAATAAATGAAATGTTTTTATATAATTTACTGCGGATTTCGAAACTTAAATGAATTGTGATTTAAAATAATGTCACAAAGGTTGGAAAAGTAAAGTTTCTTTTCAGATTTTTTAACGAAGAAATATTAAAATAAACACTTGGACCTGGATAAGCAAGAGGGATACAATATTTGTCTCGCTTATAAAGGTTTGTCTCTAATAAGAGTTTCTCGTTCATAGAAATCGTCCCTCGGGACCATACAATGACTTATACCCCTATACCGAAAAATATGTATACGACAAACGAGGAAAAATAAGTCGTCGATTATACGATACTGGAGAACACTCGGAACTAAATAAGATAGACTAGGGGTCTCATTGGACCAAATTATGTATCATAAGAAGTACCAGGAACAAGGATGTTCTCTATTTGGAATAAATTTTATGAATGTACTAGTACCAAACGTAGAAAGTACAACAGTAATAACGCTGATTCTCGTTCAGAATAAAGCTGATAGAGGTTTCTCACTAATCCAGGTTCGATTGTAGTTATTACAGTCGCTTCTGGTATTGCAAAATATTTTCTCTAACATTTAGATTAATTTAGGGTTAAATTAGAGTTAAAATAAGACCTAACGTAATCTGTACCAGTGCAGACGTAACAGGATTGTAGTTGCACCGACTCTAGGGGATAATGTGATTGTTAATGTTATTTTGCTTCCACCTGCAATGTTAGTGAAGTGCTATATAACCGTTATAACGAACTAATTTTGAAGTATCACTAACAATTATCTATACTAATATTATAAGAGAGAAACTTTGTTTTTTTGTATATATTGAAATAACTCAATAACTACTGGGCCGATTTTAAAAACACTTTCACCATTAGAAGGCTACATTATCCCCGAGTAACATAGGCTATATTTTGTAATTCCACGCGGACGAAGTCACAGCAGCTAGTGTTAGGATAAAATGGTAAAACTACAATTATCTAATTAAAGTTACATTAATTTAAAATTGGTAAAGCTAGTATCTTTTTCAACATAAAACTTTCCTCCTCGTACTTCGAATAGCGTTTTTTTATATTTGTTTCGTTTGCGGAAAACTGTTATTATAAAAACGGTTACAGAAACAGTTTCTATCATTATCGAGCGAGACTTGAGTCACAGGTGATTAAACAGCGGTTGTACTTAACGATTTGAGTCACCCGCCAATGATCGCAGCGGTGCAAGGGTTAGGTATTAACCCTGATTTGACGATGTGTCATAATTATTAAAAAAAACTATTAGAAGATTCCGACTTTATTACGCTTCGTAGTTTTCTAAGAACTAATCTGATGTGCCAGGTACGCCCTCTGCTGGAGCAAAGCAGAAGGGTTTCGGCATCAAACATGCATCTTTATAATGCGGTAATAGGCTGATAATTATAATGTGCTTACTGTCTACCATAATGTTTAAATCTTAGATTCAAAATTCTCTCTGTCTTCGTATCACTCAATGATTTTCTTATTTCTTAATTATCACTTGTATAATGTATAAAATTGCGAGTACTATGATGCAACAGCGCACCCGTTCCGTTAAACTGCATAACATGTTGAAAGCGTTTACGCAATAACAATGAGTGTACTCGTGAGTCTACTGGTGTTAGTGATTCATCGTAGGTATCCCGATTGGACTGTGGCATTGGTCATTCTATGGTATTTTATAGCCTCTGGCATTCTTAATAATTAGGACACTTAGGACCGAATTTTCAAAAGCCACTCATATATTTAAGAGCGTCTTACGTGTCAATTTCACGGTAAACTCCAAGGTCTACGGCGATTTCGTTTAATTTTGACACTTGGCCTACAAATGCTGTCACTTTTGATAAATTTCTAGGCAGGAATGTGCAAATTATATTTCCTGCACTTATTTTTTTACTTGACAATTTTAGAAAGTTGATAAATTGAAAAACTCACTTAGTTTATAGTTTCTCTCTATAAATCTATTTAGTGATAAAAAAATCTAAACTAAAGCAAGTGAAAGTTTATGAGGTGATAAAAGTTTTTATAGTAAATAAAATAATGTCACGTTGTATTCAAAGCATTAATCTGCTGATTTCTATCGGAGTTTTTGTTTTATTTATTCGAAGCCATGACCACAAAATATACGTGATAACAGCGCCTTAGCGCCATCTATAATGCTGCAGCAGAAACGTCGCAAATAATATCACATTACAATAGATATCCTATGGGACCCCCATCGTCTTCCAGATCTTGCAAACATCACAGTAACTCTTTTCATGCAATCTGTCTCTTCCTTCTACGAGTCTGTAGGGGCCACATTCATAATTAAATTCTCGCCAGTGTGAGATATACGTATCTAATATGCGTACATAAATCTTTTAGGGCATTTTATGATGGAATTTTTGGAAGGGCGCGTCAGCTTAAGACGTAAAATTGCGTAAAAATGTGGCAAATTCAGGGACCGCATACTTATTGGATTTTTCAAACGACTAGGCCGGATGGTGTTAAGGGATTCGCAGTTACAGATAGACGGACAAAAAGTTTCTTATACGTGTGTTAAAAGATCTTCTGGGATTTGTTACTTGGATTATTGAGAATTGAATATTTTTGTTTTACTTTACCAACAGGTAACCTAAAGAATAAGGGTTATGTTGCATTTGTTTATCTCACACAAAAATGTATTTCTTCTTGTTTACTAAATCTACACTAAGGGAGACCTAATAGCGGCATTAAATGGTATAAAAATGTAAACAATTGTATGTAAAACAGCAGTAGTTAAACATCACTTAAAGTCTGGGTTCTCGTTCGGATAGTTTTTTCACTGCTTCGTGAATTATTCATTCGCTCGAATCGAAAGCTTTTCATTGTTTTAAGAGAATATTACCTCCGGCCGCTATTACAGCGGGATCACTCAGACCGACAAACAAAGAGCCACTATATTATAATGTGAATCTCGCTTTGGTTAATTTATTGTGTTTCCATTTTATTTAACTCACTGCTGAAAAGTATTGTTTTATTTTGTGTTTTTTGCTCTTATTCTTTACTTGGATATAATATTTTTTTAATTAAATTGCTATTAGCAAATTCTTTGATACAAGTGTGATTTGATTTTTTGTATGTAGATAACAAACCAGGTTATGTATTTTTGTCATAAAACGTCTAGAACTTTCTAAATTGTCGTGTGTTGGTAGTGTTAAGTAAAAGAAGCCCAAGTGTATAGTTTACTAAACTTAACTCGGAAACTTGACAATATGTTAACAGCGTTAAACTTTAGCAGTCATGCTACTTTTGAGAAGGAGAAAATTTTGTTTTTTCGTACAAACGATGTTCCTGTAAATGTGATTTTGCTTACGTTAATAAGTTAGCAGTGATGCGGCTGCCGAAATTCATGGTATTTATATAGGTATACTAGTGACCCGCCCCGGCTTCGCACGGGTTCAATTATTTTTAGTATGGCTGTTATATACAATGTTCACAGTTTTTCTATAGTGTATTTAGTATCAGTTTTGCACCCGTGCGAAGCCGGGGCGGGTCGCTAGTTGCGACTATAATTTGAGATTTAAACTATTCTACCTCTCAAGTTGGATCAAACTGCATATGGTGTGTGAATTTTATTGTAATCGGTTAAATGGTTTAGGAGTCCATTGAGGACAAACATTGTGACACGAGATTTATATACGAGTATATTAAGATGTAGCGTAGTAGAGTCCAGTTTAACATCTTCGCACGAATTGGCTGGCCGCGACCACAAGACTTGAAATGGAAGCAATTCCGTGTTTCGTCTAACGAGTGTGGTGCCGGAGGACTAGTTTTAGTCCACTTCCACTTCATATCCTTTTCTTATAAGGGAATGATGGGAAGGGGAAGTGAATTGTTGCAGGAGAGTACACATAGGAAGTGGTATTGTCCTCTTGCTGTGCGTCTCCTCCTCCGTAGATTAAGGGTAGGCAACGCATCTGCAATTGCGGATGTCTATGGGCATCGGTCGGTTCGCTTTTTCAGCGAATCCAGGTGACCGCATGCTCGTTTGCCACTTTTTAATATTAAAAAAAAAGTGCTTTCGGATAATTTGTATTAAACTACTTTAGTGAGAATAACACATGGATCGTTTTGGTTTATTCAAAGTTTGACCATCCGCACCGTTTGTTCAACTCTGAATACAATAATGTTGCTTTAATACGATTATACTGTTAGTTCAGGAGTTCTGTTTAGTTTCGTTCGAAGGTATCTCTTTTGTTAGCTGACCAACGAGAACGAGGATCTGCGAATTTTATTTATTCAAGCGGATAAAATATAGCGCAATGTTCTTTCCAGACTAACACAAAGATAAACCTACCTTTATTACTATCGGAGGAAATCTGAAGTAAATAATTAAAGCAAAGAGTTGGTAGATATGTGTTGTATTTACTTCGAATAAAAATCCCTACTTCAATTACCTATTTGATTCATTCCTTCATGTCCATAGATTAAAAATACCAGAAAAGACATGACATATGTCATACTGACAGCGACTGAGACACCTTTATACCAATTATATGTAACGTGACAAAGACAGTGTCAGTGACATAGATCTATGGTCCCTTTCTTCGTTTGTTTTTTTTAATTTAGTTTGTTTGGGTCCAAAAATATGATCTAAATAAATGTATGTATGACGTATCACATATACATATTTTCGGTGAACTAATTTATACGTCTCAGGCAAAGGCTTAAGACATGATATTATTTGTTTAAAACCGTAAAGTGAGCACACAACATGACTATGACGTAGTCTAAGGCATGTTTTGTCCATCAACCATATTCGATATGGCCATTTCTATATCTTTCTATGTTCATGTCCGAAACAAACAACCCTTCGAGATACCATACGTTCAACAAATGACAGTCGAATATCTATTAAACGATTTTCTATAATAGAATGTCCCTTTTTCGTCAAAATACATTCGATTTCACCACAAACCAAGCGACAAGTTCTATCCAATTACTATAAATTGGGAGCAATCTCTCAAGCGAAACATCATGTACGGAACGTCAACCGGTAAAAGTGTCCCCGATATTCTGTCCACGAGAAACATGTTCCAATGTTGCGTAAACAGAGTCGTGTGAGATTTACAAAAGGGTTCGTAGAAAACACGCAACGGCGCTTATGTCCGTGAAATATTACATCGGGGCGTGATACACTACGCAGCTTAAGCTCTAAGCCAACGGATACAACCTTCATTTTGAATTACATTTGCTAGGGAACTAAAGCCTTGTTCGCACCAGGATTGTATTTTAGTCGAGTAGCAAGTAACAGAACAAAGGATTAACTAATCTACTCTAGTAATATGTTGTTGTTCGGACACGTTTAGTTACTAAATTACTATCTTAGTGCATAGGTTTATAAACGAGTCCGAACAGTACTAAATGCTTTGTTCTGATAAATAATGCTAGGCTTAAAGCCTTGTTCGCACCCGGATAGTACTTTAGTCGAGCAGCAAGTAGTAACTAAACGTGTCCGAACAGGAACATTTTAGTAGATGAGATTAGTAAATCCTTTGTTCGGATACTTCCTACTTGTTACTCGACTAAAATACTATCCTAATGCGAACAAGGCTTTACGCCAACCAAATCCTTTACGTCGTAGTTTATTAAAACGAGATAAAGGGGAAGTGAAGTTTGTTATTTGAAAGTAAGATGTAAATTGTGTGAAATAGGGTCTACTGTATTACTGAGATAGTTAATAGATTCTTATCCTAAAGCTTAATTAGACCTTTGTCACGCAAAAAACGGCCTTACTGCGAATCAAAATATCCGTTTTGTCCGCAAACTCAGTCTAATGAAACCAAACCCCCTTATTCCGAAAAAAAATATAAAGTACTGCGATAAACAAGGACCAATAAGTCGTCGATTATACGATACTGGAGGACACCCGGAACCGGAACTAAATAAGATAGACCAGGGGTCTCATTGGACCGAGTTATGTATCATAAGAAGTACCAGGAACAAGGATGTTCTATATTTTGGACTAAATTTTATGAATGCACCAGTACCAAACGTAGAAAGTACAACAGTAATAAAGCTGATTCTCGTTTCGGAATAAAGGGGATAGGGTTAGAGGACGTTTTTTGTTGCAGTCAATAATTCGTCTGTCGTTTGTTTAAATAGATAGACACTAATTTATTTTGTTTTGCAATTTATAGCAAATATTTAATTCTACTCTGTCCTAACAAATAGCTCCCACGTCGCCAATTACACGCTTGTTTAGCGCGAAACTGATAATTCCACAATTTAACACAGCTTTCTGTCATCATAGAAATTAGGGTTGTCACATTTCAGAAATTTAGATACAAAATAATAACTTTTTCTTACTATAAAAAAATATCTACTTCTAGTAATTTTGTTTGGGGAACCGAATTCAAGTATCACTTTGGTTCTTGTTATGTAGCATTTTTCAGTCTGCAATAATATAGTCTGTAATAGCAATACAATCAAACCTGGATAAGCGGGAACTGTATTAGTGAGAAACCTCTATAAGCGGGAGTCACTGTACGGTCCCGAGGGACGATTTTCATAAGCGAGAAACTCGGATTAGAGAGAAACATCTATAAACAAGACATATATTGCGGTCCTTTGGACTCTCGCTAATACAGGACCGACTGTATTTCACTTTAGTGTGAATGAAATTACACAGGATGTTCCAAAATCACTGCATTATTAAGATGTGTGACTAATATATGTAAAATCTTTCAAGTTCCGTCGAGTTTCCTTGTTAACTAGCTCTTAAGCGACGTGAATTCTGTTCGTGTCGCTGCAATTCTGCGCTTTTGCACAATTTACTTTCGACTCCTGAATAAAGTTCAATTTACGAGATATGTTTATGACAGTGATTCTCAACCTTTTTTTGTTACGGCATATATTTAACGATAAAAAATAGAAAAAGAAAAATTAGAAAGAGACAAAAATTGTTTACTTACTACAACGCATAAATAGTTGCAAAGCAAATAATAAAATATCTTTTTTGTGGATTTAAATTTATATTTATGTTAAAAATATTTTTCTTTTTTAATGATATAATTTATTAATATTAACATTATTGTATATTTGCAACATTTGGCAGCACACAAAAGTGCCGCGGCAGAGTGGATGAGAATCACTGGTCTATGAAATCAATAAATTCTTTTGTTTCTGTTTTTTTGAGAAGTTAAAGGCCAAAGGTCTTCGGGTAAATGTGACACTCAAGTTGGTTTAGTTCGTTTTTCTGACATAATGGTTATCTGCATATCATATCATTGAATCATGACCTACTTCATTCCCGAAGACGCGTTTCTTTTGTCCGTGAATACCAAATTCTTTTTGCTATCTATATTTAAAGATGGTCGACTGTCCAATAAGAACTAGACTTGTCGTGTACCATTGGAAACTAATTTTTCAGTACTACGTGTAGCTATTCGCCTTCATTACGTGGGGCGGGCACGTCTTACGACTTTTTCATTCACAGCTCACCCAACTAGATGTTTTGTTGTAAGCAAAGTGTCACCGGAAAAATAAAATACTCCCGCTTTATTCTGAAACGAGAATCAGCGTTATTAGTGTTGTACTTTCTAAGTTTGGTACTATTACATTCATAAAATTTATTCCAAAATACAGAACCCTTTGATTCTGGTACTTCTTATGATACATAAGTTGGTCTAATGAGACCCTTAATCTATCTTATTTGGTTCCGAGTGTCCTCCAGTATCGTATAATGGACGACTTATTGGTCCTCGTTTATCGCAGTAAATTATACATTTTTTCGGAATAAGGGGTCTAGAGTTCTCGGTGTTACCATATTGTTTGAACCTCCTATTTCTTATTATACAAAATATTTGTTCTTTTTTTAAATATAGAAACGCGAATCTTGTTATTGGAAATTTGCAACGGTTTTTTTGTTAGTTGTCGTTACCCATTTTTGGTTTCTGTCGCAATTGATTGCGTTTGTCGCTTTATAAACTGGTCTATTGATTATTATTATTTTTAGAAACGTATCCAATTACTATACTTAGATCTGGTAATAGTTCATTGACCGTATCGTTGTGATATAATTTGATTTCTATCATACGTCTTTCAAATTGCAAAATAACCTCAAAAAAATATGAAGAAAAGGCTTCTTTAAGATTCTACTAATAGTTTCTTAGTTCTTCATCTGTCAAGCATATTTTTTTAAATACAAACAATTTGTCAACTGAACAATTCGTACTTGATGACCAAAGAGATATTATACATAGAGGTAGCACTCCATACTAATTTGACGTTAAAAAGCGTGCCAAGAAAGAAATTATTAAAAAAAAAAAAATTGCCAGTATCATGAAAAAAATTTCCAAGTTTGGGAAATTGTGTGATTTTTTTACATTTTTAAAATAAACAGTATAATAAACTAAAACATTCATTAAAACGTTAATTATCGTTTTTCATTATTATTATTTTATTTAAAACAATTTAAATCCAAACAATTTTAAACAAAGACCATTTTTGTTTTATGGTTGTTATAAATTTTTAATTAGCGTTTTATAAATGTTTCTATTAATTATTATATTAAACTTTAGTAAATACTATGAAATACAATTTAAATTTGAGAAAAGAGGTTACACTCGGTCGACTTTTTATGTCGGCAAATGTAATTTAGAGGTTAACACTTAGGGAGATTTCCCTACATTGGACCTCCGGAGGTCAAAGAAAATGCCTCACTTTTAGGTATCGAGTGTTCCATCTACAGTATAATATATCTTTGTTGATGACATTACCGTTATGAAGTTTATAATCGTTATTTATTTTTCGCGTATATCTCAGAGTACGTCTACAAACTTGGAACGAGATATGTACTCAGGATTTCGATTTGCCGTTATTAGGCAGTCAAGATTTGTACTATATCATATTACATCATAAACTTGTTTATATTAGGTTGTATTTACGATGATAGCGCCCTTTTTAAATCCTAATAATTTTCGTATGTAGTGGAAAGTGTTTTTCATTTTTATTCTTAAATGATGATTTATTTTCTTTTTTTAATCTGGCTTTACAGCTGGTTTGTTGAGTTTTTTTATTGACAAATATCACAGCATTGCAGACGATTTCTATGTATTTTGTTATCATTTATCTACGGATTCGAATATTCAGTCTAACTTCTTTTGTTCTTTTCTCAAGAACTTCGCTTCACGTATCTCCATCATTTACTACAAATTCGATTTTCAAATGTCTACGATTGTTATTTGTTTTTAAATAATTGGTTAGCCCGAAAGCCACGTCTTGTTTGTAATAGGTGTACTACATAAAAAAATAACAGACAGAATTCAAGTATGTACTACTAAGGTACAATGGTTCTGAATGTGTTCTTGTTTTTCCTTTTTTCAGACCACAAAGGATAATGTAGCCTACTTCTCTGCGTGTATAGTGTTGGATGTTCCTTTTGAATGCAAAGCATGTCTTTTGCCATCCTTTATAACATCGAAACACCTTTCTTTAATTACAGTGATTTTTTTTCTTATTCTCTCATTATTTACTCTATAATTTTAATCTATGTTGCTTAATCTATGTTAATTTTAATCTATGATATTACAATTCAAGCAGGATGGGCATAACGCACGTGGTAGGCTAATGTTAAGATGGCTAGAAGACATTGAACATAATCTTACGAATATCGGCGTCAATGAGGGGTAGCAAAAGGCTCAAAATAGACCAAATTGGAGATATTTACTGGACCAGGGCCACCCGTGGCTGTAGTGCCTCAGATGATATTACGGAAATAGAAATACCAGTACATGTTAGTTATTAATATATCTCTTATCTATAGCAAATATTATTATGTTTATTTGTCCACGTTATCAGTTCAGTACCATATTAGATTATATCACAGCATCTTATCTAAACAAGTCTATTTGGGTCAACACTATAATGTTATCTTTGATATAAATCCTGTATATAAAAACTATTTGATTGTCGTTTATAACTGGCTGAATATAAAAGAGAATAAAAACAAACAGGTTTATGTTTATAATTTTAGGTTATGTTAGTATTTGAATTTAATCTTTTGCTAATATAATCGTTGGTCCCAAGATGATTGAAATATGGTGTCTAATATTCACGCCAAAGAGATATTATACATAGAGGTAACGCTCCATAGTAATTTGACGTTAAAATGCGTGCCGGGAAAGAAATTATTAAAAAAGAAAAATCTTGCCAGTATCATGAAAAAATTTCCCAAGTTTGGAAAAATGTGTGTTTTTTTTTAATTTTTTAAAATAAACAATAGAATAAACTAAAACATTTATTAAAATGTTAATTATCGTTTTTCATTATTATTATTCTATTTAAAACAATTTAAATCCAAACAACTTTTAACAAAGACTATTTTTGTTTTATGGTTGTTATACATTTTTAATTAGCGTTTTAAAAAGGTTTCTATTAATTACAATATTAAACTTTAGTAAATACTATGAAATAAAATTTAAATTTGAGAAAAGAGGTTACATTCGGTCGACTTTTTATGTCGGCAAATGTAATGTAAAGATGAACACTAGGGGAAATTTCCCTACGTGAAACCTCCGGAGGTCAAAGAAAATGCCTCACTTTTAGGCTTCGAGTGTTCCATCTATAGTATAATATATTTTTAGATATAAGGTTCATCTGTTAAAGTTATTCAAATTCTAGTAACATTTATTCTTTTTAATGTTATTGTCGTGTCGATGTCTTATTCAAATTAATTGTTTCTTATGTATACAGATGTTTTTTTTAGTGTTTTTCGAGTATGTTCGGTAACAAGACACTTTAAATGTATTAAATAATGCTTACAATTGTTTATTCTCGTACCATATCAGTCCTGTTACGCCCACTGACCCAGTCTGACTTCGACGTATCGAAAGTGGGCTATCATAACGGTTCGTCAGTCATGGCTTAAGAAAAACGTTCGTAGTTTTGAATGCGTACCGTTGTCTTAACCATTATATGCACGCAAATGGAATTAAATAACGATATAATATCGACCATTGACAAGAGACTTGTTAGATCTTTTAAGACGTGTAACTCTTTTGTTAGTTGGGTTGGATATCGGTATTTTACTAGCGATTTATCATACACTAGCGGCCCGCCCCGGCTTCGCACGGGTGCAAATCGGTATAATGCTGATACTAAAAATGTGTTGATTTACGACATCATATTAAAAACCTCTAATTTATCAGTGTTACTCTACTATATTGTGAGTGTATTATACATGAAAACATTCCTTTTGAATCACTCTATCTATTAAAAAACCGCATCAAAATCCGTTGCGTAGTTTTAAAGATTCAAGTATATATAGGGACGAACATAAAAAAGCGTTATTGTTTTATACTATGTAAGGATAAAGTTGTAAACGCGTACATTTTTGTTGATCAAAATCAGCTTAATTAAATTATAATTTTGTCCTATAATGAATAACTGGGTCATACTCCTTTCAAAGTTTATTGAAGCATAACTTACATTCAAATAGTTACGTGACCAGTGTTTTATTACTTAGAAAAGTTAACTTATATGTTAGTAGCGACGCCCGGCTTCGCACGGGTGCAATGGTGATATTGAATACACTAAAAAAGGCGAAAAACTAATTGAATAAAATAATTACATCACATTAGAAACCTAAAAAATAACAGTTTTTCTCCAGTAACAAGCAAGTGTCTCATCCCAAAAATGTAGAACTCAGTAGATTGGTTGAGACATAATAAAAAGCAATCAAGAAACGCTGTAAAAAAATTGGTTAAAAAAACATTTCTTGCATATACCATAATTGTAACTTATTATATACGAGTACTAACTATAATTATAAATTTTAAAATAAAATTATATTAAAGTTTAGAAAATGAGTGTGTCTGCACTGCAGTTTTTTTTTTATATTAAAAAGTGGCAAACGAGCAAGCGGCCACCTTAATTCGCTGAAATAGCGAAGCGACCGCTGCCCATAGACATCTACATTTGCAGATGCGTTGCCTGCCCTTAATCTTCGGAGGAGGAGACGCACAGCAAGAGGATAATTCCTCTCCCTATGCGTCCCCTCCTCTGGAAAATCCAGTTTGATGGCGACAATACTAGTTGTAAAAAATAATGCAAAACTAATTAAGTAAATAAATATAATTTTATCGATAAACCTATTCAATCACTAAACTATCTATAAAAACCCGCATCAAAATCCGTTGCGTAGCTTTAAAGATTTAAGCATACACAGGGATATAGGGACAGAGAAAGCGACTTTGTTTTTAACCGACTTCCAACAGAAGGAGGTTATATATTATGTAGTAATGGTAACATGTTCTAAATGATCATAATATGGATATATATTAATTCGTACGCCAGAGGATGATACCGTAAGGTTTTACTTTGCGAATAAAATTTTGTTAATAATAAATTATTCACTTTAAAGAAAACAAGGACGAAACGTTTTCTACTTGATTAATTCTGCAGCAGGTTCCATCATTATTTATGTTACTTAATTTAACTTAAACATTTGTCTTTGCTCCTTGTTTATTAGAAATATGGTGAATAAGATGTTTTATAAGATTTTCTATTAATATGCTATTGTATTGTTGACTTATATTTTAAAATTTTGTTTCAGGTATGTATTGCGATATTAATAAAAATATTCTTCGTGTTTTGATGTAAAGAAAAGGCGTACAACTCGGTAAGTATCTATGTATGTTTTAGTGCAGGTATTTTGCCTATAGGAAGTACCCGTTAATCGTCTATCACACATGCACTTTTTTAACACTCCTGCTCATAACTCAAAATCTAACGATGCACGATAAAAATTTAAAAGCGCCGCCATGAGAATAGATACATGGAAATACATTTGTTCTATTTCAACGCTTTTTAGCGCGTCGAAAAAACGCCCGTGTGAATGCTTATGAAGAAGTATAATGTCAACTTTAAACTTTCGTGGTTTTTACTAACATATTGTTCGTAAGTAACGGGATTCTTACCACGATTTAGCTGATTGAGCTCCCGATACTTCGGCACAGTTAATGCGCCATGGTCACGGGTTGACTCGGGAGCTCATTCAAGTAAATCGTGGTAAGAATCCCGTTTCTTACGAACAATATGTATTATAAGTATAAAGTCATTTTTAATTGAGTAAGTAATTATTGTAGTGAACGAGAATCTTTAACACTTCCTTTTATTAGATAATCTTTACATTACGATAGGTTCCAAGCTACGCTCCACGTCGTGGGTGGTTATCTCCTTTATGAGTTCTGAATAAATGTCAACGAACACGACATCTTTTATCTTAAACAAGTTAGAGATGGATAAATAATAAAGTCCATTAAAATATTTAATCGTAGATTATATTCGTACGCTATAGAATTCAAATGAAAAAGAGGAATGCCAAATCCTATATTGGGCAGAACATGCTATATTATTTAATTACAAGCGGACGAATTCGCGCACAACAGCTAGTATAACATAATCTATCAAATGTTCATACTGAAGGTTTCTTATGATATGTAATACCGTATCTTTAATACGTTTTACGTAATATATTAAAATAAAACCCTCCCAACGTTCCATTAGGGCAAAGTAAAATAATGGAAATATACGTTAGCCGTTTCTCAATCTTATTTTTTTGCAATTCGTCTTTCTAACATATATTAAAGATATTTTCTATTTTGTTTTTAATTTATTAAGGCATTGGATATCGGTGTCCTTTAGCCTGATTTTTTCTAATAATATTCAATGTTGCCAGAGATAAAAATTAGAAGAGTTTTTTTTAGTTTTTGTACAATGGATTTTTACGATCAGTTTTTTTTTTTTATAAAATTCATTTTATTAAAATGCATGGGTGGATAAAATTCGTGTATCTCAGATTTTAGATAATGCTTGCTTGCTTTCGTAAATTCTAAAGGGAATAAAACATGAATAAATAGATACGTTAATAAAACAATATTTTTGCTTTTTATCTCTGTATTTTAGTGTAAGTATGGAATTTAATAAATTAGTGAGATTTGATGGCCTCGAAAAAGGTCTGTTCTATTGTTACGTCTCAAATCTCAACGGTAAAATATAAAGGAAGCACAGTCCGTTTGTTTAGGCGTTTGATTTATACGCCAACATTTTCGCTGAGAAAATGAAGATAAAATAAAATATTAAAAAAGAACAATACTTTCTACAGCTTACTAGTAGTATTATAAGTGGCAAATAATCATTACCTAAAGAAAAAAATATCTGATAATAAATGACAGACAAAAATACAGTCAAACCTCGATAAGCGAGAACCCTCTATAAGTGAGAGTCATTCTCTGGTTCCCTCGAGCTATCTCCATATGCTAGAAACTCGGAATAGAGGGGCCTAATTTTAGTCCACTTTCCCTTCCTATCATTTTCTTATAAGGGAATGATGGGAAGGGAAAGTGGATTTGGCGGGAGAGGGGACGCATAGGAAGAGGAATTATTCTTTTGCTGTGCGTCTGCTCCTCCGTAGATTAAGGGTGGGCAACGCATCTGCAATTGCAGATGTCTATGGGCAGCGATCGCTTCGCTATTTCAGCGAATCAAGGTGGCCGCTTGCTCGTTTGCCACTTTTTAATATTTAAAAAAAAAGAGAGAAACCTCTACAAGCGAGACAAATATCGCGGTAAACTCAACTTTGATTTTAATAACTAAAAAGATTAATTAAAATAACAACCATAGAGTAGACATTCGTTGACTACAAAATGGTTGAACAATTTTCGCGCCAACAAAAATGGCGGCGATGTCACGTGACGTTCCCGCTGCCACAGAGAAGCAAATACGCGGTGAACGCAACATGCATGTTTTATCAAACAAACCTTCTATACAGATTGGAATACATCTGCCTAAAATACGTATTTACTTCTTTATATAACTTTAAAGTTATATTTTTAAAAATACTACCAAAAATAACACAATCATAACGTAGATTTTTTATACTACAATGTATATATTATAGACTAAAAAAAAAATGTATTCTGGGATTAAGTCATATTAATAACCTAAAATTTCGTGTTTTTTTTGCAAATCATTGATCTCCGTCCCCACATTTTCGTTTAATAAACAGTAAAATAAGTTTTTTTTTTCTGAAAAAATGGCCAAAAGCCATCTATTAATGTTTGTAGCAGAGCTTACGTTTTCGTAATGCGTGTAAATTGTAAATGCGGGTATAAAGCGCAAATGTCGTTGAATAAAGTTAATCGTGCTACTGTCGTAAAACAGTTACGGTTGTTTTGCATTACAGCGCTGTGTAATATGACTCATATCAACTCTAACACACGCGGTATTACGACACGTGAGCAATTACATAACGTTAGGAATGTCACATAAACATTTTTTGTTTTTTAGAATGTATAGTCGAACCTGGATATAGCCTTGTACGCACCAGGATAGTATTTTAGTCGAGTAGCAAGTAGCATTTCTCCGAATAAAGGATTTACTACTGCTCGGACTCGTTTAAGCCTAAACCTACTCACTAGGGTAGTAATTTAGTAATTAAACGTGTCCGAACAGCAACATTTTAGTAGCATAGAATTGTAAATCCTTTATTCGGATAAATGCTACTTGCTACTCGACTAAAATACTATCCTGGTGCGAACAAGGCTTAAGCGATAGTCCAAGGGACCACGATATTAGTCTCACTTCTATAATGTCCCGGATAAGAGAGAAATGTATTGAGGTTTCTCGTATATGGAGGTAGCTCGTCGGGACCAGATCTAGGTCTGACTGTATTCTAATAAGGTATGAATAAATATTCTGTTATGAAGGGTTAAGCATCTATTTAAGTACTTAATTAGTATTGTTGTTTGATCTAATAATCAATTTAATATTTCTACTTAAATATGTAACAAAATGACTGGGCATTTGCGAATGCCATATTATTAAAGTTCACGACTTTAATTAGTTTAGTTAAGCTTTATCTATACTAATATTATAAAGAGAGAAACTTTGTATTTTTGAAATTTTGTGTGTATTGAAATAACTCAATAACTGGGCCGATTGCAAATATTCTTTCACCATTAGGAAGCTACATAACCCCCGAGTAACATAGGCTATATTATTTAATTCCGCACTGACGAAGTCGCGCACTACAGCTAGTTTATTTATTAAAATAATATTTGTTTAACAATGTTCTTTCGTTAAACAATTTTAATGGGAGAGCACGTACAGGAAAAAGTGTAGTAAGAAAAAGGAAAAAAAATTGTGAATGAAAAGCGAATTCACGTTCCGTTTTCATTGTTTTAAATGCTGATTCACGAGAGATTCTGTCCGCGTTCACGCAGAAACAAATTGCTGCTGTTTTTTTTAACATCCAACAAGAAATATGGATGTACAATATTTTTAGAGAGGTTTTTAATTAGAATTCTAACGTTTCAAGTTATTAGTTACGTTTCAAAAGCGATTTATAACAAGATAGCTATTTACTAAAGGATATTTCGAGTATTACAGCAAAAGGAATATTAAAAAGCGACTAAAATGTACCCAGTATTCCCGAGTTTACGCTGACAAAATACCCGTAACATAGTCTTTTTCATGGATAATGAAAGGGATAACGATATATTCTTTTACATATTAGTAGTGGTACTCATATGAACACCTGATCGGTGATTCGATGATTCTAAACGGTAAGACCGGAACAAATGGACAATGTCTCGCCGAGTGGCGCAATGCCCGATTATATACGGTATAAACGATTGAAACAATTCTAAAACATTTAGATCATTGTATTCATCATAGAAGATATAAAAAACTACTGTTTTTGAGTTCAATAAACTTTATTGTTATTTTTTGGTTTATTTTATATTAAAATTGTCAGATTAAAACTTTGACCATTTAACGATAGTTTTAAGTTGAATGACTTTGGTTTTTGGAGATCAGATCCTTGGTTTTTTTAGTTTAGTTTTAGTTAGTTATTGTACTGGTCGCCCGTGACTCGGTCTGCGGGAGTCTAAAAAACCATAGTGAGTCTATGTGTTCATCTAGTCTATGTCGCTTTGGAGATACCTTTTTTTATAAGAAAAGGGGGCAAAAAGCAGCGGGAACAACGAGGTGATCATCGACGCCCATGGACATCTGCAATACCAGAGGAACCACAGATGCGTTACCGGCCTTCTAGGAGGTGATACGCTCGCTACTTGAAGGTCACTAATGCCTCATACACACTAGGATAGTATTTTAGTCAAGTAGCAATTAACATTTATCCGAACAAAGGATTTTCTAATATATTCTACTAAAATGTTGCTGTTCGGATAAGTTTAGTTACTAAATTACTACCCTAGTGCGTAGGTTTAGGCTTAAACGAGTCCGAACAGTAGTAAATCCTTTGTTCAAATAAATGCTACTTGCTACTTGACTAAAATACTATCCTGGTGCGAACAAGGCCTAAGTCGTAGCGGTTTGGAAATACCGCCACAGACAGGTTTGGACAAACCATTCCACAGTGCGGCTGTGCGAGGCATACCTTCAAACAAACATCCACCAATCGTAACCTTTAGTATGATTAGTAAGATAAAGTTTTTTTTTAATTTAAATTACTTAAGTATTTATAGTGGAGCTTCTGCAACTAAATGTCATCAAAGCGACCATCTTGAAAAGCTTAAAAATTATCCGACGAAATAAAAAGTACATTTTGAATAATTTCACAAAATACTCGTACATTTCGTTGTTCTTCATTTATTCAATAAAAGAGTTTATATAAGCACAGAGTATAAAGAGCGTCTGGCTGTCAAGGTGAACGGTCGACGAGTCGATGCACTCTGATGTTCTTTGCTCTTTGCCTCTG
Source organism: Papilio dardanus tibullus (assembly GCA_013186455.1). Lineage (NCBI taxonomy): Eukaryota > Metazoa > Arthropoda > Insecta > Lepidoptera > Papilionidae > Papilio > Papilio dardanus. The sequence continues at coordinate 123,135 of QDHC01004449.1, read as the reverse complement.
ACGTCATCAACCCCCAGGGTACAAGCTTTTGCACAAAGCATTAATTAAAATTCAACAAATGCTCATAAAATAACGCAATGGTAGATGAAATTTTAATTCGCCCGTTGAAAGTTTTTATTAAATTATCATTGTTTGCTAGTTCTAATTTAAAGTTAATATGATAATGTAATTTTGTTGGTTTACGGTAGGGTTAAATTAACTTTTAGTAAATATGGCAACATTTAGACTACGGCAACATTTACACACATTATTTATTAATACACTTTTCATTCTTCTATACTAATATTATAAAGAGAGAAACTTTGTATTTTTATATTTTTGTTTGTATTGAAATAACTCAATAACTACTGGGCCGATTTCAAAATTTTTTTTACCATTAGAAAGCTGCATTAAGCCCGAGTAAAATAGGCTATATTATTTATTTCCACGCGGACGAAGTCGCTCACACAGTCGTAAATAAGAACAAAAAGTTAAAGAACATTTTATTTCTTAAACCAATCATTTTAGTGAGCGCAATTCGAATATGTTAAGGACATCACTCCGTCTCTTATTCTCAAGAAACACTACAACTAACGAACACTCAGTGGGACAGGGACCGAAATAGTTATTCTTTAAAAAGAATACAGAAATAACTCTTCCGGGATGCGGGAATGGCGACTTATAAATTAAATAAACAACACTTTTATAACAGTTTATTTAAAGTCGGGGATAGAATGTTGAACGATAAACTATTTATTGAGATAAATAGTGTAGACGTAGAAAGCACACTGTAAGTAAAGAAAAGAGTGTTAAAGAACCTTCATAGATAGTAAGAAAAAACTATTTGTTATAACATTGTTCTACTAATGCTAGAGAGCCAGCCAGAGGGACGTAGATCGCGTGGAAGGCCGAAATTGAGATGGGTAGATGACGTCGAAAAGGACCATAAGAACATCGGCGTCAAAGCATGGAAGCAAAAAGCCTTAAGTAGGCAGACGTGGAGAAATTTATTGGACCAGGCCCAGGCCAACTCGCGGCTATAGTGCCTCAGATGATTATGACTGTTCTACTAAGGAACTTCACGTCAGTGCCTTGAGATCTCAAGCAGCGATCTCGAAATATTTGTCACTTGCAATGACCGTACATAATTATTATGCACATTAAAGCATGGTTGCATACAAAAGGAAAAATCCCACGAAGAACTGATGGCTTTGTTAAAAAGGCAAAGAGGACATTAATAATATTAATTGTCATGTAAGAGATTAAAGGAACGAAGATCTAAAGTGAAGGGAAATCCCATGAGCATCGCTGACAAGGAATAGTTTTTATTTATAATTACTACAAGAATTATTAAATTAAATTGAGACAAAGGTCACATAACAAGTAACAATGATCTAATAGAATTATCTGTCTCCAACATTTTTTTAAAACTTACTATACTTCAAAAAACTGTATTCTTTGGTTAAAAGCCGGTAGCATGGTGGCTTGGGGTCTTCAGCTATGTTGATATTCATTTGTCGCTCCAAATCGTTGATTGTTTTCCCCGTCTATTAAAAGCTTGTTATTTTGTTTTATTTTTGTCAAATGTGTATTTTAGATTAAATTAAACACAAACATACTATATTCTTACAATCATTTCCGAGTCTTCCAGTTCTGAAAGCAATTAGGGAATGTTTTTTTTAAATCATAACTCGTTTCGTTGCCCTTGTTCATATGCCTAAATGTCGAGGTTGAGTTCGTACAAAATGCAAAAAGGATTTACGTCGATTGTAAATGTTTTAAAAATTCGTTATGAAAAAAATCATTGTTAGAATATTGATACGATTTAACCCATTGTCCCCTACAGACCTCTCAAGAACTGTTTTTTATAGTTTTAAAGTCAGTATTAAGGCCCATTTACATATTACCAGGTTCTTGAATGTAGCAATGATTATAGTGAAGGAAAAATCGTCTAGTATAGTCTAAACATAAGCTAACATTCTTGATCTGACATATAAGTTTTGATTCAAATTAGTGTACCAAAAATTATATATTCGCATACCATTTTTAATTTATATCCCCGTATTCTCTGCCATTTTTAAAAATCGACTATTACGTGCGAATTCTTTCTATTATCGCACTGGTACGTATAAAAAACTGGTACCATGTAATTCTTCCTTTATATCTCATCTGTACTGTTATCAAATTAATTAGCGGTCGTCATTTTTATGATACGTGGGAGTAGGCTTGTGTTGACTCAGCGCGTGGGATAGCGCTTTTTTTGTATCCATTGTTTGTTGCTTGTTGGGTGAGGTTAGTTTTGGTGCGCTTTTTGCGCTTTAAGGTCGTTTATTCTTAGCATTATGAATAAGGAAGTATATTAAATGAATCAATTTTAACGGTATCTCTGTTCATTGTTTAAATAATAAATGATAGAGATAAAATACAGTTTCTTCTTTTGATTGTTAGTAACAACGCTCACTATTTTTTTAGTAAAGTATTATGCAAAAAAAATCTTTACTATTTTACCTTCTAGAGTTGAAGCTAGGTTTCTCACGAGGTTGAGAGGTATGACAATATGTTTTTGTGTTTGTTTCGCCAGTGTAAACCCAGACAGACATAGTGTGGGTCACGTAGTCAGCGAGGGTAACGACACAGCGCGCGGCCGCTCCCCAGCGCCGCAAGGACGCATTCCTCTGTCGTCTCGACTCGCCAAACATATCTCTTTGTATTAATAATATGCAATTTAAGTTTTACCCGCTATTCAAAAATATTATTATACATCAAGCTTCATATGAACTCTATACTTCAGTGTTAGAAGCTTGCTTTACCCAAAAAAGACGTAATTTGTCATAATAGTTGTTTAAATTACCGATTACTAGAATTTCGGATGCCTAGATCACGAATTTATTACCTTAATTTGTTATTATCAATTGTTTTTGTGAATTGTCTCTATGCGTACGTCTTTTGTTTTTTATTAATTTAATAATTTGTGTATAGAATGTAAATAGCAAACATATTCAATGTTGATGAACAGAATTAAATTAGCGACGTCATTCGGTCCCCACATGTGCTGGGTCAAAGCCCCCGCAACTGATGCTTTCTATTTTAGAAGTTTTCATTAGTTTTTATTAGCAATAGTTTCATACTATAGCTGTTTTGATATAGAGAAAATGATTGCAATAAATTAAAATGTTCTGTATCGTCGTTGGCAAGAAATTAATCATTTTTTTTATTTCTTTGATTAACTCTCGCTCTCATTCGAAGGGATAGTAAGTAGATTTTGTTATGAAAATCTACAGTAAGCGGCTTTTTAAGTAATATTTTTGTTTCTCAATACGTTAGTAAAATTAATTAGTAAGGAGACCTCATAAAACCTCATATTGCCCATAAACCTTTTAGTTTAATATATGTTTTAAGTGGTGTTTTCGAAAAATATTTTACACTAGCCGTTGCTCGCGACTTCGTCCGCATGGAATTAAAAAAATATATCCTATGTTACTCGGGGATAATGTAGCTTTCTAATGGTGAAAGAATTTTTGAAATCGGCCCAGTAGTTGTTGAGTTATTTCAATACATACAAAAATACAAAGTTTCTCTCTTTATAATATTACTATAGATTATTAGACCCGTATTTATTGTACCACATTAAACATTCGTTTGCAACACTAACCGATATAACCGCTAACCTATTTTAGTACAAGTTAATTAAAATAAACTACATTTTATATACATTTCCGGAACCAATACAAATAAAACCAATAAAGTTGGCAATAAATATGCTCGCGGATTCAAACCCAGTACCATTGCGTTTGGAAACATTCCAAATCCACAGTCCGCGTGAACTGTTCGAAAATTAAAAACGCGTTTAAACACAACATGAGTAGGCTAAAACAAACCGAAGAGTCTGTTTGTAACCCTTTTTTTATTAGACCGAGTTCGTGCAACAAATGGAGATTTTGCTTAGGCGTAAGGCCGTTTTATGACATCGGTCTAATGAAGCCTTAGATTTAGAACAAAAGAAAATCGGTTGTAATATTGAAAAATATTTCAGAAGATTATTTTCAAAACTCAACTCAATGCTCTACACAAGTACTGTTTTCTCAAATCAACGGGGATGAAGTTAAATACTTTTGTAAATAAGCTCCCGAAATGTGATAAACATACGAACGAAAATATTTTTCGTTTCCGCAGACGATTTTAATCATAAATGTTGAGTTTAGAATTACCTAAAAGTTAATCATCGCTTCTTAGAAACTATATTTTGATGATTTTGTGTTCGAAAGTTATTACAAAACAAAGATAAATTGTAGATAATTTTATTCTATAAAAATATTCGATTCTATTGTGTTATTTCTGATTCGATCCAGTTAAACAAAGAAGCGTATAAAAACTATAAATCATTAGACACTCCAATCATTAATCATTATTCCAATCATTAAACTTCATTCCAATCATTAGTCTAATCATTAAAAAGTCATTCAACTTACACACACGTGCGTTGCAATTAGAAACAGGTGTGGGATACCTTGACCATGATTTGTTTGTGACGCATAGCAACATAATGTCTTTGTCTATACACGTTATATCGGAACAAAGATATATTATACTATAGATGGAACACTCGAAGCCTAAAAGTGATGCATTTTCTTTGACCTCCGGAGGTCTCACGTACGGAGATTTAGTTATATATTTAGTTATTAATTATTCTATTATTGTTCTTATTAGTTACATTGAACTCGTCAATACTTTTTAGCATAGTATTTATGTTTTTATTGCGAAAAGAGTACTCTCTCAAAAGCCGGCAACACATCTGTGGTTCCTCTGGCGTTGCAGATGTCCATGGGCGTTGGCAATTAATTTAGTTGATCCGCTGCTCGTTTGCCCCCTTCTGTGAAAAATAATCTTGGTTGAAACATTTTGTAACATCTTTTTAATTCGTATAGTTTTTGCTTTATGCTGCTATATGATCGTGCAGATATCGACAAAAACTTTGCAGTATATACGCATTTCTTTAGCGACTTCTTAGTCAATAAGCAAGGTAAACAACATTTAATTAAATTATTATGACATAATTCCCTTCGCATATTTGCTTGGTATTTAGTTAACATATTAGTAGTTCTCACTTACGTTATTAAGAAAGCAAACTGACTCACGTCAACATGTTTGCTCTGGAATACAGTTTGCGAGCTTGCGACGCGACGCCATCTTTGTTTGAAGGGAAATTTTGGCGCGTTATAATAATATGACAGCGTTATATAATCTGGTTATTTTTCTCGCAGCTTGAACAGATAAAAAAATACAAAAACTTTTTTATAACCTAGGATATACGTAGATGGCGTTAATATGTGTATAAGCTTATTTTTTTCGTTTATTTATGTTAACCTCTATGCAAAAATAGGACGTGATTTCGTATCTTTTACTCTGTGTCTTAAATAAAGAGTGATTTTCATAAATATATGGTAAAAAATACTATATACATATAGTAGCTTAAACTAAACAGCTATTGTATTTTTCATAGAAGTAGACATCGTCTGATAGGAATTAAGTTTCAATTTTAACGGGCACTAACACTCGGCCGTTAGTAAGGTTTAAAATTTACACTAGTTATTGACCAATGCTCAGAAGTATGATGATTTCTGGATATTATTCACTTTACAATGTTCACATTCTTGTAACACAAAATTTTACTTAAATTAAATTTGTAACACGAACCGAAAATGTATCTCTTTGTTTCTTTGTTACATGCTTTATATTTGCATCGTGTAGTGTTACCGCTACAAAGCGTAAGTGATCGTATCGCAGGCTTTTAGCGCGGGTACACCTCACCTGCATAGCGAAGGTGTCTTTCAGTGCATCTAACTAATGTACTAGAAACTAAAATAGATTACTTTGAAATTTTAAAGAGCTTGCAAGTAACAAAAATATCATAAGATATTTAAAAATATACATGTGACAAAATGTTAAAGTAAATAATTGTTTTTGAGGTTATTATTTTGTAAGACAGAAATCATGGTGGCAGAAACTTAACTGGCCTGGTAAGAGTAGCGCTGTTATCTCACTAAAGGTTTGTTCGCTTTATATTCGAGAGTTTTTTATTCGAGTAGCAAGTATCCGAACAAAGGATTTACTTATCTACTCTACTAAGATGTTGCTGTTCGGACACGTTTAGTTACTAAATTACTTGAGACGCGACTAAAATACTATCCTGGTGCGTTCAAGACTTTAGTTCTGGAAGACTTGACATAGCGACATACAAGATATGACAAGTTTAGTTCCACTTTTGTCCACCAGGTGAAGTTTGTAGTACTATAATTCCAACGTGGCTATACCTTCACATCTTACACAACATGCAATGCATGCAAGAAAGATTTTGCAACTTTGTCACAAGTATGAATGTCGGTTTGATCACCTTAGTGACAGGATGTAGCTAATATATGCATTCGGTACAATATAGCAACAGTTAGATATAAGAAAAAGACATTTAGGCATTACCTTTGTTTATAAGAGAAGGGGCAAACGAGCGCCGTGAACACCGAGGTGGTCAACGATGGTGGACAAATGCGTTGCTGGCCTTTTAAAAAGACACGCTTCTTCTTCTCCTTCATTTATTCTGTCAAGTCATTCGGACACATTGGAACGACTAATCTATTATTAGACAAGTTTTTGTTTTAATTCCATTATTATTATATTCACGCAAAATACACGCTAGTCGTGGAGTTGCGGAAAATGGAACCCATCTTTAACCCTTTTTTTATTGTAACCTATTTAAATTAACTATTTATCGTCCACACACACGTTTTCACTATCCTTTTTTTCCTATTCCTTTTTTTTTATAAGGAAATGATGGGTAAGGGGAAGTGGATTTGGTGGGAAAGGGAGCTCATAGGAATAGGAACTATCATGTTGCTTTGTGTCTTCTTTCGTAGATTAATGATAGACAACGCATCTGCAATTGCAGATGTCTATGGACAGCGTTCGTTTTGCTATTTCAGCGAATCTTGGCCGCATGCTCGTTTGCAACTTAATAAATTAGAAATTAATTTAATTTAATTAATTTAAAAGCGGAATGTCGACAGTTTAATTGCCCCACACGAGGTAACAATACGACTCAATCAGTGGAGTGTAGTACATTGACGGAATGCACAAGGATGTCATTGCGCCCGTCCATTGCGGAATGACAATGGAGACGCTACGCCGACCATTGTGCCTTCTGCGGTAATAAGAGTAACATAATAAGGCAACTCTCAGACATTTTTGATGCAATTTATTTTCAACTCATTATGGAAGTTTTGATTGCGAACAACGAACGCTCAAGTGAATGCTTCAATTGTTTTATACTTTGTTTTTTTTTTTACATTATGAAAATTTGGGAAACATAGTATCTGTGCCTCGAGAAGCTTTTTTATAGGTTATATTGGATATTGTTAGGACTTCTATTGGTGCGAAAATTAGAAGTTCACGTTTGCCAAACTTGGAACGCAGTATGTTGTCTTAAAATGCTGTAAAAAGTATCAAAAAAAAAACTTAAAAGTATAATGGTTATTAACGAGTTAATGTATTATTAATCTATTCTAATATTATAAGATATATTTGTATTTTTGTATGTATTGAAAAAACTCAAAACCTACTTTTCAGATTTCAAAAAATCATTTACCGTTAAAAAGCTAAATCCCGAGTAACATAGGCTGTATTTTTTAATACCGTTAGTTAATAGTTACTTAACTAATAATCAAAGTTATGTAAGGACAGCAAAACATATTTTCTTAATATTTATTTATTCCTGTAAGTTTATTCATACATTCATCCTTTGTCAGTTTTATGGCCCAACATTCCTTTAAGGTAAGTCACCATTTTGCATAAGAATCGAATGTGATAACCAAAAAAAATCCTGATCGTTATTGAATGAATAATTTGACTCCTTGTCATTTGGACTAAAGGTGAGCACGACATTGACATTTTAAATTACGATGCCTTTGTTAGAAAATATTATAATTCTAGATTTTTAAAACAAGGAAGGAAAAAAATTAAATTTTTGCTGTCCTTGCATGACTTTTATTATTTAGTTGTTCGCGAACGAATATAAAAAAATATTGCCTAAGTAATCGGGGATAAATTAGCTTTTTAACGGTGAAAGGATTTTTGAAATCGGCCCAGTAGTGCTTGAGTTATTTCAATACATACAAAAATATAAACCTTTCCTCTTTATATTAGTATAGATTAATTACAAATTATCTCATAAATAACTTTTATTTCGATGATACAAGCCCCATTTTAAATAAGTGTTTTTTTGTCCACTCTTTTAACACTTTAACGTTTACTTAGGTAAGAATAAAAATGTTTAACAAGGAAAAAATGTGTTCAAATTATGCAAGGTTATTTTTCTTCAAAAAAAAAATGCGTTCATCGGACGTGAGCTGCATAATAAGCATTATCTTCCAGTTATGCGAAAGTTTCTTTTTGCATTTCCTCGGCTTTTATCTAAGATCTTGTTCATATGCAAGCGGCGTGCGGGTAGTTCGTTATCGGTATTTGCCTGCGGTAATCTACTTCTAAAAATAAGACGCTTTTACAAAATGAAGCTAGCGAGATATATCCAAAGATATCCTATTTAAATTTGCATTACTTATTAGTTGGATATTTTTGTGATTTAAAAAAAAAAAACATTTTTTTTTAATTTTTTTGAAAAATATAAGTCTTTTGACTTTTAACAAAATTGAACATACATCACAGTGTAATAAAATATAATAAAATATCAGCTTTTTTCAAGAGTTTTCAACTTTTGTTGATTTTTTTCATTCACAAAAGAACTTTAACATATCAATTAAATACAGTAGGATATTTCATCTTTAAACATGGTTACTTCAAACAATCTACTCTCAAAAGGCGCTAAAAACAAAGCTTAAAATACCGTTTCTTTTCTTTCAATTAAAAGAAAACAAACGTAGAATCTCTTTGTAAACAATTGTTAATTAAATTGAACGCCCATTCCAGTGTATAAAACAAGTTTTAACAAAGCATTTTCTCTGTTCCAGGTATGTAGAATCAAAGAAAAAAATGTCGCCGGTAGGTGTAATAATGCTGGGCGTACATGTTTAATGAGCTACTTACCAGCCCCGTTACGAGGTTAGGGCTCTTTAAACATGAAAGTATGAACCGCTTGTCCTTTTATATCACATTGTTTGCTCTATTTTGTATTAAAATGACTCGCTGCCTCGCAATTTTAAGGGAAAAAATGCTTATGTAAATTCCAAATGGATCACAGTTATGCTGTGTTATTTCATTTAGACTTATTCTGGTATACACTTTCTACGGTAAAGCATTTGGTTTCCAATTCTTATTTCAATTACAATTCTTTATCTACGTCTCAGAGGGTAACACTTCAATGTATGCAAAAAGAGAATTAGAAAGTACCACATTAAAAGTATAGCAATGATAAATTCTAATATACCTATCCAATTACATTCTCAGAGACCACCCTAAATGTTGCATAAAACCAAATCCCGTGAATACTTCATTATTAAAAGGTTTCGTTCGTGTCCGCGTAATCGCGGTTGAATGGACTCCCTAATTTAGTTACGGGGCCATGAAAATCTATTATGTAATGTCAGTGGTTTTCATTATACATCCTAATGTGCATCCTGAAAAATTATTATGCGGGCAGTCACTGAAAAATGTACCCTCGAGTTCCTTCATGAATATTCTATTTTGCGGAGAATATGATATTGTCTGACTGTAATATTTATGTGACATCAAAAATGTGACAGTGAGAGAAATACGCGGCTTATTAGTACGCTGGAAAAGGTTGGTGACTTCAGACTAGATACTTTTTGCTTGTAACATTGCCTTTATTAAAATCCTTGTCTATTTAAGGTTATTTACAATTATTATTTAAAACTTAAGGCATAATGAGTAAGATTATTAACGTAATTTCTTTTTTTTCTTGTATCATTCTAAGTCTATACTAATATTATAAAGAGAGAAACTTTGTATTTTTGTATGTCTTGAAATAACTCAAAAACTACTGGGCCGATTTCAAAAATTCTTTCTCCGTTAGAAAGCTACATTATCTCGCGAGTAACATAGGCTATATTTTTTAATTCCACGCGGATGAAGTCGCGGACAAGGGCTAGTTTATTAATAATTCCAATTTCTCTTTCCTGTAGAAATGTTGCGGAAAGACCTTCATATCTTCACCAGAGAGGTTTTATTATTTTAATACTCGTAAATGTGTCGCATTTAATTTTGTAAGAAACTGACAATATTCCGTCTGAGAAATATCGAATTGCAATTTTATAAACATCTTTATTATGTTGACAGTTTTAAATTGAACCTTATCTGTTTGTAATAAGGTTTAAATTGTAATACTGTAGCTTATTTTCACCTTCCATATGTCGCGACAGGTGCAAGCGACCATTCTTTTGACATGCAAGTGCTATAGCGCCTTTCATATTTAACGACGTCTCATTTTAAGTTCAATTTTGTGTTTCTCGGAAACTAAGATGTTTATAAACTAACATGTTTAGCTTTAAAATTCAGTTTTATGTTAAAAATTTTACAGTATGTAAGAGCTAAGTTGATGTACTTAGTCAACGTAAGACGTAGTCACTATATGAGATTATTTACATTAATTTGAATATGAAAAGGTTTAATATAAAAAGAAATATATTGTTAACATCGAGCGTCCGGTGGCTCAGGGGTTTAGCTCTTGACTTTTAAACTGCAGGTCCCGAGTTCGAATCCCGCCATGTACCGAAGTGGTTTTCGATTTTCATATGTACATATTTACCCGACCCTCTTACGGTGAAGGAAAACATCGTGATGCCTGCACATATCGGCTAAGTAATTCAAAGATATGTGTGAAGTCGCGCAAGATACGCGCTAGTCGTGGAATTGCGGAAAACGGGCCCATCATGGGTCGAACTACTTACTAACTAGTATTATCATGTTTTGAAAGTGGGACTACGTGATATAATGTACCAAAATTATGAACATTATAGAGGACAAGCATAATCTATACTAATATTACAAAGAGAGAAACTTTGTATTTTTGTTTGTATTGAAATAACTCAACAACTACTGGGCCGATTTCAAAAATTCTTTCACCATTAGAAAGCTACATTACCCCCGAGTAACATAGGCTATATTTAATTCCACGCGGACTTAGTAAAATATTGAAAATCCTACTTTGGAAATTAGTAAATTAACAAATGAATACCAAATGATATTTGATACTTTCAAATTATATTTCTATGACAATGATTATTAATAATTATTCTATGTATTAATGTACGCTTATTAATATTATAATTCAATACTTGTTCTTGGTAAATTATAGTTTTATTATGAGAGAGTAAATAAAGTGTATACTTTATTTTCGCGCCTGTTTTCGCAAACAGTCGAGCTGGGAGTGTTGATTTTGCGAAAACTCACTTTCGAGTGCCGGAACGAACGGCCGCTTTTTGTTTTCATTCAATTTATATTCAATGTTTATTACATTCAGCTTAATAATTGAAAATTATTTTTTTATGTTATAGATAAAAAGTTATATTTTACTCAAAAACCTCTCTAAAAGCTAAATTAGTTAAGAAATCTGTGTTTTAGATAACTAAATTAAGTCAAAACTAAGTTAGTTCGGATATGGCTTCCCAATTTTTTTTGATTACAATGCCCAAGCATGCGGAATGAAACAGATATTCCAGTCTATTTCTATATGGGATACCTTCGTTGGAGTGCAAATGTTGCTATTTTTTAGGAAGATTTTGTAGCATTGTAACGAGTCCTTTAAGCCAAGCAAGGTCATCAAATGCAAGTGAATCAAATTCATTCAAATTCTGCATTAATCATAGATTATTTGTCGTTACTATCATATTTATAAGACTTCTTTGAACCTAGATGACGTCATAGTACAATGCACAGATTTCACAGTTAATTAAAGTTCCATATTATCGCTTTGGAATGGGTCATTACAGTCTCTGCTGAGCTGTCGTCTAGACGAGGTTTATCTTAAGACTTGTCAATAATTCTCATCTTAGGATAGGTTTCCATTATTGTAAAATAGACGAGGATTGTTATCTTTGTTATACCCGACTGAAAGGGAGCATTTTTTTTTTGCACAAATTTTGAAACGTTATTTTAGTATGTAACAGCATCTTAAATAAGATCACGTTTAAAATCCAAATTACATACGACTTGACTTTGAAAAAATAGGGATAAAGATTTCTCTTGCATTTTTGCATATCGTGCGTTGTTTGTAACCTTTTTAATTGATCTTAAAACGTTTTTAATTTATCTGTATTTTTAACTATTTAATTCAAATATTGTAAAACAATTAATAGCAATAGCAGTGGTGCAGGAGCAAAAATGTAACAAAGTGGTCAGGGGCCATAAGTCAGCCGTGTTCGACATCGGACGCTGTAAATCTGTCCTGTGCAATGTTTTTCGATATCACGAATGTAGGGCCGCATTGCTGGCGGGTAATGTTTTATTACAATGATGTATTTGTATTATAGAATAATTTTTGAATACAATCAAACCTGGAAATGGTCTCGTCGAGCTACCTCCATATGCGAGAAACTGATTAGAGAGAAACCTGTAGAAGCGAGACAAATATCGTGATCCCTTGGACTCGCATATCCAGGTTCGACTGCATCTGCTTAGTTAAGTATGGGATTAGATATAGGTTTTTGCTGTTGAAAATTAAACATTTAGATCGGGCCTTTTTACAGAGTTTAGGGTAGTGGTTGTGAGGTTTAAATCGTAGAAAGAGAAAGGTATAGAAGTAGCAATAGCGTATAAGGTTGAGGGACAAAACATGCCTTAGACTACGTCATACGTATGTCGTGTGTGCATCACTTTACGACTTTAATCCAATAACATCATGTCTCAAGCCTTTGCCTGGGACGTATGAACAATTAGTTCACCGAAAATACGCTTGGAGCCCCACAATACTATGTGATACGTCATGTTTATTTGGGTCTTATTTCAAGAGCAAAACAAACAAAATTGCATACGGAGAAAGGGACCAAAGATCTATGTCACTGTCTTTGTCACGTTTGTATATTTTGTATAAATGTGTCACAGTCACTGTCAGTATGACATGTCCCGTCTGGTTCTATTAGTCTATGGTTTAATTAGACAGTCAGTCAAATTTCATTTTGTTATCAATATCGCTGTCAGTGTGACTCCACCCTACTCTGCAACACTTGGCAGCATTGTACAATAGTTCTGCAATATTTAATTTAAAAAAAATAAAATAATCCTCATCCATAGTACTCCCACGTGTACGAGAATAGCAATCTCCGGTCACATTGCTGGGGATTGGTTTATCGAATGAATACCATATTTTCCAATATTCTACTATGAAACGGGGTTAAAAATATTCCCTGAAGTTCCTTACTCTTTGTAAAAAGACAAATTTTTAGTTGTCATTGTTTGGTTTTTAATTTTTTGTTAGGAAGAACCAGTGGTAGCTCGTGGATTATGGATCTAGTGGTGCACTTAGCTGCACCAAAAAACACCAAAATACTAATTTTAATATTATAAAAATCCGGTGGTTTGTCGCACGACCGCAAATAGCCGAGCCGCCACTGGAAAGAAATACTCATACAATTTGTTAATATAATGTGAAAGAAAATCTTACTGAAACTTGCGCTTTATTTGTACAGAAGGTGACTGAATTATTGTACAATATGTGTTTTATAGTATTATTGTCTTACTTTATGATTTCAAATGCCTTTGTTTACTGTATACACAGAATTAAGTGACATAATCACACTTCTTATATTCTTTGAAAGTGTCTATATTTACTTTCGTTCTACTTTATATCAGTGGGATTGCCCAAAGTACATTCGCTACGAAGCTATTCTATAGCGGACGTTAAAAAGTATGAAACCGACAATGACGTACGATATTTCACACGTGACAATCATATTCCTTATCGAATGAATCTACAATATTCCATCGGTGATATCGCGAATTGAAAGATGCGTTGTGTTCCTGTATTTTCTATTTTTGGATGTATCTTTTTTAATCGTGATCTCAATTGTTAAATAACGGTTCGTTCGTAGTTTATTCTGAGGAAATTGCTTTGAATTAGTTACCCTCTTAATACCCGGATCGCGTGTAACCCTTTTCACATCGATTCAAACTCTATTTGTAGATAATATTCAAATGAATACGTACTCAATAATTCTCGTTTATTTTAATGATAAATCAATTCTATTCGGTTACGTTTTTATTTTCATTTGTGGATCTTTATAAATATATTTGCGATCTATCGGGAGAGCTACGCCCAGCTGTGGGCTCCATAAAGCCTTGAAGGCACCAGGTTAGTATTTTAGTCAAGTAGGAAGTAATTAGTAACTAAACGTGTCCGATCAGCAACATTTTAGTGGAGTAGATTACTAAATCCTCTGTTCGGATCCTTGCTACTTGCTGCTCAGATAAAATGCTTTCCTAATGCGAACCAGGCTTCAGGCTGTTTTAGTTACTAAATTTTATCAATTAACATGTCTAACTGCCACACTATTCATCGAATAAGAGAGTCCCTGAGTATAGATTAGTACGAGAAATCTACACTAAACTACAGTTTAAATAATATAAGATTCTTAGTGATATTTATATTCATATAAAGATAAAAACTACGTTTTTTTTCTGAGTTTATTTTAATATTAGTGGTAGGATCACAAATTACCTCGCTAGAGCTACGTGGTCAGATGAAATGACTTCTTAATGAGCTTTGATAAGGCTCTCGTAATGACGCACTCGGCAAAGGTAATTTATGTTTTATTCCATTTAATTTTCTAGGAACTTCAGACTAGTTTATGTTACTTTAATTCTACATGTTTTCAAGGTAAATTGGTAAATAACTTCATCCTATAATAACAAATTAACGGCCGTATTTACAATCGCCACTGAAATATTTAAGAGCGTCTTACAGTCCACGTTTAAACTCCAAATTCTACAACGATCTTGTTTAGTTTTGACACCAGTTAGATTTTAAGCGAGCCTTTTTAAGTAGCGTTTGAACATTCCGCTGTAAATAACGTAATTTTAGTATCATTTAATGACAGACAAAAATAATAAAATTAATTTCACGCTTTATTTATTTCATATTATAGATAAACTAACCTAAAAGAGCAAGAACCCATAACGAGATGTTACGAAGTTGTAAAAAAAGTAAGTAATATCTATGACTAATTTCGATTTTAGAACGAACCGTAGACAGTTGTCTGTGGATTGGTTAAAATGTTGGTACTCTGTAACATACGTTTTGCATCTCTTGTTAGGTAATAGAGAATTTGGTACGTTATAATTTGAATGCATTTTCGCATAAATGTGGTGTAATATTCACGTATGACAGTGTGACAGGATTTAACGCGGAGGTTCCCTACCGGCAATATTAATGCAATTAAGTTAATGAAATTCCAACTTGTGTACGGTCTAATTATTTATAGTATTAATTAGCAGCTAACAAATAGAAATGTAGCAATTTAACAATGTAATTGTAATTTCTACAGATTTAAAATGGAAATACCAAAAGCGCTCTTATCAAGGACCAATTGCAATTTCAACAAACAGTTTTTCAACGCCAACTGGAAAAACTATTTTGAATAGTTAACAGTTTAATATTATGTTAGTTTTTAACATTTCATTCCCCTTTTTTTCGTATCTATTGTGGACACGGTGACTGAGTCACGCACGCCTGACGCACCTTTTGTGTCCAGTCCGTTACAGGTGCTATAATATGGCGGCCATTTTGAAATTGGAGCATGAACTTTGGTTCATAATAATATATTTACATTATTTAGAGTACCGTTTCTATTCCAAAGTTAGATTACAGGATGCTGTTGTGAATTTATTGTAATTTAATAATTTGACAGCATTTTTAAGTTCAATTTCTGGGTGAAAAAGTAACATATTTATTGTTGAATTTCTTTTGAAACTTTCTCGACATTTATTTATTTTACAATATCACTTATACTTTCTCTTATAAATGTAGAACAGTATGTGCATAAAATATTTCCATATTTGCGATTTTATATTTATTTAATTGATATTAAGATAACGGGTTTTATTTAGGTAATCGAAATAAAATGATTGCTCCACAAAAATTGGCATTTATGAGCGCTGATTTCTCTTCAATCGACACCATTATTTTTATTTACGTATTTTAGAACTACTTACAAGATTTATTATTATAAGAGTTGTGGAATTCAGAAACATTGTTATCGTGGACTACTTTTAACCTACATTACACGTCAACGATTAATTTATTGTTAACTAGCTGTTGTGTGCGACTTCGTCCGCTTGGAATTAAATAATATATTACTCGTTACCTATGTTACTCGGGGATAATGTAGCTTTCTAACAGCGAAAGAAATTTTGAAATCGGCCCAGTAGTTCTTGAGTTATTTCAATACAAAAAAATACAAAAATTTAAAAATACAAAGTTTCTCTCTTTATAATATTAGTATAGATATAGATATATAGTGTAAATTATAAAGTTATATCGCAATATCATACAAAACCTGCATATATTTATACCTACACAATTTTTATAACGAACCGCTTAGACTTACCGCAAACAATTTTCTAGAAATCTTGTGAATTGAAGTTTATTGCAAACACAGCAGCCCCCTGACCGCACTTGCGCGCAGACGACCCGCTCTGAGGTTATCTATTCCATTTACTATATTACTACAAACGACAAAAAGAATACATTAGTATATACGAAACAGCAAAAATATTTAGAATTAAATCTATAATTACTTATGACATTTTAATAGAGAATTGGAGGTTCTACTTGACTATTTTACTTAAGCGTACCTAGGATGTAGACGTTATATATCTCTATATTCTAATTTTCATATAGACAAGGACGTCTATAAATATTGTTCCCACAAAGACACCCCATATGCTAACAGGTGAAATAATTATGTACCCATTATGACATAGATTATATCTGTTTCTATCCGGAAACGGCTCCGGGGACAGAGGGTTCCTGTCCCCCGTCATTACGGACCATAAACTTGATGAATTGGACGATATTTATTATGACTAATTTTTTTTAAAGTGTTCACGTTTACTGCCTTCCTAAATGTTTTATTAGCTTTTAGACAAATTACCAATTGATTTGAGTACTTTCAATGAGACAGATTTACGATAACCTAATTGTTAGTAAAGTTCTTACTACTTTAGGTTTTATTTCTAACGGTCTGAAGATAATAGTCAGTGATGCCACGGTATCTTTTAATCAATTGACGCCTGAATCATGTCATGGATGTCGAAATATAACACGTATATTTAATAATGAGATATGCAACATGCTATAGTCCACAATTTGCCTAAACAAATTACAAATAGACCGCATTACCGATCACTGGGTGACATACTTGTACAGGATGACGCTGGCAATTTATTTCAATTTACTATATGTACAACTAGCGACCCGCCCGGGCTTCGCACGGGTGCATATCGGTATAATGCTGATACTAAATACTGAAGCGTTTGCAATGTAAGCGTTAAAAATGTGTTAATTTACGACATCATATTAAAAACCTCTAAATGATCAGTGTTACTTTACTATATTTTGAATGTATTATACATGAAAACCTTCCTTATGAATCACTCTATCTATTAAAAAAAACCGCATCAAAATCCGTTGCGTAGTTTTAAAGATTCAAGCATATATAGGGACAAACATAAAAAAGCTTTATTGTTTTATACTATGTAAGGATGATCGTTAGTAGTTTCATTGTATGGAGTTAAAAGTTTAAACTTATTCATTGGTGTATCAGCATTTTAAGGTCAATCAAGTCGAAATTGGTGAGCGAATTTCCACGGAATCGGCAGCCGGCTTAACGATTTCGGATTATTCAATTCGTGCCGCCTTTGAAGATTTAGATTAGCTGTGGCAAGCGCTTTATGTCACTGGCGACAGATAAAATAACTTTTTTATTTTATTTTTATTTTACAATCCGTCTTTTTACAACTACGCTTTTTATAAAGAACAATCCGAACAAAATAATGAAGGTGCTTTCGAACTTAACATATCCTATTCATTTCGGTCTTTTTTTATGAAATCGAATTTTTACCCTCAGTCAAAATTTTTAAGCGAGAAAAAAATAATAATTCGAAAATGAACAAAATTCGATCTAAAACGCCCGAACGGCTTTCTTCGAAAACTCAACCGGAAATGAAGCGGTAGAGTAATTACGATAACGGTTGCCGCTTCCGGTGAGCCAGCGACACGCTTCGCCACTCAGATGTCAGCACTGCGCCAAGGGACTAGTTTCACACGAGGGCAGCAATGTTACAAAGATCAGTAGACAATCCAGTACTGCAAGCGACCGTACCGAGGGCAACTAGTATAACACAGAATATTTATCGATTCAACCACAAGCTTCGCAACACTAAAATAAACATATTTTTCTATTTGCTTTAGTATTTACCGTTGACATAAATTAATAGATTAATTTAATATACCAAATAAAAAGCCGATATGTCAATTGAATGGCGTCGAAGCGTATATTTCGCACACAAAATGTTGTCAATTCAAAGGGTGTCAAAGTGAACGCGGATCGGGCACACAAAAGAGGTAACGAATCGTATTGAATTCCAACATCAAGCCGAATTAGTTCGCGAGCTGGTTTCAATTTTGGAAACATTTTATGACCTAGTTTTTTAGATAACAAACTAGCTGTTGTTCGCGACTTCGTCCGCTTAGAATTAAAAGTTATAGCCTATGTTAATCAGGGACACGAGTAATGTAGCTTTCTAATGGTGAAATATTTTTTGAAATCAGCCCAGTACTTCTTATGATACATAAGTTGGTCCAATAAGACCCCTGGTCTATCTTATTTGATTCCGAGTGTCCTCCAGTATCGTATAATCGACAACTTATTGGTCAATTTAATTTTTTAATTTTAAGTTCATTTCTAATTCACGCGCGTATAAGTCGCGGTCAAAGCTAGTTCAACATAAATTTCTCAAAGTGCAATAAATATAATTTATGTTGAAGTTTCAACAATGTGAAATGTTGATGTTATATCGTGGCTTGCATCGCATATTACTCTTGTCTCTGTCGAGAGGTAAGAAAACAAATTGTTTGTTTCCGACGCTGGCACTCGTCTGTTTTATTTATCTGTGCCAGATGGGAAACTCTTGTTGATGGTTGTTTCCACTGACAAAACAACAGGATAAAAAGTTTTTAAATTAATAGAAAAAAATATGGAAGTACTCGTATTAACGTAGTATTAACCGGTTCAGGATGTTGATAGGGTTTCCTTGTTTCTACAGTGCTTCAGGTATGCTTGCTCAGGCAGGCGTTGATATGCCATTATTAGAAATAAGTTTGCCTCGCTGCTTTGCAGACTGTGAGCCAACTCCAACTCCATAGCATGGAGGATGGATTCTTCATTGATACTGAGCATTGTTCGTAGATGCGTCTTGAACAATGCCTTAGTAACAAAATAAGTTAGGTTACATATTTTTTACTTCTTTTTTTACTCACAATACGATTGTTCACACTAACATTTTATGGATGTAACTTGTCCGAAATAAAGATTATTTTTATTGTGTAATTTATACAGAATTCAAATTATTATCCTTGCAAAATAAGTGATGTACAAGTCCAGTGTTGTTTGGGGTACAAACGACAGTTACAGACCGCTGTAAGCCTGACCTAATGAACAGTCATAAGTTAAGCCGATATACGTCGCTGGATTGTTCTAGAAAAAGTTTTATAAATGACTTCGCTGGTTCCTTGTTAACTCTAGACTAGACTGTATTGTGATATTTAAAATATTTTTATTACGAATTGTGTATTGTCTCTCTGTATTTAAAACGAATTAAAGTGTTTATATACTTATTTAATTTTAATAAAAATTTGAACCTATATGTTTATAGGATATTTTCTCATTATAAAATTAAAACTAACTTAGTTTTAGTTAAAAAACAAATCATTTTCTTTTCATAAATGAGAGAACTATATTCGATATGAGTCTACATGATATTTTCGCGAATTTGATGTATATTTATTTCGATAAATATTTAGAGGGACATTACAGGGGCGTGGGTTCAACGAATATACAGTTCGGTTGTTGTTTAAAACTTGGTAGCTATTTATTGTGCGACATGTGCTTGTGTCGTAAACTGTTACAACCGCTGTGTAATAACGGAACATGCTATTGACGTTCGGGAAATTTTAATTGTTTACGAACAAGCTTACATAGCTTGTCATTTGTTAACGTAATCGATAATTGTTGTCAATAGAGCAGTACCTAAATGAAACCTGACCAATAACTGTATACAATTCCCTATAAATACCTCCTATTAGTTTCTATTTGTATTTGTAATTAACTAATAATTACTACACTCAGAATTGTAATGTAGGCTCCTGTAGTCAACAAAATTAACTAATTCTGAATCGAATCTTAAAGTAAACGCTGTTTGGAATGTAATTGACGTAACACTTGTGTAGAATTTGGAGCTTCACCGCGGTCTTATCATTGAAGTCGCTAATAGATATATTTAAATTGACGTTTCAGAATTCGGCCGTAAGAGCGATAGTAAAAATAAAAATCTTATATCTAAATGTCATTGTACCTTGTATAAATTACATACAATAAATTCCACTAATTACCATGTTCTTGATAAAATGAACTAGTTCATTTACAGCATATGTAAATTTTATTGCTATAACTGGTTTAAAAAATCGATTCATAACGACGAATCGAAAACATCACTACCACTAAACGCGGCCGCAAAAAGGCGGGAACTGGTGACAGCTGTCAACGTAAAAAGATGGTCGGCGAAATGGCCAACTCATTAGCTAGGGAAAAGATCATTTGCACATCGCAAAACATCCTTTTTCTTTCCTTACTGTAATACTGCGTTATGACAGAAATATTTAACTTAAAATTGTAGACTTTTATATGCGAAATGAACGGAAACTGTGTCTTTTATTTGTCTATGGCTGTATCAAGTAACTTCGCTTGTCAAAAACATTAGGGTATCGAAATTCAGTGTATAATCACACTAGATTTCTGTCGCCCTGGGGGACTTTGACAGTTTTCCAATATTCCCACAATTATGTTACGTATTCTATGTTAGTAATATTTCCTATTAGATCAAATTTACCATAAAATGAACATACCGTTTATTTCGGACTTACACCAAACGTATTTTGAACCTCCTAAAAATAGCATTGTAGTTTCGTACGAAAAATTCGTCGAAAATAGCTGACGTTTTTTCTCCATATTAGTGGAGTAGCGCTGAGTGCGTGATAACTTCGGTCCGCGTTATAACATCGTTATTTTCCCAGAACAGAGAATTTGAAGTTTTTAACTATATTTCGGCAACATTCATTTTTAAAAGAGAAAAAACTTTTATAATTCTAATACTTTTCTATCTTTTTAAAAGTTAACAACGTTAATAATTGCCTTCGTTGCTATCTTCGGAGCAATTTTCTAAACTCTATTTCTTGACGCAAAATGGCGGCCGTTGACAGCTGTCAGATGACATATAATGGCGCGCGCTCTCCCCATTATAGTCACAAGTTATAACCGAAACGGCCCCCGTTCGTTCTGTAATTACTAATTACTCATTAAATCCCTATTTTGTTTACAAAATATTCAATCATTCGCGTTGGTGTTACTTTGAAGTTTTGTCGATTTTCGATGTAGCAATTATTTTGCATGTGACATTGATGAGACGAAACCCTTCTATGTAATTAATGTTTGTTATTTTAATGGCAAATTTAAGGCAAACGAAAAACAATTTAATTAAAATGTTCATATATATTTACTGCTTAAAACATTACCACATGTAAAATCCAAAAATAACAAAATCCAATGTTATTATCTAGTATCTAATACTTTCAAATAATTTTATAGATACATCTAAACGCTTAGAGCATTTTGCGGTGTACGTTACGATAGCAGCTGGTGTGGTCATGACAGGAAATTTAAAAAGATAAAGAAAAAAATAAAAGAATTTAATAGCTCACTTAACTTTTACCGTTTCTCCGATAACTTGCAAACTTTTGTCTGGCGAGAAGCGTTTATAGTGACAGCTTTTATTTCATTTTAATCAAACTGTTTTCTATTACGGTAATTGGCAGTTAATCTTTCTATGGATAATGTCCATAGTAACTTTAAAACATTACTTAGAAAACAAATAACACATCGCAAGTTCAATGAACTTAGATTTTCATTACGTTGATTACATTTAAAGCCGGCTATAGACGTTTTTTATCTATACAGTCAAAATTGACACACGTCAATTTGAACTGCACAGTCGAACTGAACAGTTCTCAGTGTTGCCAACACACGCCACTTTTAACTACCCAATCGAACTGTACAGTTAAAACTGAACGTTTGTAGCCGGCTTAAATTATTCTGTCTTATATTCGAAGCTAATAATATATATTAGAAGTGCAAAATGCAATAAAGTATGAAGTTTTCTAAGCAACGTTTCGTATACGAGTGAAAATGTGTTGCAGTTTGTAGAGTTGCGGAGTGCAACGTGTGACGTCGGATTGGAAGCATGTCTCACAATATGAGAATTGTACACCGAAAATATAACGGACATGATATGAAATGTTCCAAGTATGCTTGAATTTTTGTGAAATGGTGACATAAAGGAATATTATATTTTTAGATTAAAATTGGATTCGAAGATGGTATAGTTCAAAAATGTTACTTTCTTACATAGTATAAAACAATAAAGCTTTTTTATGTTTGTCCCTATATATTCTTGAATCTTTAAAACTACGCAACGGAATTTGATGCGGTTTAATAGATAGAGTGATTCATAAGAAAGGTTTTCATGTATAATACATTCACAATATAGTAGAGTAACACTGATAATTTAGAGGTTTTTAATTGATGTCGTAAATTAACACATTTTTAGCGCTTACATTGCAAACGCTGCAGTATTTAGTATCATTATATGCCCGAAATAAAAAAAAAACAGTAAATAGTCTATGTATTCGTCCGGACAATGTTTTACGCAATGTGCAAAATTTCATCGGGATCCGTTGAGCTGTTCTGGAGATATACGTATCTTTAAACAAATATGGTTGGATGGATCCATTTAAACTATCGCTTTTATTAGTATGAAGTATGATTACATTAGTTAAGTAATTACTTACAGAACATAATACAAACCATGATGACCCATGATGGGCTCCATTTTCCGCAACTCCACGACTAGCGCGTATTTTGCGTGAATACACATATCTTTGAATTTCTTCGCCGATATGTGAAGGTTGCATCACGATGTTTTCCTTCACCTAAGAGCGTCGGTAAATATGCACATATGAAAATCGAAAATCGAAAAACACATTGGTACATGCCGGGATTCGAACTCGGGACCTGCAGTTTACAAGTCAAGAGCTAAAAACCCTGAGCCACCGACGCTCTATATTTACAAACATATTTGGATATTTTTAACTGACGGTTAAACTTTATTAATTGATTAACAACATTCCTACCGCAAACATTAAAACTTTAAGTTATACAGTTAAGTGACTATTAAGTTTTGTGCGTGATTAACTTTTAACGACTACACACGTTAAACAAGAGATAGTTTTGTTTTAAACACTTATAAACTTTTTTAAATGGTTATATATTCACGCGCATGGCCTTCATACAAAAAGCAGTTAGACGTTAAAAAAAATGCAAAATTTATTTGAAATTAGAACCTTGTTTAAGAAAGGATAAGCTAACTAATTATAGAAAAATGAAATAGTCAAACGTGGGTTTCCTCTATTTTCCCTTCCACGTTGATAAAACAGAGATAATAAAATATTTTAGGTTTTAATGAAACCCAGAATACTTTTTTATATTAAGCACTCAAGTTGTCCAAATAACGTTAATTTCAAATAGAATAACGTCTGAATCATATTGCTTATTTATTTTTTTTAAATTAGATCTAATCTCTTCATGTTTATAAATCACTAGCGACCCACCCCGGCTTCGCACGAGTCCAACGCTCATACAAAAATGTGTAAAAAATGTAATTATTTACGATATCACTTTAGAAACCCAAAAAATAACAGTATTTCTCCACTATTTAATGGATGTTATTATACGTAAAAACCTTCGCCTACAATCACTCTATAAAAAAATCGTATGAAAATCCGTTGCGTAGTTTTAAAGATTTAAGCATATATAGGTTCAGAGAAAGCGACTTTGTTTTATACTATATAGTGACTAGGGAAGCTTAAATCTAACATTGTAAATAAATCTAATGAGAGTAGACGTTCCCCAGGTATCCAACTTCGTATAGACAGCTATTACCTTCCTCTAAAATTACACGTAAAATCGTAGAGTTCCGACTACCACCATCTACTTCGTACGTTGTTTGGCTTCAGTTAACTAGAGTTTAATGTGTGCTAGAAAATACATAAACTACAACACTGTTAATTTGCATATCCTGTTTTATTTGCATATTTGCATTTAATTATAGAGATTTCAGATACAACTGTGACCTACGACTTCGTCCAAATACGTCGAGTACAAATGATATGTCATAGATTAAAAGAATTAGATTAAACATGACATATGTCATGCTGACAGTGACTGAGACACATTTATATGAAATATGATGTGACAAAGACAGGCACATAGATCTTTTGTTCTTTACTCCGTATGCGATTTCGTTTGTTTGGGTACAGAAATATGTTTCTAGCAAATGTGACGTATCGTATAGTATTGTGGCGCTCCAAGCGTATTTTCGGTGAACTAATTCTTCATACGTCCCCGCCAAAGGCTTAAGATATATTATTGGTTTAAAACCGTAAAGTGATGCACACACAACATAACTATGACTTAGTCTAAGGTTTTTGTCCCTCTACTGTACACGCTATGGCCATTTCTATACATTTCTCTTTCTACGATATTATGCGTACTTATTCTTATTCAAGTTGTAAGCACAGCCACTTTCCAAATTGACGTCTAATATGATTAATGTTAGGCACTGTAAAGTGTCAAATGTCAATCATTACAACAAAGAGAGTGAAAGAAGGGAATTTGTAAAGTTAATGTTATATTACTTGAGTAAATTCTCTTTTATTCCTAAATAAAGGTGAAATTATTATATGTTATGAAAATGTAATTAAAGTCCCGAGAACTTAGAATACTTACCACTTTATTCCGAAACGAGAATCAGCGTTATTAGTGTTGTAAATACTTTCTACGTGTGGTACTGGTACATTCATAAAATTTATTTCAAAATACAGAACATCCTTGTTCCTGGTACTTCTTATGATACATAATTTGGTCCAATGAGACCCCTGGTCTATCTTATTTAGTTCCGAGTGTCCTCCAGTAACGTATAATCGACGACTTATTGGTCCTCGTTTATCGCAGCACTTTATTTTTTTTTCGGCTTAAGGGGGTTAGTGTTCGTTGCCGAAATACTAGTATATTTTAGTAGTCTCCTTTCGGCAGTAGAAAGTCACGCGTAGATTTACCTTTTAAACAAAAGACTATTGAAAATAATAAAATTTAAAAATCACGCCATATGTCGATTTTTTATTAAAATATCCTGATTAAGCATATCTCTTATCGCATCGCCAAATTGTTAAACGTTAGTTAATTAAAACCCTAGAATAAAGGTAAGTATAGTCAATAGTGTATGTTTCATGCCACAGGGAGTGTCGACGTGAAACTAATTAATTCGCTCTACGCCACGCCAACCGCGTTATCATGCACCGTGTTAATTATACCTGTCCCTAAGCATTACACTAATTATCTCTACTTATATTTTATTTATATAATAGATGGATACAAAGGTAGAGAGATAGAAAAAGGTAGAAAGGAATCGTTACGACTTAGGGTCCTTCAAAAAGCGAGCGTATCAGTACCTCAAAGTCCGGTAACGCATCTGTGGTTCCTCTGGTATTGCAGATGTCCATTGGCGGAAAAATAGGCAAAAAGTATGGACGGATTGTGTGAGAGCCGTATGAAGGGATTGCGTATGAAATATATGCACTAAAGGACAGTTTTAAGTGTAGTAAAGACTCTGTGTAGTAGTTAGATTCATGTAATAGATGTCTTACCTTATTATGTCTTACGCACTTCAAATGTCATTCCAAAATGTTAACATAGTCACAAGTTTAGAGCCGGCTACACAAACTCAATATTATCTGCAAAGTTTTAATTTGATCGTGCTGTGCCGGTAAAACTGACGTGTGTAGGCAAATCTAAGAACTGTACAGTTCAAACTTACGTACGCTCGCCAAATTGAACTGCACAGTCGAACTGTACAACAGTTAAACTGAACGCTTTTAGTCGGCTATTGGAACAAAAAATTATTACTATGTACTGTGGTGAAGTAAAAAAAAAGTTAAAGGTTTCGACTCATGATGGGCTCCATTTTCTTTAACTCCATGACTAGCGTGTATTTTGCGTGAATACACATCTTTGAACTTCTTCGCCAATATGTGCAGGTTGCATCACGATGTTTTCCTTCACCTAAGAGCGTCGGTAAATACCTACATATGAAAATCGAAAAACACATTGGTACATGGAGGGAATGAAGTAATAATATATTTATTTACACGATATAATTTTGTAACATTGATCGCGTCATGAAAATATTAAATGCGTTATAAAATATTTTACTGCAGCGAGAGCAGAACATAAATATTATAAATGGAATCGGTATTAATACATAAATTCTACCATCAAATGAACTCCCATTCGTTTTGTGTTCTCGTAAAACAATGTACATTAAATTAACAAGTGAAATAAAATAAACTCTCACAATTACGATTATTCGAACTACAGACATTTATTTTAACGTAAACTTGTTCGTAGTGGAAATTGTTTTAGGTATATGCGAGGCGAAAGTATTCCAACCAGATTGACGAGATTAAATACTAAGACCATATTTAGTATATGTCCGTAACCAACGGATATGTATGGATGGTTTCGTATGCATTTTCTCTTAATCTAAATGAATTTATGGTAATGTAAGAAATAAATGCAAATTCAAGACTACATTAGTTTGATTTATAAGACAAAGAAACTGTAAAATATCAGCTCATTATAGGTTCCTAAGGAGGGGCTCGTAGTACATTAAAGCCATGTTCGCTTTAGGATAGTAGTCGAGTAGCGAGTATTCAAAGGATTTATTAATCTACTCTACTAAAATGTTGCTGTTCGAACCCCTTTAGTTACATGCTACTCGAGTAAAATAGTATCCTGGTGCGTACAAGGCTTAAATTAGTTATGACTAGAGCATAGTCAATCACGCTGAACAAGTCCGAGTTGGTTGACTTTAGACATAAATATCTTAGAATTTTTCGAAAACTATAATAATTTACTTAATAATGACCTTTTAATTAGTTAACGAATATATTTGTTAATTTTTCTTTGTTGGAATTAATTAGAATAAAATAATCATATAAAATTGAATGTGCACGGATACAAAGGTAGAGGAAGGCCAAAGAAAGATGGGTTGTGTGAAAGAAGATATGCTGAAATAATGGGTAAATACAGAAATGACGGCTAATAGGGATATATAGGAGTATATACTATGCCGACCCTCTATAGGGACAAGGCAGGACGATGAAAATAAACATAAAATAAAGCTCTCATAGCACTCCTTGTTAATAAAAACTACTTAATGTTACTGACGAATGGCTGCTTGAAAATTATTAAAATATACTATATCTATTTTGTTGTATAATTAACCCCTTGTTTGTACGAGTTGAATGAGCTGAAAGGAAGTTTTCGATAGACTCAGCGTAATTTTGATACTCGAGTGAAAGTTAAAGAGGTCAAGTCAATAGGTACACTGTAGTGATGTGCTTGTTTATGATTTTGAAATATTAACTATCGATATTACAAAGAACTTTAGAAAAAATAAAAAAGTATAATAGAAAGAAAGATGATTGTAATTTGATGTTATCACTTCATAAAACATCGTGATGCCTGCACATATCGGCGAAGAAATTCAAAGATAAGTGTGATGTCGACCCGTACTTGGCCAACGTGGTTGACTATGGTCTAATCACCTCATAGGGTTGGCTCCGCGCCCCTCGGTGGGGACGTATAGTGAACTGGTGATGATGATATTTTTTTCAATATTTCCTTTTAATAAACACCTTTAAAGGATTGATGCAACGTTTTACTTTCAACCTTAATAAAAGTTATCGATATAATAGTTACGATGATTCAATCACTAGTGTAGACAATGTAAGCCATCGCAAGTCGTGTGCGCCGACTACCTAATGAAGTAATGGACCATTAGGCGGCCAAGTTGGCCCCAACAATGTCATGAGACCATCTTTGTTGTGTCGACTACACTACGGTAGGGGACAAAAGCGTTCACTCTCCAATGAACTCCTTTAATGGCTTCATTCAGTCGCAAATTGTCTATAGATATGTAGATAGTAAATGTACAGTGTGATTTTTTATATTTTTAGTAGTGAATTTCATATAACTTTTTTATCCAGTTATCGAGTTTCAAAAGTTTTACCGTACGCTATCCTTTGCATTTTGAGAATCATAATATTATTAAAACCTTAATCATAGCTAACCAATGAGTGTACAAAACCTTTCAATAGATGGCACTTTAAGTTATAAATGAAGAAAACCCTCGCAAATGACAATTATTATTAATTTAATAAGTAACTGTATATTTCTGACTTAGCATTTAATAATAATGTCGTTTTGTCAGTGTTGCTAGTTAAGGAGGGTAGTTAGAGAAACTCAAGCTCGAGAGAATGTCATTGTTCATGAATTAACTGCACCTGAGATAATTGCCCGCAGTTCATACCATCAATTACTTAGCACTTAACTGCGCTTTGTGATTGTTTAACTAAGTAAATGTTGCTTTACCCGAGTGAAGGGAGTTAGAAAATAGATTTATAATAAAATACGTCACACTCACACATCATAATTTTGTTTTTATTTTCCTATAAGTAAGTTATGAAAAAGGTAAACTCCAATCTAATTTTAATATGGAATCAATCAACAAGGAAGTATATTCAGACATTTTATAATTTTTTTTGGGTTTTTGACGCGCAGAAACGTAAAAAAGCTATCTTAAATTTAAATTTCCTACAGCTCATATCTAAGAAGATTACCTATCTTCCAGGCATATAAGATAATCAACAATTCCTTTGTACATTAAGTCGGACTGCGGTAGAGGCCGGTAGCCGCAAAATGTACCGGAGGTTATACTCAGCTAATTCCTACAGCGTAACGTATAACCCTTTGTAGTCGGTCTGAAATATTAGACCGTAGCTACGTAGTCTTTTATTTATGAAGGAAGATTTCTTGTCACGCATTCTTTTTTTTTATATATTAAAAAGTGGCCAACGAGCAAGCGGCCACCTTGATTCACTGAAATAGCGGAGCGACCGCTGCCCATAGACAATTGCTATTGCAGATGCTTTGCCTACCCTTAATCTACGGAGGAGGAGACGTACAGCATGCGGATAATTCCTTGTTCTATACGTCCCCTCCCCCGCCAAATCCACTTTCACTTCCCATCATTTCCTTATAAGAAAAGGATAGGAAGGGAAAGTGGACTAAAATAAGGCCTCCGGCACCACACTCATCAGACGAAACACGGAATTACTTCCATTTGACGCCTGTCTTCTGTGTGGTCGCTGTATTTCACCGGACGAGCCGGCCAATACGTGCGAAAATTATTTTTTTATGCGCCCATTGTTATTTTAAGAAAAACTAGATGGCGTTGTTTCTAATTATACATTTTTTAAAATAAATATTGCGTATCTTATTTTAATCTATATGTATTTGATTGTTTTAAAATAATACAATTGTGAAAAATATTAACTTTTAAATCTATAAAAAAGTTTTTCTTTGTAATACAAGTTACTATAAAAAAAATCGTATATTAACTTGAAATAACGAAACTCAAAGACGTACGGTATGGAAGTTTGAAAACTAAAAGAAAAAGATTGGCAGGAGTGAACGCTTTTCTTAAGTTCTTTAATTACAACATAAATAAAAGTTGGCAGCCATGCCCACCATTTGGCGGTGGTTTTTATTGAAAAAGTTTCTTAACCTGTAATATTAACACAACACTGACTTTGTTTTGTCTTTTATCCTACAACATCTCTTTTTATGGAGACGAGGACATTACATTTTATTTAGCCCTGGCAAATTATTTGATAAAATATTAAAAAAAAACTAAAAACCTATAGTGACCCTAATTCCCTCATTTCTGTAACTGCATAATTTAACCACAGCATCACTGTCACTTTCATTTTTTTTTTTTGAGATTTTATGGCCTGGTAAACTGTCACTTTCAAAAACAAAAACATAAACACATCTAACACCACAGATTAAATAACATCTGACATAGAGTAAAAATGGAACATATTTTAATACAGATTAAAAATATAGCGTGATAATATCGCGTGCTGTGGCGGGTCTCGCCACTATAATGATTACATGAAACAGTTGGTTGTGTGGACAAAGAGTTCGTCGCAAGGGAAGTGCTCTGAAAATTATATTTTATTTACAGATACTTATAATGCAATTAAATGAATGTGGCCGCCATTTTGTTTTCGACTGAACATGACTAGACGTCATGTTTTTTTTACATGTATATCAGCAATAGTTCGTATTGTTGCAAACACACTATTTTTGACCTAGACATAATTAGTATTTTACATAATTCGTAGTAAATATTGTAATATTAAAAATATACCATCTTTTAAATTAAACCTATGTGTTAATATTTTTGTTTACAAAAATGTTTTACTTTATATTTCCTTTGTGGTTTTCTTTTTTGGGAACATTAAAAAATAATAAAGCCAGTAGAAGACTTTTGAGTTATAACAAGCTTTAAAGGTTTTTGCGGGCGGAGGTTTATACTCTGTGAATTTATTATAATACATGCTCTGATTACCATCAAGTATTTTACTTTTTTAAATATTTTTCGTTCTATATCTAATAGTAAGAGTAATAATATGCTATTACTGTTTACATATTAGATGAACAAGATATGACGCAATGATGGAATATAAATTCTCTTACTCAGAGTCGGTTAAAGGTTACTTAATACTCCCTTATTGTGTTTTCCTGATACTAAAACAACTTAGGGACTCTAGGAGCGGCTGTTAACGTAAAAGATGCAAGAAAGTCTATGATTAGAGTTGTCCACGACTTTTAAAAACTACTATTTTTTTTTATTTACACTTTAAATTAAAATAGTGATGTGCCTTAGTTTATTATACAGTCGTGTCGATAAATCTGTGACGTGCATGCGAGTGGAAATAGATTGACAACATATTACACGTCACTATCACTCAATAGATTTCGCGGTTGAACGCATTCTGGAATATTCCCGTTAGATTTTGTCAATAGTAGAAAATAAGATCACGTTTTATGTACAGATATTAAATAATGTATGTTATATTATTAGTGCTCTTGCGGAAAGTTGACGGACAGTTTCTAGCGGTTAAGGCTTGCACGCACCAGGATAGTATTTTAGTCGAGTAGCAAGTAGCAAGTATCCGAACAAAGGATTTACTAATCTACTCTACTAAAATCTTGCGTTTATTTATTAAATTACTATTCTAATGCGTAAGTTTAGGCTTAAACGAGTTCGAACAGTAGTAAATCCTTTGTTCGGATAAATGGTACTTGCTACTCGACTAAAATACTATCCTGGTGCGAACAAGGCTTTAGCGTGCTGTCCACAACTTAAAAAAACAATGTATAGTTTGCTAAAGTCACTGTAATATGAAGTAAAAATTATATTAAGTTTTTTGGTTTTGTAGTTATTGAATTATTGTTCATTAATTAGTAGCAATTTTAGAAAATAAGTTGTTTGGGTTAAATTAAAAATGTTAATTCATTATTTTACTTAAATAAAATACCAACTAATGCCAAGGAATGTCAAGAAATAAATATAGTAAAAAATAAAATGTTAACAAAAATATCTTTTTGCCAGTCCTAAGTGAGCGTCACATCTAAAGATATTTTTTCAGCTTTTAAAAATCACTTATATTCAAATTCTTTGGGCCTCCGCGCCCTTAATTAATGAAGAGAAATTTCCCCACCGGAAGCGGAAAGGCGGCCATCGCTATCAATGCTATCTCGGAAACTTTGAAATATTTTTTTAAGGAGCAACATCCACATTTCCACCGGCCTCTACCTTTTCTATCAAAGGAACTTAAAATGGCGGAAAAGGTTCTTTTTTCTTTAAATTCGAAGTAAACTGAGACAGTAATACTTTATCGCTATTGAAATCTTAAAAATGTTTTGTTTACTTTAAGAAAGAGGTTTATTTACTTTAAAATATAGACGTAATAAGTTATTTAAACATGTAGACAACGGGGGCTACGTAAAGTACTTTTCGATTGGCGATATAGCTGATTTTGCTTCGGCGTAAGGCCGTTTTTTACGTGACATCGGTCTAATAGCCGTAAGATTAAAGGTAACTAGCTTTTGGTCGCGACTTCGTCCGCGTCAAATTAAAAAAGCATATTTATAAAAGAGTTATTGAAATCGGCCCAGCAGTTACAGCGCATACAGAAATATGAATCTTTTCTTATTACGACATTAGTATAGATTTGATAAAACATTTTTTTATATGATTAAAATAATTATACATATTTGAAGACGTCTCTGTAGTTGTTTATTCTGTGCATTAGTGTGTAAGAGACGAGATTATTGTGTTAATGTCAGTCACAAATGTAAGTTCCATTACAAAGCAATTGTGTGTAATTTAGCCTCTTGATAAAATGGGCTAAATAAAGCTTTAATGTCATTGAACCCGAAACTATGGGATAAAAGCTTTGGACCCTTTGAACAGTAAAATAGCGACGTTCACGAGAAATTTCTGAGTAGTTTCACGCTTACTAAATAAGGTGAAAATCTTACTTCTAAGTAATATAAATCTTAAACGTTTCTTTAGCGTGTAAGAAATAGTTTATAATAAGTGTACTGTGACCTTTTTTTGTGATAATTAAATAATAAAATAAATAAATGTGAAAGTTGCAATGATGGATGGTTTTTTTGAAGATATATCTGAAACTGCTTAAAGTTTTGTACACACTAGGATAGTATTTTAGTCGAGTAGCAAGTAGCAAGTATCCTAACAAAGGATTTACTAATTTATTCTACTAAAATGTTGCTGTTTGGACATGTTTAGTTACTAAATTACTACCTTAGTGGGTAGGTTTAGGCTTAAACGAGTCCGAACAGTATAGTAAATCCTTTGTTCGGATAAATGCTACTTGCTACTCGACTAAAATACTATCCTGGTGCGAACTGGGTTTAACAGATATTGATAAGATTTAGTGTAACTAACTCCCTCGACCCATTCTTACTCCGCTGGCGCAGCGACCCAAAGTAGGTCTTGGTCTCCCTCCACCCATGGCCCTACTCAAATTTAGTGTAGGGTAGATGTTAAAGACAGTCTCGAAGAACACATAGGCTACTTCCATGTTGTCTTAGTTCCGCGTAGTCGGAGTCGCGGACGACAGCTAGTGTACAATAGTTCAGCTATTTAGCTAAAATTGAATACATGATTTTTAAAGATTTACATACTATCACGCTTTTTACAATTAGCAAATTATTTATTCGTTTCACATGATTTAATTGATTAACAATTAAATTGTCATGTAATTGATAAACAAATGAATGTTAATAACTGTGATAGAATAACAATTTCTAAAAAAATACGTTATTCTATACTTAATATTATAAAGAGAAAAACTTTGGATTTTTGTATGTATTGAAATAACTCAAGAACTAATGGGCCGATTTCAAAAATTCTTTCACCATTAGAAGGCTACATTATCCCCGAATAACATAGGCTATATTTTTTAATCCACGCGAAAAAAGTCGCGAACAACAGCTATCGTAATAATTGTAATCAGAATTCAAAACTTTAATATTGTTTTAATTTCAAATTAAAACGCAGTCTATTTAAATATTTTAAGAACTTTAAAATAAAAATATATAACACCAATTCCGAATGTGACATTATTATTAACGAAATAACATTTATATATAATAAAAGTTAAATAAAATATCAGCTAAAGTTTTTAAATGAGAGATTTAAGAAAATACCCAATCTTTATACAAATAAATAACCGTTTAATAACCGAACATGGCGATGTGTTTTTTTTAACGATTAACATTCCTATAACGCACTTGACGCTCAAATATGTGAAGTAACGGTCCAAGATAAATATTCTTGAAACCATTCTACTTTGATTTATTCAGGCACGGCTTTCGATATATGATTTTTAAAGTATTTCCGTGATTTTCCACTGATGTAAATAGAAGCAAACTGCTACCACTGCAACAAAATAACATATTATACACTATTATTATGATTCCGTTGATTTTTCTAACAATTATATTGATCTTTTTCAGGTAAAAATCTTCAATCAATCAAGATGAATTAACGAAGGTCCAATTCAGTAAGTTATATAAAATGTATGCCAGCTTTATCTATGTGTCACATAGTTCATTATGGTCCTTCAAATGCGACGTGGAGAGCTTGAGAGTGAATGAGCACTAAACTGCATACAATATTTTCACTATACTTAACTTAAAGCCGGCAACGCATCTGTGGTTCGTCTAGTATTGCAGATGTCCATGGCCGTCAATGATCACCTCGGTGTTCCCGCTGCTCGTTTGCCCCTTTTTCTTATAATAAAAAAAACACCATAAAACACAAAGTATAAAGAACTAGCTGTTGTGCGCGACTTCGTCCGCGTGGAATTAGATAATTGTAGCCTAAGTTACTCAGAGATAATGTAGCTTTCTATGAGTGAAAGAATTTTTGAAATCGGCCCAGTAGTTCTTGAGTTATTTCAATACAAACAAAAATACAAAGTCTTTGTCATTGTAATATTAGTATATATATAGATTACAGTTAGTTTCCGCCAGTCAAAAAGTCGGTTATATATAATTATTGACATCCGCAAATGTTTCGATCCCACGTACCCTGACCGCGATAAATCCATGGTACTTATTAGTACCGGTAATTGCCGTTCGTTGGCGAAAGTGCTCACTTTCTATCAAGTTATGACCAACCGGCTTGTACGAGTCTCACCATAGCTATGCAATTATTGATTTATTTGCTTTATCGCACGGTCAAATCGATACAACTAACCTTAAATTCGTAGAGTTTTATATAAGGAAATGATGGGAACGGGAATTGGATTGTTGGGGAAGGGGACGCATAGGAAGAGGTATCCTCTTGCTCTGCGTCTCCTCCTCCGTAGATTAAGGGGAGGCAACGCATCTGCAATTGATGTCTATGGACGGGGGTCGCTTCGGATTTTTCAGCGAATCCTGGTGGTCGCTTGCTAGTTTGCCACATTGTAACATTAAAAAATGTGTTTGGCATTCCGGGGGGGGGGGAGGTCATTGTCAGTTTCATACATTTTTGTCGTTTCCATCTGCGCCAATCGCCAATCGAAATAAACTTTAGGCAACCCACCTGATCTCTTTGCGAGACTTTATTACGAACTTAGTTTTGATAGTTTTTATTAAGTGTCTTTTAGCGATAACTTTCTAAGTTATAAGCAGCTCTTATAAGTTAATTCCGTACATTTGAGGGGACGGGATTATGTTGGTGATTGATTTCTTTAGTGTGGCAACTTCGTGTGGAGTGCAAACACATTAGTCGGCCATTAATCTGCTTCGAGAGGCCTTCAATAACATAGATATAATATAAAACTAGGTCTGTATCAGTGATGACGTTTTTTATATTATACTAGCGACCCGCCCCGGCTTCTTACGTGTTAGCCTATATTTTGATATTAATATAATTTGACACAAGCTCGACTAATTATTATTGCTTGGTGGTCCTATTTTTAAAATAGTAGTTGTATTGACTATGAACGTCACATAGTTGATCGTTGTTGTCAATTCTACCGCCACTAGGTCCAATATATACGCTTGCAAGTCAGTCTGGAGGATCAGTCGGGAAGGGAAATAAGTAGCAAAAAGAAGTTTCCCAATACAAGCGGGCAATCATCATCACTAGTTCACTATACGTCCCCACTGAGAGGCTCGGATCCTAAGGGAGTGGTTAGGCCTTAGTCAACCACGCTGGCCCAGTGCGTGACTTCACACATGTCTTTATTTATTTATTTATTTATTTATTTATTTATAGTACAGCCACAACATACATATAACACATTTACATATTATCGATTCTACAGTTTTTGAACTTATATATATGAAAATTTTGGCGTACATTACATTTATACAAGTTTTTATTTAGTTATATATGATAATACGAGTAGTTTAAGGTTAAAGCTTAATTTAAAATAGTAATGGTCGTTCTTACAGTAGACAGTAGCTAGTTGTAATATTTTTTTTGAAAGAGTTATAATTCGTACCAAAGAGATCTATGTTATCTGTAGTGTCGTGCTCAGCTAATCTGTTGTAACCAGAACAAATCCTGATTAGAGGAGAATTTTGCCCGAGGTTTGTCCTACACCTAGGGATGTGAAAAAGTTTGTTTGTACCACGTTTGTTTGGTCTCGGCACCGAAAAGAAGACATTCTCAAGCAGTTGCGGACATAGAAGTGTACCATTTAGAAGTTTGTATAGAAAGCATGTGTCTGACACTTGTCGTCTTGTTTTAAGAGATATCATATTAAAATGTTTTAATCTTTCGGTGTATGGGCTCCTGTGTGAGAAGCCCTTGGCTTGAAATGCTAAATGACGAGTGAAACTTCGTTGGATACTCTCAACTCGTTGCGACTGCACCGCATACAACGGATTCCAAGCGACACTCGCATATTCGAGCTGGCTACGCACAAAAGCATTGTATAGCGTCAATTTTGTCTGTAGAAGCCCGAAGTCCCGGGCGTTCCGTCTTAGAAATCCTAGAGATCTAGAAGCCCTGGAAACCACGTCGTTGATGTGTGTTGTAAATGTTATTTTAGAATCTATTATAACACCGAGGTCTCGTACTTCTTCTAGCTCAGATATTATTGCGCCGCCTAACTCGTACTTAGTGACAAGCGGCTTTTTCTTCCGGGAGAATTTTATATGGTAACATTTTTTTATATTGAGAGTCATAGAATTTATAAAGCACCATTTTTCTATTGCGTTCAGGTCTTCTTGTATAAGTAGGGCGTATTTGTCTTTGAATTTCTTCGCCGATATGTGCAGACATCACGATGTTTTCCTTCACCGTAAGAGCGTCGGGTACATGTATATATGAAATTCGAAAAGGGAAAAACACATTGGTACATAGCGGGATTCGAACTCGGGACCTGTTTACAAGTGAAGCTAAACCCCTGAGCCACCGACGCTCAATGCAATGCAATTAATACATATGTTTTCATAAATTGTTTTATTTTTAATAGTTAAAAGGGAACGCCTAAAGTGAAGTCTTTTCTTTGATACAAAAAATACATAAATCGGCAGCGAATGTCTTTTCATATCATGAAAGGTGTAATTGAAATGTGCGTAGAATATACAAAATGTATTTTCTCTTTTATTTTTAATTTTCAAAGAACAAAGGGCTGTGTACGTACAACTACTCAGCATATTCCTTTGGGCCCTGCAAATGTCTTTAGGCGGTACTTTGTGGAAACTTTACATGCGAAATATTCTTGTCTCGGCTGACTGATGTACAAAATTCAATATCTTTGCATATATATTGCTTTTATTACCTTCGTAATAAGTTTGAAAGTTGCTTGTTTTACGTTGGTGTATTTTTGTATTACCAAATGTCCTTTCTTGTAAGACGTGTTTCTATTGAACGAATTCGATTTTGATTTTTTTTATCACATTGTCTCGTTTCAATTGTTTTTTGTGAACATAAATGTACTCACTGATTATATTTTCACTCGTTATTATAAATATTCCTGTGGAAACCTTCTGCCGAAAGAAGCTAGGGAAGGTCCTACTGCGTCTAACGTAAGTTTCTTACTTAATCAGGTCCTCACATCCCGGAATAAAACATCCTCTTGCGTTACACAATGCAAAAATTAAAGCTCTAATTGGAAGTACCAAAATAATAAGAAAAAAAAATTCGAACTCTCTCACTCGCCATCTACTTATAATACACATAAAATGATGCTGGCAAAAACAGCCATAAAACTATATATAAAATCAAACAGGTGTCTACTAACAATAAAATATTGGATATGGCAACACAAATAAATTAGGAGACATCACAAAACTTTCCGAAGGAGTTCCTTAAGCTGTTAAAGTCAGGCTGGCCCACTTCGCAAGCTTGTAGTCTTGTTTGCGACATAAATACAGGTGGGGCCACACCTGTACAAAGTGTTCCATTTGCGATATTGGATAATTTTTTCCTACGTACACAAGATGGCCGCCGCATTAAATCGCGCGCTTTTAACAATGCCGGGAAAAGTAAATACTCGCTTCTCTTTTTGGCAATTTGCATTTTTTAAGCTTATACTCTTCTTAGATTAAAAATGGTCAACTGGTAATACAGATAATATAAACGTGAAATTAACATTGTGTTGGTAAATAAAAAAATATAGAATATTATCGAGAGTGGCAACCCAAGATTCTCGTGCGACGAAAATATTATAACATTTAACCTTTGTCTAAGCATTTAAGTCATTAATGTTTTCAGGAAATGTGGAAAAAACCGTAAATATTATTATCAAAGTTTGCGTGACCATAGCCGCTAAAAGTGTAGTTTTACGAGGTCGGGAGTTGGGGAGCGGGAGGGGTGTCAGGTGCGGCCGCGGCCTCCTGTTACTGGCAACCCCATTTTACATTAAGTGCCATTTACTCAGAAAAAGGTGTTTATTGTAACACAGTAACCTTACTTTATATGGTACTAAAAATAGGTTATTATTATTAGTTATTAGTAATTTGTAACTTATTTTGATTTTATGTTTCGTGGAAATGGAGTTAAAAGAGATCGTCTACTTTTCTTTTCTATTTCAAAAGCGTCCAAAAAAAACTTCATGAGGCATAAATACTTTCTGTTGCTTGGATCGGTCAGTAAGAGAAACCTTAACTTTGAAAACTCTTATTTAATCTACACTAAGGGAGACGACTTAAAGACTTTGAGTCCCTATTGTAGTTCAACAATAAATATTAAGTACGATTAAAGTATGAAACAATGACATGAGAAAGTGCTGGCAACAATTATACGAACTGTAAAGAAGTTAACTTAAAATGTAAAATATAGCGTAAGTTTGGTCCAAGTTAAACTTCTGTGGCAGCGACTAAGTTATTACTTTGGAACCGACATGGGATTACAGAAAATAACGCGCCATAAACATTTTAAATTGCTTATAAAATGACACGAATTTATATTGCAAACAAAATTAACTAGAAGAGTGGATTTTCTGGAGTTATTACAAATCTCTAATAATACATAGCTTTCCATTATTGCCAGTGTAAAAAAATAAACAAAATTAGATAACACAGGCAAATATTTCTTTCTTGAAATTAAAAGTTTAAAATCACGATTTTTTTACTAAGGGACATCCAAATATATTAATTATTCAATATAAACCAACTGAACTATATTTTTCAATGAATGAACACATATTTGTGGTTTGATATTAGCGGCCATCTTGCATGAACTGTCAAAATGAAATGGCGCGTCCCGGCCAGCTGACGGTCGCACCTACGAAATTTTAATTAACAAAATTTTAAACGATAAACTGTGTTATAAGGTGACCCAAAATTAATATAATACACATTTGTCTAATATTTTCATGACAATGTTTTGCTATTAATTATAAAAAATCCTGTTTAACTTTCTGAAATACGAGCTGTTTTTGCCTCAAATGTAAATAAATTGATCCTAGTAGGTATCTAGCAACTTGTTTTGTCTGTAGAATGTTTTGCATTAACAAATGTGTATTAGATTTCTTATTTTCAAGTCTAAAGAGAAATAGAATAGGACGTAATCTTAGCAGACTTGTTACTCTGTCAGGAAAATCTCGTATAAAATAAGATCAAAGTCAGTTTAAAGTAAATCACGTTTAAGTCACGAAGCTGGAACTTCCAACTTTATAGTAATGAAATAATTTTACGTTGTAGTTCCCGGTAAGTAAATAAGTTCGCTGAAATTACTTGATTAAAAATATCGCAATATAATTTAACGGAAAATAAAACTGAGCCTGCTTTCCAAAACGAGAATCAGCGTTATTACTGTTGTACTTTCTACGTTTGGTACTGGTACATTCATAAGATTTATTCTAAAATACAGAACATCCTTGTTCCTGGTACTTCTTATGATACATAATTTGGTCCAATGAGACCCCTAGTCTATCTTATTTAGTTCCTAGTGTCCTCCAATATCGTATAATCGACGACTTGTCGGTCCTCGTTTATCGCAGTACTTTATAATGTTTTCAGGGGGCATGAGTCGATTGACAATTAGAAAAATTACTTCCAAGACAATTAATTGGGTAAAATACGGCCTATCGTGGAGTTGCAGAAACATAGCCCCTACTACTTATTTAATTACTACTTCTAGGTTATTTATAAAACACCCAAGTTAACAATTGAATGAAACATACCGAAAAATACATCAAAACTATTATATCATTTAATTAAAATAAATAACGTTAGACCAAGCCCCGCATGAATACGGTTGTCAATTAAGTGTCCCAGTCACGTCAAACGCATTTTTTTTATTTACCCTGTCCCGTTTAGACACAGGTAACCATTCTACCTGCTATTTCCATAGTTACTGTTGAACCTTAATTGCCTCGAGTTAATTTTATCATTGGACTTTTCGATTTTATTTGGACCACGAATTTATAGGTTTGCTGTAGACTACATATTTGATGGTCATGTCTATCGAACATTTATAACCTTAAAATTTAGTTTTAGTTTGTTTCTTAGCATGGTAATATTTAACAGCATTAATTGCAGTGGAAATCATTCCTTACACCAACTGCCGGAAATAAAGTTTACTTAAAGCGTCGCTTAGTACAGATTTATCATACTAAGTTTCACATTGGGCTGACTTTAAATCACTAATGGACAAAAAAGCTGATTAACCCCAAAAATCCTCTTACGGTGAAGGAAAACATCAAAAAATTCAAAGAAATGTGTGAAGTCACGCAAAATACGCGCTAGTCGTGGAGTTGCGGAAAATGAAGCACATCAGGGGTCGAACTACAACTACAATCCCCAAAAATCTGATTATTGTCCAAATAAAACCTGAAGCCAATAAATAGTATTGTTATCTGGCAACAAAGATCGTAGACAATAGCAGGTATCCATGACAACGGGTGACGAGAGCGCCCTCTGTCGGAACAATGAGGATAATTATTTCGCCGACTCGTCACACGACAGGCGTTCAATTTAACTGTGGCCTTTGTAACGTGGTATTTATCTCGAAATACGTACGACAGTATCGCGTTGTACTGGAAACTGGAAAACTATCATGTCACGTGTAATTACTGTTGTTAACTATTGTTACGATATAGTTCACTTTAAATAATGAATGTAAAATGTACGCGTGAAACGGGTGAGAAGGGAAGCCAAACGGCACACACAATCATCAGACGATATGTGCAATTATTTACATTGTGAGCTTGCCTTCAACGATGAGGAAGGGAAACCTTAACCCCAGTACGCATCAGGATAGCATTTTAGACGAGCCACCAGGCAAGTGGCCACCAGGATTCGATGCGACCCCTGCCTATTGACATCTGCCATTGCAAATGCGTTACCCTTAATCTACGGAGGAGGAGACGCACTGCAAGAGGATAATACCTCTTCCTATGCGTTCCCTCTCCCCAATCCACATCCCGTCCCCATAATTTCCTTATAAGGAAATGATTGGAAGAAAGTGGACTAAAATTAGTCCACTCATCAGACTAAACACGGAATAGCTTCCATTTGACGCCTGTGCTGTGTGTGGTTTTGGTTCAATCTATATCCAATAGCAAATATCTAAACATTGAAACCTTCTTTGTTAATACTCAAACGGTAACAAAGAAACTTTAAATTTCTTTCCATTTAACAGTAATTAATACATTTAAAGTAAGACATGAAAGGGAACGCCGTAAGAGAATAATACGTTAAGACAACAATGGAGTGACAAAGGCAAATTTAAACAACTACTAGCTTTGTACTAAGCAACGGCTCGGCTTTACACTAATTAGTTTTGTCTCACAATGTTACACAAAGCAGGGTGTTCACGTTTTGTGGTAAAGAATGAGATAATTTATACGCGGCCTCTTACAGACATAACCTCACTAATAGGGGTCGCTTTGGAATTTGTAATTGTATGTTGAATACGGGGAGTTTGTTTTATGTTATTGTAGTGTATTCTGGTCAAATACACAAAAATAAAAGACAATCACATTTTGTTTTATTTACGCATTCGAAGATTACTGAATATTCATAGGATGCCTAAGAGACCACTTAATTAAGTATGATATCGAAATTGAGTCGAATCTCGAGAGGAATGACTAGTTAGCTATTTGACCAAACCCAGTTACATTCCACAAAACACGAGCTTTTAAAATACTATTTATAAAGTAACTGTTATACTAATTTGAAAACAAAATGTCTCGCAAACCATAATTAGTTGTAACTTTAATCGGGTCCTCGCTCGCAACCTGATATCTTTGCATCTAGACGCTTTTCAACACCTAAATTGTAGAATTTAGTTAATTCCAAAACTTTTGCCTTTGTCTATAAAGGTACGGTTAGACTGAACATGTTTTATGAAATTAAATTGCCGAAAAATTATTATAATATGTGTTGCGTGTTTACAATAAAAACTTGTAGAAAAAAATAGGTGATAATTTATTAATGGTCGATTTTTTATACAGAACTAGCTGTTGTGCGCAACTTCGTTTTCATGGAATTAAATAATATGTCTTATATTACTCGGGGATAATGTAGCTTTCTAATGGTGAAAGATTTTTTAAATCGGCCCAGTAGTTCTTGAGTTATTTCAATGCATACAAAAATACAAAGTTTCTCTCTTTATAATATTAAGTATGGATACAATATGAAATCCATTTTTCTTTTTGATTACCGATATATATTAGGAAATTACTATATCATTTTCAAAGTAAAAACATCCTATAATCCATTATTTCGCAAACCTATTACCAGAATAGTTTCTCGGAAACCATACTTATGTCATGATTTTCTTTTATTGGAATGTGCATAATTATTGTTGTCTAGTCGAGAACTAAATAAGGGATAATTAAAATGCCTTAGAAAGCAAGTATATTGAATTGCTACGGATTCAGTTTAAAGAAAACATTGAAGAGGTTTACTGTATGCCTCAAGAAACAATTAAGGAAGCACTACAGTCGAACATGGATAAGTAAGGAACCGTGATAGAGGTTTCGCTCCCCTGTATCTCGTTTATGAAGCTCGTCACGACAATAGAATGACTCTACCTTATAGAGGTTTCTCGCTTCCAGGTTTGACTATATTTGATTCTTCAACTTGAATTTCCGGACAGAGACATCAATTAAAAAACCTAATTTATAGTTTAAAACGAATATTACGTTTAAGCTCTCAACTCACAACTCACGTCCGTAACCCAGAGGGGTAGGCAGAGACAACGGACCTCCATTTGGCACGATCCTGACACTCTCGCATCTTCTACATTTATACATCTACGCATGCATACACGACGGTTACGCGTACTCTTAATACCGGCCTTCTTGAGTAATTCCTGAATTTGACCGGTATAAGTCCGCCTCCGGCGACGCTGTCCAGTACTTCCACTCACTTTCGCATCATATATCTTCTTCGTTAACTTGCATTCATTCACTTCTACGTTTAAGCTATACATTTAATATACTGACCTATATTTTTTCAATGCATTATCGCTGATTAAGAAATATTTTACTCCATTTCAGGGTTTTGCCGCTTCTCGATTACCAATTTTGTAATTAAATTGGATGATACAATTTTATTTGCATTTCCATTTCCTGAGGTAAGTTTGTAACTCCTTTTCTTTAGGTAGTGAATATAAAGTCTTTAGTTTTATATTTGTTGCATTGTGCACTCACCCTTTCTACTCGTCCAGTCTACGTTTATCCCGAGCGAGTGTTAGACGTTGTGGAACTTTCCGCCGACGTATTTCACTTTGCCAACTTTCACACTTATTTCTTTAACATTGCTCCCTTTAATATACGCTTTTATTGTTAGCAATTTTTCTTATTGCTTTTGGACGATGGTTTCTTATTGAGTTGTATATTACAATAATCGTAATAACTGCTTATTTTTAACCGACTTCTAAAAGGAGGTTCTTGGTGAACATAATACTGCTAGTATTAGTTAATAAAAACGATTCACTCTCATTATTAAGATCCAGTAATGGTACCGATTACTGCAAGTATTTAAACTAAGAATATAACATTATGGTAACACAAAAAATCCTTTTACTAATAGTGCATTAGGGTTAGTAAACTGCATGATACCTTACCGTCATAGATTAAAAGAAGTAGATCAGACATGACATATGTCACACTGACACATTTATACGAAATATACGTAACGTGACAAAGACAGTGACATAGATCTTTGGTCCCTTTCTCCGTATGCGATTTTGTTTGTTTGGATCC
Source organism: Papilio dardanus tibullus (assembly GCA_013186455.1). Lineage (NCBI taxonomy): Eukaryota > Metazoa > Arthropoda > Insecta > Lepidoptera > Papilionidae > Papilio > Papilio dardanus. The sequence goes on along the minus strand of QDHC01004449.1, from coordinate 78,644 downwards.
AGGACCAAGACCCAAACAAATGTGACATATCAAATAGTATTGTGGCGCTCCAAGCGTATTTTTGGGGAACTAATTTTTCATACGTCCCAGGCAAAGACTTGAGACATGATGTTATTGGTTTAAAGCCGTAAAGTGATGCACACACGACATACGTATGACGTAGTCTAAGGCATGTTTTGTCCTTCAACCGTATATCACCACTTCTATACCTTTCTCTTTCTACGCTTACCATACATGCTCTGAAGCTATATTTATAGTTTACTATTACTTCCTACACCCGTGACGCTTATATTAGCACATATTGCCATCCCTTACATTCCCTTTTAAAAAACAAAGACAACAATATACTCGTTCACAATCAGTTACCCAGTTATATTACGTGTGTCATGTGAACTAAGACTAATTCTCTTCACTAGTCTGCACCACGACTTTCCCTTTGTCTAAACTCGAGATTTCTCTTCGCTTTGATTTAAAAGGATACCATCGTATGTGAGATATTACACTCTCTTTAATTAAATCTCGTAGCTGCAAAGGAAACATTGTTACATCTATACTAATCTTATAAAGGGAGAAACTTTGTATTTTTGTTTGTATTGAAATAACTCAAGAACTACTGGGTCGATTTCAAAAATTCTTTCACTATAAAAAAGCTACATTATCATACAGTAATATAGGCTATATTATTTAATTCCACAAGGATGAAGTCGCGCACAACAGCTAGTTTTCTATACTTAAGTAAAAGAGATCTATGTTTGTCCATCCTGTGATCTTAAACCAGAATACAGATTTTTGTGGAACTTGTGAAAATCGTTAGTGATGAAAGTGCCTAAACTATGCCATATTATTTTTATAATTTAGATCATTGACATTGTTTTAATTTTAACATTGCTTGCAAACTTCATTTCCATTTTATTAATTCTTAAACGATTTTGAAATATTAACGATATTGAAGTGTATCGGAAAAAGTTCATAAAGTTTTTAATCCATTTCAAACTTATTAATATTCTACGTTGTTCGAGCTAAAATTTTGATGAAAAGGTTATTTTTCATTACGGTATATAATAACAATCTCATAACCATTTACTGGCAACCCCGAACGATAAACTTTAACACGGATTGAGGCAACACTAATTAGAGCCACAGATTTCGGGCCACGTAATATTTATAGATATGAGTTTAACATCTTTATTAAAGTAATTTCGCCTTATAATGAGAAATTCGGCAATAAGTTTACTAAATAAGATAACTAAGCAATTTTTTAAATAAAAATAATTTACAACTTAAAAGTTAATTAATGCACATATCGGCGAAGTAATTCCAAGATATGTGTGAAGTCACGCAAAATACGCGCTAATCCTGTAGTTGCGGAAAATGGAGCCCATAGTCCATCATGGGTCGAACTACTAACTACTAACTAAGTAATGTTTTCCGTTTTCATTTAATTTGCCACTATTACGTTTTATCTGCTAACGCCATACATAAAACAAAAAAAAATAAATAATTAAATCAACTACAGCAATCCATACGACTATTTTAAAGTATACTATTATTTAAACCAAAACAAATAACAAGGGTCATTAAGTAAAATGCGTTATAAAAAAATAACAAAAGATATTTAATATTGTAACTAAAAGCTGTACGGTATTACAAAGCGTTCTTTTGCAACAACTTTCACTGAGGGCTTTCGTTCTCGTTAAATTTTATAACGAGTGTGTACACGGGAACGCTTTTAACAACCGCATTGGTCCCCCTTGATGGATATAAGTTGCTAAATTACAAAACTTGATATTCAACTAATTGGGTGTTACAAATCTCCTTTAAAAATGCTTGACAACTTTTTGTGCAACCTTTCAAAGGTGCAAAGAAAATACTATCAGTAGTACAGATTTTTATTTGGTGCCGTGTTGTTAATTAATTAAGCAAAGTTGGTTGAATAATCTATACTAATATTATAAAAGAGGAAAACTTTGTATTTTTATATTTTTGTATGTATTAAAATAACTCTAGAACAACTGGGTAGATTTCAAAAATTATTTCACCATTAGAAAGCTACATTATCCCCGGGTAACATAGGATATATTTTTTACATTCCACGTAGACGAAGTCGTTAACAGCTTGTCAAATATAAGATTATATGAAACGCACATGAAGAGTATTTAACAAGTTTTAAATATAAAACAATATCTCGTTAATTGATATAACATAAGTTTCGCATCGAATTATCTCATTTAATAATTAATATCTCAAATTGACGTAACAGGCGAACTGTGTCAATTAATGTTGATAACCCACCCTTTATGTAGGCAGTTAATTAAATGTCGGGTACGTGATGTTAATGGAGACGCACCGGCTTATTGTTAGAAGTCTTTAAGTACGGGAATTATCTCGTAAACATATTTATTACGATGTTATAGGCTTATAGCTTTCAATCTTTATTGATGTACTATTTGGATGTATTAATTTTTATTTCTAATTGGCTGTCGCACAAGAATATCTGCGCAAACTAAAATAACATACGAAGTTTTATTATGAATTCTGTTCGGTACAGATGCACTGTGGGTCGTCATATCGGATGACGGTTTGAATTTGGCGGGACACCGGGTAAATGTAGGTAGATGGCCGACGATTTTTATTCTCCGCACAAGGAGGGTATATGGAAATCCCCCGCCGCTACGGTAGGGCGCGGGGCTCGCGGCTTGTGCGGGGAGTGAGGTCGTCGGCCATCAGCAGTCGGTTCTGGAACGTCTTCGCGGTATAAACGGTCAGCGCACAGGGTCGCTGCAGGTTTACGGTTTCTTTTACGGTTCGCTAATACGGGAAGCGGTGCATATTGACTTTGGACTGAGAATTATTGACCTTACTGACTCGGACAGAATTACTAGGCACCTACAGGACGGGAAACAGTGCATCGAGTTGGTAAGTGCCACTTTATCACATTGATTACAATATTACGCCACCCTTCGTGCATGCGTAGTTACAGGGTAGGTTGTGCCGCAGGACCCGAACCTGTATTTGTTGTGCAAACCAACCTATATGATCTGTGAGATCGAGATTGGACTTTTTTTTATTATAGGATGGATGTAAGGATGTCACTATTCGTACTGTACAAAACTTTCGATATTTTCGTGGTATGTTTTATAACGGCAGAGCAGCGCGCTAAGCCGCTCTTGAGACGTTTCCCTTCATGCGCCATCACGCACGCTCTCAAACTTTTTAACACTATATCGCGCATACAACCTTTTTTCCCACAAAATGTAGCTGGCAAGAAGTATTGAAATTTTATTTTGAAATACTAATGAGAGTCAAAATCTGGCCTGATATCAAAAATTCACCATTGAAAAGCTGTGTTATCACTACATATACAAATTAAATTTTATGAAAACTCAAGGAATGTTGCTACGAAAACTCTTAGGTTTAAGTGAGAGAGTGCATTATGTACAAAATATAGTTTTTTTTTGCCTGACAAAGTATATTGGACTTGCATTAATTGTACATAGAGTTAGATATATAAATTAGCACGTTATATCTTGTACAGTTGCGGGTACAGATTCACATATGTGCTGTTACGGGCAGCTGACGCCACGTCATGACGGCGTCACATCTACAATACAACCGCCATTGCTATTCACGCTCTGTTGACGTTATTGCCTTCCCACAAATACGGAGTTTTTGGTCAACCGACTGAAGGAACATATTTTAACCTAAAGACATGATTACCCTACTTATTATACACTTATTTTGTACTGCTATTGGTTCATAGTTAGTCGTATTTATTGTGTGTTCAATAAATAATTAACAGCTGACATTACATCCCAACCTTACCTTACAAGGCTTGGAGCTTACCCAGTGCGGATTGACTTCAAACATATCTTTAAATGTCTGCGCAGGCATTTTCTTGTATAATTTATTTGACACAGAAACAATGAATGTAATTTAAAAAAAGTATTCTATGATATAATCTGTATAAAGCGATTAAACATGATGCAGTTACAAAGCTATGTAGAACGCAGCCAGAAGCCTTATTAAGTAGGACGACGCAGTGGAACAAAGGTTATTGACTTACAATAACGGATCCGAGGTAATCAAATCAATATCTACAGGATGATCACAATCAGTTCTCCATATACAGGATGATTTGATTGGTTGTTTAGACTTCTATATTGGAGTTGGATTTCGTTCTCTATTTGCGAAAATTTTGCAGTTCTCGCAATGCGAATAAATCGTGTCATCGTGTAATTATTGCATTTCACTTTATCAATAAATATTGCAAGAATAAATCGGCTCTTTCATTATTGTACTTTCGTAACAAAAAAAAAGTAAATAATAATTTTTATATAAGCGACAATCGCAACAAATTAGATCATTTCATAACAATAGTGTCACAAAATTTGCCGCTTCATTGGCTGAGGTGCTTGCTAAAGTAAATTATGAACGATTTTTCTAAGCGAAATAGTTTATTCATATTTTTGTTTTTTGTGCAACACTGTGAATAATTACATCTCGTAACACAAACGAGATACTTTCTATTTCAAGGTAAAGCTACTTTATGACCCAACATAAAGTATTTTGGACACAATAAAGACTGAATACCTAACCCGTCGGGTATAACTAAATGATAGCTGATTAGCGCCTTTATTTCATTTCATTTTTTTACATATTTTCATACAGGACCAACCGATAGCAGGACCTCTCCCACCGGGCTGGACATCCATGTTTGTCTATACATAGATATAGACGTAATGTTTGTTTTTTTATAATCCTATGGCTTTATTAGACCGAGTGCGTGTGGCTTAAAGGTCTTTGTTACCAGGCCATAAAATCTCAAAAAAAAAAACCGAGTGCGTGATAAAAACGGAGAATTTTCTTTGCCATAAGGCCGTTTTTTGCGTAATATCGGTGTAATGAAGCCTTCGGGTGAGAATTTTTGGGCATATTATTGAAGAAATAAATTAAAAGAGTTAATTTTTAAAACCGAATGTAATAAACACATTAATGCCGCTGTTTTTACTCTCTCGATAATGTTAATTGATTTCGGATTAAAATTTAATTGAATTTCGGCCGACGGTTCGACGTCGGCGCCACAAATATTGCTTTTAACAATTTTTATTTTTCTGTTTACAGGTAACGTTGGTTGAAGTGGAAATAAATTTCATATTAAAAGTAAAGGGAAGTAATTTTAACTGTTATACTCAGACTTTAAATGGTAATTAAGAGAAAGATTATTGTAGATTTAGCCTAAGAAAACTATATTCAACTTCCTTAGTGATCACTTAATAACTCCGTGTGCGGCAGTAAGTTTTGCTCGTTATCTATATATATAAAAGAGTAGAGGGGTTTCTTAAAATCAGCGCACAGCCAAAACTACTGGGTCTAGAAACTTGAAATTTTGTACAGAGGTTACTGTTACTACGTAGATGAGCACTAAGAAAGGATTTTGAGAAATTCGACCCCTAATTATAAATAAACGAAGAACTTGTTTGCTCTATCAATTTTAGTCTTAAACTTTATATAAATATTTTAGCATCGTAATAAAAATTTACTTGAATATTTTTTACACAATCTAAATGCAACCACGTACTTATTCAAGGCTGTTGGTGCTTCCAGAATTTTAAATATCTTTATGCAGTCGCTTAAACGAATTCATTATTTGTTTCTCCTTTATTATATTATCATTGTATGTTGAATATTTGAGGTTATAAATTAATAGTCATATTTAAACATTAATTTAATTAATTATAGTACTTTGCTCGCAACAACAACATATATACCATAGTCAATCGAAGTTCTTCTTTGAAAATTCTTATTTATTTTATTGTACCTTTTTGAAATAAAAAATAGTTTTTATCAAGTTATTTATGCGTTATAAAAAGCGATAATTTTTAGTTACATTAGTTCAAATATGGAGTTTTCGAATCGGTTTATTCGCTACTATAGAGGCATAGTCATTCGAGTTTTTTTTTAATTAACTAGTAGTAGTTCTACCAATAACGGTGCTCCATTTTCCACAACTCTACTAGCGCGTATATTGCGTGACTTCACACATATCATTGAATTTCTTCGCCGATATGAATCAACAAGATCGTCGTTTTATTGCAACATGCGTGTCTACAAATTTTAAATAGTCCAGTCTATTTAAAACGCAAAGTCGCAAGGAATTAACTCATTTATTGCTAGAGGGAGTTGTGTAATTATTAGTATCAATTGACCCCAATTGTGTACGCCTGTCTATTGACATTTCTCACGGTTTCTGCCACGTCTCGGTGCGTTGAGGGGTTAACGCGACCCCGTATCTGATGCGTAAGATATTCTAATGTCTTAATTGGACCGAGTTCGCGATAGAAACGAAGATTTTGATTCGGCGTAAAGTCTTGTACGCACCAGGATAGTATTTTAGTCGAGTAGCAAGTAGCAAGTATCCGAACAAAGGATTTACTAATCTACTCTACAATGTTGCTGTTCGGACACGTTACGAGTACCTTGCGAGTCCGAACAGTAGTAAATCTTGTGTTCGGATAAATGCTACTTGCTACTCGACTAAAATACTGTCCTGGTGTGAAAAGCCAAGGTCGTTTGCGCGAGCAAACTGTAGGATAAGTGAAATGGTTAAGATTACAAGAAATATTGGTTTTATGTACGGGAATGAAATGAATTAACCTGTATAGCTATCGCCCGCGAATCCCAAGAAAGGACCATAGTAATTAGCCTATGTGTTCTTCCAGACTCTCTGAGCATCTTACCAAGATCCGTTAAGTCGCTCCGGAGATACCTTCAAACATCCATCCTTCGTAATTTACGTATAATGTAAGATGCTTGCGTTGTCTTATCGATAATGGAACTTAACACGCTCACTGCGTAACAGGCCGATATTTGCCTGCCGTGGTTCATGAGCTGGGTGCGGACAAAGAAAACTATGTCCCTCTCGCTTGTGCGCAACGATTATCTCAGGTGTTTGTAAACATTCTAACAATATAAAAAAATACATTATGTTGCCACAAAGTAATAGCAATTTAATCTATCCTAGTGCTGGAGGGTATTGAAAGACCTGCGGCACTGACGGAAATATCATTGGGTTATAATGAAATGAAATAAAATGAAAACGAAAACTATACGCCCTTTGCGAGGAGTAGCAATTACGTAAGCTATAACGGTTAGTTTCTGGCGGTCGGTTACTATGTCTCAGGGGCTTACCAATAGTTGAAGGATGAAGACGTGAACCATTTTAATCCGCCGCAGCACCAGATGAAAAATTATGATTTTACTTGCAGTAAACGTGTTAAATGTCGATGTAAGGTCAGATAAATATAAATTAAATAGCAAGAGTTTATAAGCTCTTGTACTGCGACTTTCTTATTGCTTTTCACTTTAAGCTTGAATGGTGTCTGTCATCGTCTGAGAGGCATGACTTAGTACACGTTTCCACTAATCATTTTAGATGCCGTTTAAATATGGACGGAGAGAGTAGAGAAAGTAGGTTTATCTAAAGATAACTATTCTATTAGACATTATTATGAGTAAAACTTGACGTTTACTAGTCTCTGATAATCGTTTATGATGGGATATAATACTAATGACTTTAGCTCGTGACTTCGTTCGTGTGGAATTCAAAAACTAAAAATAGCCGTACAAACCTACAATAATACAAACTTTCCTTTTTATAGTATTAGTATAATGTAGATATAGATTATATTTTTTTTTGTATTGAAATTACTTAAAAAACTATTGAAGTAAATTCAAAAAATATTACACCACTAGAAAGCTGCATTGCCCCGAGAAACATAGGCTATATTATTTAATTCCAAACAGACAAAGTCGCGCACAACAGCTACTATTAGTATATTATTATACATTATATATTTTTGTATTGAAATAACACAAAAACTACTGAACTAAATTTAAGAAATCTTACATCGTTAGAAAGCTACATTATCACTAAGTAACATAGGCATTTTTTTTATTTCTGTCAAAGTCGAGAACACCAGATAGTAACAAATAAAACCGACAAGACGACGGATATCATGGCGTGTTTTATATTTCGAAATGACCTATATTAATTAAAAGTCCATCAGTTCCAAAAGAGAGAGAAAGAGAGAGAAAGAGAGAGAGAGAGAAAGAGAGAGTGAGAAAGAGAGAGATATATATATATAGATAAATAGATAGACAGGAAAATAAAAATGACAGATCTCACAGCGTGTATAATAAAAATATTCAAACGTCTAATGCAATATGCCTGTTTCGTATATATCCAGTTACATACTGCGCTGATACTTTATACTAATGAGTACATACGTGACATATCCCGTGAAACCAGCGTGATATAACATTTTCATGTTAAAACTGGTCGTAGCATAGCTGTATAATTACTGTTGAGTGGACGGAACGAGGAAATTTTATGTGAAAATAATTTAATTTAACATCGCGTAATTAGATACAATTTATGACGTCATAGTAATAAATATGCGTAAGTTATGAAGCTTTTTGCCTGCGACTTAGTTTGGAATTAAAAATTATAACTTACTAGCTGTTATGCGCTTCGTCCGCATGGAATTAATATAGCCTATGTTACTCGGGGATAATGTAGCTTTGTAATGGTGAAAGAATTTTTGAAATCGGTCCAGTAGTTCTTGAGTTATTTCAATACATACAAAAATATAAAGTTTCTCTCTTTTTAATATTATAGATGTTATTCTGTAAGAATGACCCTTTCTATTTGTGAAAGGTTTTTGAAATTAGTACAGTCGTTGAGTTTTTTGTTTATTACATAAAAAAGTACAAACCTATCCTCTTTATCTATACTAATATTATAAATAGAAAAGTTTTGTATTTTTCTATGGATTGAAATAATTCAAAAACTACTGGGCTTTTAAAAATTCCTTCACCGTTAGAAAGCTACATGATACCCCGAGTAACATATGCTATATCTTTTTATTCCACGCGGACGAAGTCGCGAACAACAGCTAGTAATAAAAATAAAAGTAAATATGAATAAAGCAAGTATTAATTTAATTCTAAATTGCTCGTTTAATCTTTATGTTCAATAAACAAAATGACCGCATATGTATGCATGAAGGATTCAGCGAGCGTGCAGTGACGCCATTTACGTCTGGAGAACGACGTTGAATTGTACGGCATATATTTATTAAAATTGTCATTTTTCATACAAAATATCCCATACTTTGATAAAGAATTTCGAACCCGGATCGAACCCGGGTAAATACTGGCAACTTTATTTTGTCTTTGAAGACATAATCATCTCTATATGTATAAAAATTAATTGCTGTTCGTAAATCTCGCTAAAAATCGAGAACGGCTGAAAAGATTTATCTTATTTTGGTCTTGAAATGTTTGTGGAGATCTAGGGAAGGTTAAAAAGGCAAAAAAAAACGAATAATTGCCCGGAAAACCTTCAAAACAGCCCTTATCCATTTCCCATAATAAAACTTCATGCTTTATTAAAAAAATGCTTTTTTATTAAATACGGATTCGATTTGTTTGTTTTAAAATCATTTTATACAAAAGTTTAGGTCTTTTATGTATCGTAGAGAACGAAGTCTGCCAGGTCAATCTTCACCAGCTCACTATATGTCCCCACCGAGGGGCTCGGAGCCTACCCTAAGAGGCGACTAGGCCATAGTCAACCACGCTGGCCCAGTGCGGGTCGACTTCACACATATCTTTGAATTTCTTCGCCGATATGTGTAGGTTGCATCACGATGTTTTCCTTCACCGTAAGAGGTAACTGCCAGGTCAGCTAGAGTTTAATATAAACTGCACATCAGTCTATTTTTCAGCTAGTGAAATTATAATTTGACAATCTTCACAAATTGACGGTTGCATGTATACAGGGCATTGTAAAGCCATCCATACTTACTTCACATGATCACAGACGATTATTTCCTACCCATTTCAGTCAAGCGCATTTGATGCGTACAATCCAATTAGGTCTAAATTCGTTATTGTAACATACATTATTACTAAATTATAGCTCTTATTGTTGCTGTACAATAAAGTGGGAAGTGAATTAAATTCTTTGACTGTGGACGGACGTGAGTCATTGTAGTTAGTGGGCTTACTGGAGCATAGTTACGTCACCGGACCGTTTGATGTTAGCTTTATTGTGGTAGTGACGGACCAATTAGTTTACTAACGGATTTTCGGGTATTGTTAAAAGTTTTAATTGTAAATACTAAGCTACACATTAAATAACATAGACAACGCTATTTGTGGGTATTTCCGAAACGGCTTAACGGATCTTGATGAAATTATGTAGACCGTAATTTGGAAGAACAGATAGACTTCTATGTTTATTTAGTTCCGCGCAGACAGAGTCGCGGGCGACAGCTAGTTTTGTCATATCTCCAGCATACTATCTACTATCTTTTAAAATGTTTATTAAAATCTTAGGTTAATTACTACAATAATTTCGCACTAACCGATAATTGGTCACAATAGAAACCTTTAAGCCTTCTACGCATTGGGACAGTATTTTAGTCGAGTAGCAAGTAGCAAATATCCGAACGACGGATTTACTTATCTATTCTACTAGATTGTTGCTATTCGGACACGTTTAATTACTAAATTACTACGCTAGTGAGTAGGTTTAGGCTTAAACGAGTCCGAACAGTAGTAAATCCTTTGTTCGGATAAATGCTACATGCATACGATTAAAATACTCTTCTGGAGCGAACAAGGCTTTAAACATTTTCTAAGCTAAATCTACACTAAGGAATAGTCACTGCTGTAGTTAAACTTCATCATCTCAAGTTGTGTAACACTTGCTTAGATCGATGCTCAGTCAGCTAGTCAGTAGATAGCCTCTTCATGTTGCCGACACAAGATCGCCTGTCAAATAGACGAGAGGCCGGCTACATCGCTTAACAGAATACATTCTTGTACTGTTCCAAATTGCTTTAGAAATTCTATAATAAAGCCTTTTTGGCATAAACTTTTTAGTTACGATTTTAATGAAGAAATCTTTAATTTTACTTTATAAAAGTTATACAATTATGATAATAAAAACTTATTCTCAGCTCTTTTAATCAAATTACATGGTTTCTGTGTAGCTATAGTAATTGTATCAGTATTTTTAAAAGTAAAAACTGTGTGGTAGTTCTCGCCAAGTCGGAGACATTGCCGCGCCTTTAGAATCTCATTAATTAAATAAATACTAAAGAGGTGATGTCACTTTTGCCTTTTTCATATTAGGATTTGCTCGTTTGTAGACATCGGTCATTGTTTCTTTAAAGATTACTTTAAATTCAAGGACCAAGGTTCTTTGGTATATTATGTATAGAAATATCTCGAAGCCAGTTTGTTTACCATTAAACTTATAATTAATCCCTTCGAACGTAAACTTTACGCTGATAAGGGTTAACTGGAAGGTCTCGGAATGTTATTAATTAAGTTTCGACCTTTAAATTAACAGCAGATTTCTAATTTATAAAGGACTGTGACGAAAGCGCTGCGATTTACAATACGGCTTAATCTAACGATACAAAAACTAACAATTAAATCACCTATTTAAGGGCGCTATCCGAAGTACTTTTCGATTGGCGATATCGCTGATGGAATCGACAAAAATGTATGAACCTGACATTGACATTCGATAAGTCATGTGCTTATCATTTGAGATGTCGAACATTATTGACAGTTCCTTACATTTTTGTCGTTCTTATATAATTCCATTTACTTCCTACAATCTACTAAGTACAGCGTTTCCATGTCCAACGCGTTATTTCACTAGAGTCAGAACTTTAGATTGCCTTTTCTATTTGTATCAACAAAATTATAACCTTATTGGAAAAACGACATTTTTACAGTAGTCTAAATTAGTAGCTTATCGGGTGGAGGTCAACTGAGGGGCGCCAATGCCAATCGCCCAAAAAATTTTTTGAAAAAAAAACAAAAAACAGAAGTTCAGTTGTTTGCTTTATTTCCAGCGCCTACCTACAAGTACCATAAAAAAAAGAAAATTAAAAATCCAAAACACTTTTTGGCACACAAGGTGCAGGGGCCCTAGACCCAAAATGACAATATCATCGAACCAATCTTTGTAAGTTCGTTTATTTGTCTAAATTAAATCAATGAGACATATATAATTCCATTGGGGCATATATAAGCATAATGTTGGTATATTATGTGCATATATTGAGGGTGACCGTGTCGATGTCACATTAGGGTGATTTAGCGAGCGTCTACGCGCGCACCATACGTTTATTGCGACGTAATGGCGCTATACACACCTAATGGTATACCTAAACAGGTATTTGGTGATGATTCAGGTGGTTATTACAGTATGCGGACCATATTTGGAAGATTTTTTCATTGATGAATGTCAGATATTGCTTTGTTTGTAGGTTTTTCATATTTTTAAGTATTTAAGTTCTGTGGCAACAATTTTACTTATTTATTGATTTGTACAAGGTAATTACTTATTTGTTAATAAGCCTGACAACAATTAGTAATTTAAAAACGTTTTGGTCTTTATTTATTTTTGTTGTAACAGTTTTCATAGTAATGTTTCATTACTAAAACTATATTTACATTATTTTAAATCTAAACATAAAGTTTCAGTAAATTCTATGTTAAAGAAAGCCACATTTATCATTTTCCACAAATACAATATATTAGCTATAACAGCTGTAAATATGTTGGAAAGCTTTCACGAAGTTAGTGCGGGTTCTCACATAACGGAAATTAAATGCATAGCTTTGACACCAGGCGGCGCATCTGCACTCTACAATTTTCACTATAAAGCAAAAGACGTGTGACAAACGGCGAGCTTACAAATAATATTTAGACGCTAGTTTTCTGTATTTATTTATTTTTGTACTGCTATATTAAAAAATAAAAAACCTAGATAGATAACTGTATAGACAAGGGTATTTCTATGTATTATTTAACAGGGCCATTACTATCGTATTTACCCTATTAATATTGAATTGATGATAGGTTTTTGAAGGTTTGTGTTTGAACTGAAACATAGTTTCAAAACATTGATGTTTTACTATTTTAATAAAACAACTGCCCTGTTTGAATAAATAGAGATAAATTAAATAATTTCCTGGTTATAAAAAGTTATCTGGGTAAAAAAAAATCTACAATCTTAAAACTCTTTTATATCTTTTATAAAGGATTTTTTGAAATCGGCCTAGTAGTTATTGAGTTATTTCAATTAATACAAAAATACAAAGTTTACCTCTTTATAATATTAGTATAAATAATATAAAACTTTCACAGATTCACAAAATTCCAGTAAATAAGTAACATTTTAAGTTAGTATAATAACTAAATATGTTCGAAATTTAAAATCTTTCAGCCATATTAAATTCAGTAGTAAAGCAACATTGTTTTAACGTTTGCCGAGTTATTTAAAGAATCTCGCATACATTAACCGATAAATTCTTTAGTCTTACAGTTTTGTAAAGGAATCTCTTGTAAAATGTACTTTATTAAATATTCTAGCGGCTACTTATTTTAAACTTTGCATATTATTTTTTTATTTCATAATGTTCCACTGATTTTTCTTACACAAAAACGGCAAAATGTTCAAAATCTAATTTCATATAGACATTACATTTTCATTGCGGTACCCTGTTACATTTAATCCTAACTCTTTATGAATAAGCATGGTGCTAATTTGATCGATTTACAGCCGAATGTTCGCCACGTGCTGTCATAATTAAACGAGATCACCGTAGAATTAACACTCAGTTTGATTGGCGTTAGAAAATTTGGCCGTTAGTTATTTAGTTCCTACTAATATTGCTACTTATTTTTACTTTATATTTGTCTCTTTATTGTGTTATAGAATTTTTATAGAAGAAATAAAAACGATATGTGAATCTAGAACTTCGGTAAATCCAGTGGGCGGACAGGACAGTAAAGTCTTGGAACGAATGTGGAAAATAAAAAATAAACAACTTTTTATTTCTATCTTATTGTTGGTAATAAATAATTCCTCTTTTCTAAGATAAGTAACTTTTTAACTCCACTGTCCGTTTGCTTTATCTTAAAAATGAAATAAAGCCTTATTTTTGTACAGATGTTATCACTAAGTAAAATTGCACGATACTTTCCCTTAAATACATTTTATACTTTATTCCCTTGAGTTATGAACTTAAATTGCTTGCAGTTTCATTTGACCCTTTTCTCCATTCTCATCAAGAACCTAGAAAAGTATTAAGATACGCATCATTATGTTAAATAACTGTACGTGAATTGTCTGAATGCTTAAATCTGAGTTTTATATAAACAAATCATTTTCAACCTTAACAAAATAGCACTAAAGGTTCTTTTTGTTTTGTACTTGATGTTATAACTGTATTCATTATTTTTACCAAATAAAAGCATTTTAATTTTAACCTTAACCTACTGAGTTTTAACCCAGATAATTTATAAACTTTTAATTATTTTAAACAACCCAGTAAACTAGTTTTGTTTATGTAACTTTTCAACCTAAATAAGGTGCACACTAGCGCCAAATAGTTTCATACCAGTTTTTTTTAACGGACAAATAATAACACCGTTATTATTACTTTTCTACGAAATAGTCCATAAAATAATTAATATTATCTAATAATCTAAACAAATAAATGACCGTAATGCCACCAAGTTATTAAAACTGTGTTCCGCGAAATGCAATTGTCCGTTACACACATGTACCAACCTAACAATACGTATTAGAGACAATACGAATGTGTGCGTCTACCATGCATACTCTCACGCGCGCGTACTATTTGCTTGACACGTTCAAGCCGTTATTTTTTTATCTGTGCCCATTGTTGCACGTCATATCGAACTGTCAGATTGATTTGAAATTACCGTAGAAATAGAAAGTTATAGAACTGGCTTTTGCGTATTTTTTTTTTTATAAGAAAAGGGGGCAAACGAGCAGCGGGAACACCGAGGTGATCATCGACGCCCATGGACATCTGCAATACCAGAGGGACCACAGATGCGTTGCCGGCCTTTTAGGAGGTGATACGCTCGCTCCTTGAAGGTCCCTAAGTCGTAGCGGTTTGGAAATACCGCCGAGGACAGACCATTCCACAGTGCGGCTGTGCGAGGCAGGAAGTTTCGCGAAAACCGCACGGTAGAGGATTGCCAGCCATCAAGGTGGTGCGGATGGAAACTGGCGGTCTGTCTAGTCGTCCGAAGACGGAACTCGGCGGCAGGAATTGTTCCAAACAGTTCGTCAGAGCACTCCCCGTGGTATATACGGTAAAATATGCAGAGGGAACAAACGTCCCTCCGCAAGGCCAGAGTGTCAAGCCGATCAGTAAGAGCTCGGTCGTTGACGATTCGAATCGCTCTACGTTGTACGCGGTCAAATGGAAGAAGCTGGTATTGGGGTGCTCCCGCCCAGAGATGCGAGCAGTACTCCATGTGGGGCCGCACTTGCGCCTTATAAAGTTGAAGGCGGTGGCCCGGTTGGAAGTACTGCTTCGCTCTACTGAGTACACCTAGCTTTTTAGAGGCCAGCTTGGCCTTCTCTTCCAAGTGACCGCGAAACGCGACGCGTATAAGGTTGAGGGACAAAAAATGCCTTAGACTACGTCATACCTATATTTTGTGTGCATCACTTTATGGTTTTAAACCAATAATATCATGTCTTAGCCTTTTCCTGGGAAATAAGAAAAATTAGTTCACCGAAAATACGCCTGAAGCGCCACAATACTTTATGATACGTCAAATTTGTTAGGGTCTTATTTCTGGACCTAAACAAACAAAATCGTATACGAAGAAAGGGACCAAAGATCTATAGTACTGTCTTTGTCAGGTTACGTGTATTTCGTATAAATGTGTCCCAGTCGCTGTCAGTATGACATGTCACGTCTCATCTGCTTCTTTTAATCTATGGAAATTACTAAGTTATTGAATAATTAACGGTATAAAATACAGTTACTATTCGATAACAAATATCTTTAATGTACTTAGATGATAATTTAAACCGTTAAATTAATGCCGGTTTTACTTGCGGTTGAAACGGACAATGGACTTTGTTATCAACAATCAGATAACGAGTAACGAGACATTACCTAGCTTTACTATTGTTGAGCTCAAGTCCCCAAATCTTACATTTTGCTTAATAATCTTCAAGGAAACAGAAACTGTATTGTGGAATTGTATTACATGACAATTTAAATTTAAAAAGATATAATTTTGTGTAACTTTTGGATAAGACGGTAGCTACTGTCATGAAAGTAGACATATTAAATTTGATAAAAATTTAAAGAATTTTATAAATTAAAAAAAATCTTTGACAATGGAAACGAACTTCCAACCGTCAATCCAGTGGTACTATCACGCCATCTATTTCTAAGAACAATGTGGACAGACAAACATTTCCTTTTAAGTAATCATATCATGCCGGTTTTAAATACTTTAGATGTTAAATTAATATTTACTAAAGATAAAACGTTCATCAAAAATAATTCTATTCTTAAAAATAAGCAAAAAATCTAGCTTAGTATTTTTTTTAATTACCATCACCCTAAGTCTTGAATGATTTACTTGCAATATTTTTTTATATTGCACTTAATAGCTGTCTATATAGACACGTACCTACATCGTCGTTAGACATCTTTATACAGGACGATATTATTGTTTTTTGTTTACTAGATGTGACAAATCTATTACCTTTTAGTTATATAAAACATCTCTAAAACTATGTGAGTCATTACATCCCAAAACACAATACTCGACGGGGAGTCGAACCCCCTAATGCTTTCCTGAAGCCGGAAGTCATTGATTTCGGTCCATAAGCCCTCCTGCAACCATTCGGGGGCTTATTTACGAGCTGCATTTGTACTAGGCTTCATTTCCTGTATGGGAGATTTGCTTTAGGCTATTTGGGCGCAAAACATTGGGCGTACTGATACGGCGCAGTAAATATCGTGATAAATGGACTCTATGTAGCTTTGCGAGAACTTGCTAAATTAAAACCTGTTTTAGTTCACTCGATAAATATGTCACCAATAAAATCGTGAAATCTGCCTGTTTGTAATCTATCTAGACAATTTTGTGATAGACGTAAGAAATGTCACACTTTATTTATATTTTTAAGTAACTCGCCACGTTAAGGGCCCCCATATTTCACTCTATTGCCTTAGTTCTTTTCGTTTTTTACAACCAAGTAAATAACAAACAAAGCTTTTAGCTGCAATCCTATTAACAAAAACTATACTTAATCTAAATGTATCCTTTAACGTCGCTAATGATTACAAACGACTTGAGAAATCATCGCGCAAAAAGGAGGGAAAATCAGAAAGGTAATTTTCCATTTCGCCCGCAGACTATAAATTGTGATTCATTGAGTCCCAGCTGGTGGAGTTCCGTTACACCGAAACGTACAGATACTGTTTAGTTTCGAGAATTATGTTACCGGCCGTTTATAAATTGAAAGTAATTAAAATAAAATCGTTTTGAAAAGAATGTTTGCAATGCCTTTAAATTTTATGATACTTTGTGAAAATGTGTGTTTTTCTCTATTAAAAATTAAGATAAAATATTTCGCTGATTGAACATACAAACATTATAGTTCCACTTTCCGCAACTCCACGACTAGCGCATATTTTTCATGACTTCACACATATCTTTGAATTTTTTCGCCGATATCTGCAGACATCACGAGGTTTTCCTTCACCATAAGAGTTTGGGCTCCTTGTGATAAACAATTTCAATGTAATTCATATAAATAATGTAGAATTATATCCCAATTTGGACAAAAAAGCTTTTACAAATAAAAACAATTGTGGTATTTGACGGTGTGAATGAGACCGGCACATTGTTATAAATTATTCTTTCTTTTCTGAATCCATGAAATATGGCAGTCATCAATTTTTCACTTAGAAATGCCTTCGTCGAATTTAATAATAATTATGACCATTGTTTTATTATATCCGACTCACCCTCAGCGCTCAGCCGTTATTTATTACCTTTTCATAGAATATCTTTATTTATATGTCTGACGTAAAATCTATAAATTTTCCGTAATTTTTAAGATATATATTTTAATTCAATAAGTTCAATTTAGTACCAACATTCACAATAATCGACAAAATCTTGTTTTTCTTTCAATTCGTGTGAAAATCATATGTGCATAATATTTATTAATAATTTAATTTAATAAATAGATTGTATTTATAATAATCCCATTTGTCAAGACGATTGGACGTTTGCAATTACGATATAGCATTAATTCCGTGAATTAATTAACTATCCGTATCATGCATAGTTTAATTTATGTTAGATCACATAGTTATGTGTTATTACTTTAATAATATTTCACTTACATTCATACATTATTATTATTTACCATTACTTACATTCACGTTAGAAAGCCACAGATAGCATAATAAGTTTTTTTTTTAATTTATTAAGGCATTGGATGTCAGTGTCCTTTAGCCTGCATAATATCATTTTAAAATTGATATTACCATTTTAGTTAATTTATTTTAGTGTGTTTAAAAAAATGTCCGCATTAAATAAATTCAATTTACTTCAGATCCCACTAACAAACCCCATGCACTTTAATAAAGTGCTAAGCCAATTTTTATTACCAACTTCTACCCAACTTTAGGGGTCCGTCATCAAACGAAATGATCGCCCAATAAGCAACTGGGCAACTGCGGTCCCCTTACGAAGATAGGACACGATTCTAAAGTAAAAGATTGTTTGTGCTATAATTCTTAGAAACTTTCTGTCATAATTTTTTTTACGGATCCTAAAGATCGTTTACATAACAGAGAATTGATAATAAAGTGTTACAAATTATTTGTATTAAGATAAAGCTTAATTCTACTGAAAACTACTATTTTTTTTAGGTTAGGTGTAACCTCCCTCAAAGGCCGGCAACACATTTGTGGTTCCTCTGGCATGGCAGGTGTCCGTGGGCGTCGGACCAATTAATTTAGTTGATCCGCTGCTCGTTTGCCCCCTTCTCCTATAAAAAAAAACTAATATTTTTTAATATGCTCGAGCAAACGATTTGGAATTGGAAACATGGAATTTACGATAGTATTTTTCTAAGTATGTATTAAAAGTTTTACACAAAACAATTGTAATATTTAACTGAAGATGGACCAAAAATTAAAGTCTCTTAAACTATTTACTTTTCTTTCAACAAGATTTACAAGTAATAAAATAAGTCCCTATAAATTTTGTCGTTTTATATTCTATAAATTTCCATATAGAAAGCACGTTTACCTAAGACTTGTATATCCAATCTATATCAAAGAGCTACATAATGAAATGTAAATTCGCCTTTAGTCCTTTGTCTTCACATCTATGGGTATCCCTAAAAGAATATAACGTTTTTTAGTTTTTATTTAAACAAAAACTCTACTAAATCTTGACCATTCCACAGTTTAAAAATGAACAAAACACTGGCCATAAAGAATAAATATAGCGTTTGCTTTTCCCGCCAAAAAAACGTAAAATATAACCTCTTTTTTGTTGATATAAATACTGAAATGTCACCTATGCCCCTTTTAAACATTTTATTTTTCTCCTTTATAGTTTTTAATTGTTTTTTGTTTCGATGGTTTTAAATAAGATTTTACGGATATTTAAATATTGAAATCAGTTCTCTTTTAGGTTATATTTATGTTGACTTTATAATGCACGCCCAGTACATAATATTTACGACGCATTCTTAACAGAGGGTGAGCAGAATGAATAGATATGTAGATGAAGGAAATTAACATCCTCACTGGGCTAGAAGTAATATTACGTTGATATTTTATGTGAAAAGGATGTCAATAAAGAGGGCTAAAGTAATGACAAAGAAATGAAGAATTTATAACCATCGTGGCACAGTCCATTGTAAAATAAACAGACCTAGACGAGTCTAGCTTTGCTAGACTAAATCAGACTTAGATCTGACTTAAGGACTTGACATTTCATGAGTCTGAATTTTTTATTTTCTTTGCACAACATTCTTCTATATTTTCTTCCAAATAGTATAATAATTTATAGGTATATAAAGTGTCAGATTGTGATATGGCAACCCTAAAAGATTAAGCTACCGTACTGTAACCAAAAATCCCCGAGTTTCATTGCATTGGTTTGATGTCCCATTGAATTTGTCACAATAGGTACTTAGACGGACAGATGTGCATTATTTTTTATAATATAGATCGCGTTACGGTTTTTATTGAGTTCGTTCTTTTATTGTCCCGGTGACATTATAAATATTTGAGTTTGGATGACGAAATACGGTTGGGTCACATGATATCGACAGTTGCAAAAATTAGAATAATAAAAAAACGGTGTCTACAAAATACTATTTAAATCCGTGTCATTTTAAGAAAACCCTCTTGTATGCTATTATGGAAACTCACGGTTAATAACTCAAAGGAATAAAAAACAAATGACACCTCCTTCCTAATTAGTCTATCTACTTTCCAAGAGGTTATAATGCGTGAATACAAAAAATATCGTTCAGTTAAAAATATTTTGTCGATATGTATGTTCACGTCACCAGATCAACACTGGTGACATATCGTGACGGGAGCCCACTTTAAACCGGCCCTACTGATAATTGGACACGCGTCGTCCGCACTCAATAGAGACCGCTAATCTCTAGCCAAATAACCGCATATTATTATTTGCATTTGAGATTGGAGGGTCCTTGTTTAGGGGGATTAAAAGATAGGGTGACCACGCTATTGTACAGGATTATAGTTATACGTATCTTTTTTGATAATGAAACTGTTTCAAATTACAACGTGTTGTTTTCAAATGATCATTTTATTAAAAAAAAGATAATGATTTATGCTGCAATTTGGGACTAGTATTAAGATGGGAAGTTATAATTGACAATTTTAGTTTGAAGGTTATTAAAAGTAGTTTTATTTGAAAATTATCACTTAAATATGTTAAGTATGTTAAACTTTTTTTATAAGTATTATAACAGTGTGCCGTGGACTAGAAATTGTTAAACACATAAATCAAAATGGCCGCCATACGTCATGGCTTTCATTTGAAACAACTGACGTACATCCCAGATAAATCACTGTATTCCATTTGTGCGGGTTGATTGCTACAGGAGAAATAACGTTTGAAAAACAATTTAATATATTTTTAGTACTCTTTGGTTTACTTTACTAGAATTTTTATTTAAAAAATACTGACTAAAATGTATCGACAATAAGTAGAGATTATACATTTCTTTATCACTCAAAGACACTAAAAACAATAGCAAACAAAAACACTTATTTTGATGATCACTCATAATAAAATGCTACAAAAAAATAACAATATTGAGGCTTAAAACGTAAGCGTTTGTTTCGAAAGCCTGTCTGTTTCGAATACAAAAGAAACAACTCTTTCATTAAACATGTATACAGCCCGCAATACCCAATCAAAGTATCTACTCTTTGAGAACATTCGAGAACATTTTGAATTTATCAGCCAAGTATGGATTTTACTTTCTTTTGTTTTGTATAAAGTTAACGAAGCGAAAGGTTATTTGCGAGCTCTTTACACTATTGTCTCTCAGAAACAACAGGGTGCTCTTGTATTAACTTAATTTGTGTTTTAATTGAATTTTGAAATACAAAAAGCCAAGGAGTTTATGATGAGTTTAATAATTCTTGTAGGCGGCGTACGCTCACGATATTATTTATTATAGTTTAGTTTCTTCTCGTACCTAGTCATGTAGAGAACTTTTAACTAAACTGAAAATATTTATAACAATTCCAGCAATTAAATAATCTTTTTTTTTAAACTAAACAATTCTTTGTATTTTATTTACGTCCTAAAGACTTTCGTTTGTGAGACACTTTTATTAAACAGGACTGTCCTCTTTTATGTTGAATCATGGTTAGCTAACTAACACTGTGTATACAGTAGCCCAAGGCAACAAGATATCGTCCGACATTCACACGAGGGTGCATACATTATTGCGCATTTGGGATTGTCACTGCTCGCATCACTGTGTCTTACCACTATTGTGTTATCAATCGATGAATATAGATATTGAAAGAATTTTTATATTTCTAAAAATCCATATTATAAATGAGTGTTTGAGAGTTGTTTATGCTCATCAAAAGACAAAGTTAGTTAGAGCAGGTACTATTTAACGTAATTTTATTCACTTGAAGTTGAGGAAAAATGTTCCAAAATTAATATTTTACTATAAATATTACATTTATAGTTTCATAGATAGACTATTTCTTATAGAAATAAGATATCTGTAGCAACAAATTCAGCAGCTTTAATCAAAATAACGTTCAAATGATTCGCTAAAGACATCTAGAGTATTACAAAAATTTACATTTGTAATACACATTTAAAATAGTTCTAGAACTTCAAAGCTGTGTAACTGCATATTAATCTAGTTTTCGCAGTTTAAAAAGCAAGTGGCCACGGTTTGCGGGGAGTAAATTTTAACCAACGCGTTCCCAACGGAGACTTGCCCCTATATTAGTTTCACAAACTTTATCCGGATGGTTAAATCTACGGTTTTCGTGGCAAAACTCAAACCGCTTGCATACTAACCGTGGACAAACTCGAGGAGAAATTAACGCTGTGAAAATGTCATTCATACATCAGCCAATAAATGACAAATGACGATTAATTTTAAAAACAAATGACTATTGAATGTAACTTCAAAATTATTGATCAAGAAACGAAGATAATGCTTTTTTATTATCATCGCCATGACCTTATCCCTTGTAATGTATTGTAGTTCGACCCTTGATGGGGACTAGCGCGTATTTTGCTTGACTTCACACATATCTTTGAATTTCTTCGCCGATATGTGCAGGTTGCACCACGATGTTTTCCTTCACCGTAAGAGATTCGGGTAAATATGTACATAAGACTTTACCCCTTTCTCGGTTATAGAGATTGTCCTGTTCCAAATTAATCTATCATTTGTAACTACCTATTAAATAGAATAAATATAAGCAATAATTCTACGCTATATAGAGTCTAATCTATCCAGTCTCCATCTATCAATGTATTCCAATAGGCAAATAGTCCTTGTTTGTAGATTACAAACTAGATCGCATCCAATAGAAATGCTCGGACACGTCCGACAACGCTGCCAGTAATCCTTTGAACCCTAACCACTCCTTTACATTCCTTGCTATAGAGTACTTGAATAATGACTTGAATTATTAGTGCTAGTTCTATTTTAGAGTTTCTTCAAGGTTAATTTAATAATTAGTGTTAAACCATAAATATGAAAGTAACAATTTTTTTCGGGCCTTTCGTAATGCTTGAAATCATCGATGTCCCTGCTATTTATAATATTTAAAAATAAATATCCAATACATACAATAGCAACTAAATTATAACCTTAAAAAATAGTTCGTTGAATCCTGTCTTGACCAGTTGGTCAGAATTCTAAGGGACTAATTTATATTAATTAATGAAACAATAAATTTTTCCCCGAACACATAATATATTCATCCCCTGCGCATAGGGATGCGGCTTGCTAATATAAGTTGCGAGGAACAATAATTGCCAACCAACCCACCCTGTATCACACTTAATAAAATCACATTTTGGTACACCCCTTGTAACGATCTCGAGGGACGAGTAGCTTCAGAACCCATTTCGAATTTGCTTTGTAAATAAATTTCACATACTCTTTGATATTTAAATGCTAGCAAAGTTTCTCGTTAAGAATATAAAATTCGATCACAACCAAATAACATTATTATATAAAATCGATATTAGTATACCAAGGACAATTAATCTTTCAATTCATATACAAATATAATTTAGATTTTTGTTAACAACTGAAGCAACTATAAAAAGATTTGTTTTGTCATACTAAAGTACAATAAATTTGACTGGTCTTAAACATAAACTATGTCTAAATGGACTAGGCACACTTCCTTTGACTTATTCCTCACATTTACTTCTTTGTTTTTATATTATAAAGTGGCAAACGAGCAAGCGGCCACCTGAGTTCGCTGAACAAGGCGACCGCTGCCCATAGACATCTGCAATTGCAAATGCGTTGCCTATACTTAATCTTTACTGAAAGTAGCTTTGTAGTTACATACGTACAAATACAGCCGCTCAGCGTATATTTCTAATACTAAATCTACACCAAAATATTCCGTGATGATTCTTCCATAATTACATTAAATCCATATGAATATTTCAAAGATATATTATACTGTAGATGGAACACTCGAAGCCTAAAAGTGAGGCATTTTCTTTGGCCTCCGGAGGTCTCACGTAAGGAGATTTCCCTTAGTGATGTCCTTTACATTACATTTGCCGACATAAAAAGTCGACCGAATGTAACCTATTTTCTCAAATTTAATTTTTATTTCATAGTATTTACTAAAGTTTAATATTATAATTAATCGAGACATTTTTAAAACGCTAATTAAACATTTGTAACAACCATAAAACAAAAATAGTCTTTGTTAAAATTTGTTTGGATTCAAATTATTTTAAATAAAATAATAGCAATGAAAAGCGATAATTAACGTTTTAATGAATGTTTTAGTTTATTCTATTGTTTATTTTAAAAATTAAAAAAAGAAACACATTTTCCCAAAAGTGGGAAAATTTTCATGATACTGGCAATATTTATTATTAAGTAATTTCTTTCGTGGCACACATTTTAACGTCAAATTAGTATGGAGCGCTCCCTCTATGTATAATATCTCTTTGGAATATTTATTAGACTCTAATTGATGTTTGATAGTTTGACGACGTTTGCCTACAAATTGATAGCGGTGTCCGAATGATCTCGAATTAATATAAACGATCGTTTATCCAGTGTCAATATTTGCGACCATAACGACGTAATAAATCAGCCTAATGAATTACCCATTGAGTATTGATGTTTGAGGTTGATGACTTGTCGAGATGTTGATAGAAGCGTCTGATGAAACTACACAGTAATTAATTTACACAGTCAATTAAGGAAAAAATACGATCAGAAAACAATATAATCATTATCGCTTAAACCGGCGGCTAAAGCAGAGAGAATTCAATGTTAATAAGTACAAGTTTGCAATGTTTGTAACCCAAGGGCTTCATTAGACTGAGTTCGCGATAAAAATGGAGATTTTGCTTCGTAAAGATGTTTTTTGCGTGACATCGATTTTAATTGTTTTATAAAAAATACATAATATTACTGTTACTTTTGATTGTAACAATTTCTTTTCTAATAACTTTTTATCATTATTATAATTAAAAAGTAAAAACTATAACCATAGATATATTAAAAAAAATAAAGTAAAAAACAAAAATATTTAAAAACCTAGAATAACATATATTCCCGAAGTTTAAATTACAGAATAGTTTCGTTAAGTGCATGATTCGACCACAATTCCCAAAAGCGACTCACCGTGGCCAGGGTTGATATTTGCACCGCAATACTTGTGTCGAATATTTCATACATTCGCTATAACAGACCGAAAAGGAATATAATTCCCAAAGGAAGTTGTAAATAAAAGCAAAGTGTAACATGAAACGTATATTTCCGCTGTAATATACTATATGAAATATAAATAAACGATGTTCGTTACGATATACAAAACCGTTAAACAGATTAGAATTATACTAGATTTTTTCTGTAGAAAGCAACAATTTTTTTTAATCGGGTTTACATAAACCACCAAATAAAAGTCTTTAAGCCTCTATCAGTATCAATAAAATATCATTGATTGAATCAATGTATTTTAAACTTCCAGTTACTCGCGACTTCGTCCGCTTGGAATTACACAATATAGCCTATGTTACTCGGGGATAATACAGCTTTCTAATGGTGGAAAAATTTTTGAAATCGGGCCAGTAGTTCTTGAGTTATTTCAATACATACAAAAATTCAAAAATACAAAGTTTATCTCTTTATAATATTAGTATAGATAAATAGATAAATAAGATAGTAGTAAGTGTCCCCTATATGTAATAACAATATACGATGAATTATCTCCCAGACTACGCCATTTATTCTTATTACGAAGTACCCTCGACTAAACTAACTCCCGTATAGTCACTGAAGATAATAAAATTAAACTACCCTACGATATTCAGACATTTATATTGCTATAATATATTTATAAAAGATTATTGAATGAAATGGACCCAACGAGATCAACTTTATGAGAGAAATGTTAAATCATAGAGTAAAAATGTCAAAAATTATATTATTAAAAAAAAACACCTCTTATATTATCTTTGTCCACTTTTAAAGTTGTGGTTTAAGATATTTATTTCTCTACAATTTACATAAACTCACTCTTATGAGAAACAATTACAAAATTTCGAGTAGTTCTTCTTAATAACATGCTAGATAAATAATCATATTTTAATTAATTTCGAAACATCTGTAACAATAATATCAATTTCTCTTCAAACGATAATTATTCTTTGCAAAAAATAGCGAAATCATTCTTCAAATTGTTTTATACCCCAACATTTAAATTGGTGCAACAATTTGTTTTTATTATGTGGCAACCCTCGTTATGCTAGGGCTGTCTCAATGCCATTTGTTATTCATAATATCGATTCGATTTCTATAAAACTGTTTCAGTTAGGGGTGAAGTTATGTCGACAAAACATTCCATTATATTGCATAAACTAAATAATAATTCTTTCTTGTGCAAATAAAAGCTTAATGTTGAGATAAAAATTAATAAATATCAGAGTTACGAAATACCCAGGCCGTCAATTTAAATAGATTTATTTTTTATTCATAAAGTTTATTGTTTTTTTTATTTTTACCACAGCATCACAGATGGCAGCACTGTGCAGCTGTTGTGCTCTTCAGAACTAACCACACTCCATTGTTTCGTTTCGCAGACTTAAAACTTACTTCTCTTTGTAAAAGATTAAATGTATTCGAGACTGGACAAGTTTATAACCATTGTTTTTGTATTATTCCTTAGTAAGGAGTTTTATTGTATAAAGTTATTAAATTGTTAAGATAGCCGGTATTTGGTAAACTTCTTCAAATCATATATATATAATAAACTAGCTGTTGTTCGCGACTTCGTCCGCGTGGAATTAGAAAATATAGCCTTTATTTCTCAGGGATAATGTAGCTTTCTAATGGTGAAAGAATTTTTGAAATCGGCCCAGTAGTTCTTGAGTTATTTCAATACATACCAAAATACAAAGTTACTCTTTATAAAACAGTCAAACCTGGATTAGCAAGAAACCTCTGTAAGCGAGAGTCATTCTCTGGTCCCGACGACCTCCATAAGCTCGGCTTAGAGAGAAACCTCTACAGGCGAGGCAAATATCGCGGTCCCTTACACTCTCGCCTAATAGTATAGACTAGCATAAACAAGCACACAATATGCAACAATGGTTTGATGTTTATTAAATCAATACATAACTATATATTAAACATTGTTAGTAAACACTGATCTAGAATCTTATGCGTTGCTGAATCAAATTACAAATAAACTTGGTAGAAATGAGTAGCTCTAATCTGTACCGCTACGTGGAACTGTTGTGAGAACTTCCTGTTATGATTGCAGGCTATTGGACACTGCCTGTTATCTGTTCCCAGGAACATGTCATGGATTTGCTATTTTATTGCATACTTCAATGACATTGCACAACAATAAGTGTCTCATTAATTAATATGAAACATATCAAAAACTACGAACGATTAATTACTCCATTAACTTCATTATCTGCGAGTAACCAGACGCAAAAGTTATTATTGCGAATCTATATCTATATTAATATTATAAAGAGAAACTTTGTATTTTTGAATTTTTGTATGTATTGAAATAACTCAAGAACTACCAGTCCAATTTCGAAAATTCTTTCACCATTAGAATGCTACACTATCTCCGAGTAACATAGGTTATATTTTTAAATTCCACACGGACAACTAGTATTTAGATCATCTTTATAAGGCTAAAATGTCGTTCAAACTTTTGTGTATTACCATTATAAAAAAAACATTAAACTAAACTAAGCAACAATAATATTATCATATAAACTGTCCCCAATACGAGATAAAAGGAATTCCAGGTTCGCTCGTTTCCGGGCCACGGAACGATCGCTTAGTTGGAGTACATAGTAAGGCTTTTAGGATAAGCTCTCGAATCCGCCCCGTGTGTAGCTCATTTTAATGCGAAATTACGATGAAATAGCGAATATTGGTTTGGAGCTAAAAGCTCAATCTGTCTATGAACTAGGAACCAATACAATTTGCTTTGACGCAGGCGAACGGCTATGATTAAGTATGGAGCTACATCTATTGAAGTCAGCCATTACTCTAACCTAACCTAACTCGGAATGCCGCAAGTGATCACGACCGACCGAGCAAGATGTCTTATAACATAAGATTTAACAGATTTTTAAGTCAAATTGTTTACTTTGATTTAAACAAAATATTCATGCAATATTATTGAAATACTAAATCCGTATGAAATAATATTTTAAATCTTTCTTACGTTATTTACGGAAAAAAACGTGGAGCCCCTATTCCTAGTATTTCACAATAAATGTATAGTTACACGCGTACTATACAACATGTAACTGCGTTGACCTCTTCCATGCTTAAAATAAATGTCCCTGTACCTCCATACATCCTAATTGACGCAACAATTTGGTGTAAGCCTACGCGTGGAACAAGAAACTGTACAGAGACGTCCAAGCTTTCAATTTTAATATTATTTAAACGTAGTTGTTTTAATACTTCTTTTTATGAATGAATAATAATCAAACCTTATCTTTGAATAATAATTATTAATTTTACACTTAATAACAATAATAGGCAACCGACGAAGCAAAGACATAAATAAATATCTTCGAATCATAATTACTTGCTGTTGCCCGCGAATCCGTCCACGCGTAATTAAAAAAAGTGTTTTGCATTACTTTGTATGTGGCTTATGCGTTGTTCCAGACAGTGTACTATATCTGTGCAAAATTGTATTAAGATCAGTTGAGTCCTCCTGGAGATACCTTCAAAGTAACATACATCTATCGATTCTTCCGCATAATATTAGTAAGTAAGATTACTTACTTTGGGAGTTCACTTTAATAGAAAAAAAAACTCATACTAATTCAATTCTACACACGCCACTGTTCTTAGTATCATTGAAGAAAATACGTTGATTGTCTGAAGTCATAGTGATGCGTTGTTTTTTGTTCAATTACGCTGATCGGGCTTCGTGCGAGGGATCCTCGGCCTATTTACCATCAAATGGTTTCCATCAATGGCCGCTCTGTCCCACTTTGTAGTTATTAACTGCATTTGAACATATATCAGATAAATGGATTAAATACTTTATTTGTTCGTGCGGGTTTTAGTTGTAGGTTAAGACTTTGTTTTTTTTATAACCATTAATCATACTGTTTTCTGCCAACTGCCAGATTGGTCATTTTAATGATCACTCTTTATACTAAATGTAAAACGACTTAATATTGCTGCAAAATAAAATATAATAATTATAAAATTTAACCAAAAAATACTTATTCGTGGTGAAAACAAACTATTTTATAGCGCACTAATTCTGTCAAAGCTTCACTGAAACTATGCGCTATGCTGCGCGTTGTTCACATTACATATTTGTTAAAGCACATATTAAATAGTTGTTTTAATGAAAAAAAATAGATGTTTTCAACTTTGAGGTTAGGTGTAAGTTATTAAAAAATAGTCAAATCGTAATAGAAAAAATAATCCTGTATTTTTGCTGAATTTTTACCAAGATTTTTATTTTATGTAATTTTGTTTAAAGGCTACCTACTCTTTGGCAAATTTTAAAATGGCGGCCATTCAATATGTCAATATGTTCATGATTTCATGTTTTTTGACAGTTTAGGCTTTTAGGCGCTCATAAAAATATGGAACAGTTTTCACCTATACGAAACTAGTTCCCATGTGTGTGCTTTTACCATTTTCTTTATTTTCTAGCCATATCCATTTTCATTCGTTACATTTTTCATACAACGCGACGTGATGGCTCTGTGACGTCACATTTCTTTTTACGTATATTTTAGACATAACAACAAATCACCAAATAAAAATGAGATCTAAAAATATTTGAAAAAAAAAGAATTTACTTAACGGAACAAAAACTAACATCTTAGATTACCAAATAAAAAGATTATTTTCAAAGAACTTAGGCCAAAATAAAGTTAAAAGACTACATACACAAAGAAAACATCATAAAAGCTAAATAACTCATATAAAAGAATTTTCATCGTAACGACAAACATGCAAACTTCTAGCGAGCTCACAATGCTCAGTATTTATAGCACCGTATAAATCTAGCACCCTCAATAAACGGCAGCGCTTCCAAACAATTTTCCCCCGGGTTGAGAACCGGTGGAAAGATCTCGAACTATGTCGTGTAACTAGGAAGCGTTGCCGGCGGCTCTCAAACTTTCAACACAACGTGGTTTCCTTCGGTTCGCGGATATTTTAAATGTAATTTTCTCTTTATAGCGGTCTCAACTTTGCACTTCATTGTTACTGTGAAAAGTGATAAATTGTAACTCATTTATTCTCTAACATATTTTTTGAATTAAATAATTAAATATTTATGCTCATAAAAGAATAGTACAATTTCTTCCTATATTTATTTGTATATTGCATGTGTAATGTTGCATAAATGTACAACCAGCGGTGATGTGGTTCCTTTGCTTTTGTTTTATGTAGCGGGAAAACAATGCCCGGACGGCGTTGCATCAAAAAGGAAACTTCCGAAACTGACTACACTTGCTATGTGCTTTTTAAATTCACTACTCCGTGCATGGTAGATACATTCATACCCAGATTAATAATAGCTATGGTTATGCTTTTATTATAATTTTTATTAATGTAAATAGAGAATATGCGTCCTTAATTATTTCTCGTTGTAAAATGTCCCATTCAAGTTACGTTACGTCGAAAACAAATGATATATGGCTCATGTCACTCTTTCGTTTTCACCTGAGACTGATTGAACCAAGCCAGGCTAGCAATCACCGTGTGACAGTTCATTATACTCACAATCTTTTTTACTCTGTCTAACCAGCGATATTGCGTTTCATAGATTAACTTTCAAACAGATAGGTATGTAAGGTACAAACTATTTTGGTTATTGAATGTTATATCGTTTAATATATGAAATAGTGTGCTCTGAAGACGTACAGACGCATTTGACATAAAATTTCGTGAAAGCATCCAGGATTATTCGGTCGGATGGCGGGCCAAAGCGATACGAACTGGATACAGCCGGTACAAAGCGGTTCTGGAATTCGATACATTCTGTGCACTATATGCTTCACTGCTGAGACGTAAAGCTTATATTGAATATTTATTACTAAATATCTGCGGTTTATATGCATTGGTTTACCACCTTTACTATTGTATTTCAATAAAAATATAGATTGAAATATCATTTTAACAAATAATTTTCGTTGTTACAGCTCAAAATGTCGAAATTACTCCGCTGAAAGCAGTGCGTCGTGTGGGAGACGAGCTGATTGTGCTCTGCAAAGTGCCATATCGTATTGACTCCTGTCGGTAAGTTGTACTAATTACCTTGATTAAAAAGTATTATAGAAGATAAATATAGGATCAAATACAAAAAGAGTTACTATTTGACAATATTTCTCTTTCTTTCCCGCTTTCATTGTAATATCTTTCTACTCGCTCATTTAACGAAATTGTTCTATTACAATAATATAACGGACGTTTACGTAGTCTCGTTGTATAGTTATAGTGACTTAGTGTATATATTTAAATTGGTAGACCTTCTGCCAATTATGAATTTACATGACCGCAGCCGTATAACGTTGTGTCGTCTAATAATTTGTGAATTACAAGGATCTGGATTGGCAAGCGGCCGAAACTTAGCACCGATGTTCGTGGCAAGTTTAACGTCTTAGTTAACTCACCGCTACAACTTAACTATGCGTAACTACGATGTTAAACTCGTGTTTTGTTGTTCATCACGGTTAAGTGAACTACTTAATGTATGCTTTGATTACAAACATATTTGAAGTACTTAACCGATGTGAAATTATATAGTGTCATTTAAAAATTGCGTCTAAAATTATTGTCTAAATATATACGAGAATGATATTTGGTATACGAGATTCTTAGCTAGTATTCGCTTTAGTAGCGTCTACAAATATTTACTAGAATAACAGCCATATGTCTTTAGTCTTGTATACTTTGGATCTCGGAAAAGCAAACCGTGTATTCTAGATGTTGTAGCTTTATCTTACCATTTTGGTATAAGCTCTGCGTAGATTTTTAAATCATTTGTGTATTAATTTTCAGAATGACAGTAGGCCCAACATCTTACCGTCTGATACCAAACAACCAAGGCGACGTCGTGTATCACGGACAAGGATTGGAGGTTAGAAAGATCGCTAAAGCTTTACTAGTATTTATTGCTACGTAATCTCTTGAACCATAGACTAAGAAGTAACTTTCTTCCAGGTGGGAGAATGCGGTGCCCAAATCAAACACATCAAGGAAGAATGGAACGGGAACATCTCATGCGTTCTGCCGCCGAAGACCGGCAGCATCGAAGTCTCTGGCACAATGCAGCTACTCGTCGCAAGTGAGTCACTCATATCTGTTCAGACTAAAACAAACTTTAATCTCCATAATTATAAAGGTTAAATTCACATGCAATTTTAACAACGTATGAAAGTTTCGGATCAATATAACTAAATATCTCTTCAGGGGCTCCCGGAGATCCGCAGCTGATCTCTCCACCGCAATCGTCCTTCAAGGAAGGTGACATCTTCATGGCGCAATGCATCGTGCCCAATGGACGACCTGCCGCCAAGATTACTTGGTTTTTGGGTAAATCTTTATTTCATTATTATATGAATATAAGTACTTCTTGTTACTTGTATACTGAAAACCGTTCTTTCATCAAGATAGGCAACGAATTCTCCGAAATTTTTCAAACAAAAAGAGGAGTAAGACAGGGTTGTATTCTGTCTCCAGCCCTTTTTAACATATATGGAGAGCATATAATGCGTAAGGTCATCGAAAATTGGGAGAAAGGTTTTCCGATAGGTGGAAAGAGAGTATCGAACCTACGATATGCCGACGATACAATTCTTCTGGCCACATCAATGGATGAGATGACGGAGCTGTTTCGTAGGCTTGAATTAGAAAGTAGCAACGTCGGTCTTGTCGTGAATAGAGCGAAAACCAAAATGATGATAGTGGATCGAGCCGGAAAGTTATCGAATGTCACCTGCAACATTCCTGGCATTAACATCGTCGACCGCTACATATATTTGGGCTCGCAAATCGACAACGATGGCAAATGTGCTCCCGAGATCAAAAGGCGAATCGGAATGGCTAAGGATGCGATGACACGCTTGAACAACATCTGGAAGAAAAGAGGAATCGGCATTAAAACCAAGATTAGATTAGTACGAGCCTTGGTATTCCCCATCTTCCTGTATGGAGTGGAGACGTGGACAATCCCAGCCCGAGAAAGACAAAGGATTGATGCATTTGAGATGTGGTGCTGGAGACGTATGTTAAGAATACCGTGGACTGCGAAACGCACCAATGCATCAATCCTCGCCCAGCTCCGAATACGAACGCGCCTCTCCACCACATGTCTTCAACGGATTCTTGCCTATTTCGGCCACACAATGCGCAGAGGAGACGATAGCATAGAGAAGCTCATTGTCGTAGGGAACACCGAGGGCAAGAGACCACGCGGCCGCTCGCCGACCAGATGGAGCGACCAGATAAAAGGCCAGGCGTCGTGTGATTTTTACGCAGTAGTGAGAGACGCGCTGGACCGAGGTCGGTGGAAAAAAATCATCCACTCCAGAACCAACCCTGATGCTGACCACGATCTTCAGACATGAAGGACCGACTAGAGAGAGACTTCTTGTTACACTCTTAGGTCAAATAATAGCGACATTCGTGACATTTAAACACAAGACACTCGCAAAATATTTCTATAGAAGTTATGTTTCAACTTTGACTATCAAATTAAGCTATCAAAGTTCACTTTACACTGATGCACTGATTCCCCCAACACATGTCTTTAATAAATCTCTATATTCACAGATGACGAGCAAGTACTCGCTGGCACCCATCAGCCTATAGTGACCTCGGAGCCGGGCAGCGACCTGCAGACAATCCGTCAGAACGTGAGCAGGGCGTTGACGGCTGACGACAGCGGCAAGCGGCTGGTCTGCCGCGCTGAACACGAGAGCCTCGACAAGCCTAAAGAAGCTTCCAGACAACTGCTTGTTAATTGTACGTATAGAGAGAAGCGATGATGAGCATATATTTAATAACAACTTGAAAAGCGCCCGTGCACTCCTTAGTGGTAATTAAGAGTGTATCTCCCACTCTAAACGAGATCTTAAGTGTAATAGTGAGATTGTTATTTGAGAAAATTAGTATATGATCCTTCGAGTCTGACAACTGTAATAGAGTATACTTGCCGTCTTCTTAGCATATAGCATTAAAATATATTTACCTATTTAAATTATATTTTGTTTGAGATTTTTTTTAAAGTCTAACATCAACGTACTTTTACAGATCCACCGAAACGGCTCGACGATAGCTCCAGCATCACGATATTCGGTCTGAAGATAGCAGAGGAAGGTCGTCTGAACGTGACCGTCCGCGCCAACCCTCGCCCACACGTCGAGTGGACTGTCGGAGATGTCAAACTGATAGCACCTCAGAAGAACGAAGATGCGTCTATTGAAGCGCTGGAACCTGTTCATTTGGTAAGAAATTTTGATATTCCGTCGGGTGACGATGACAAAAGACTGTTTAGTTGATAGACTAGTAGGACATGCTAAACTATAACAAGAGTTACATTTCTTAAAATGATTCTTTAAATATGATCACAGACCAATAAGACATGACAAAATAGTTAGAGCAGAAGGTACGAAAATTGTCCAACCAAAGAGATATTATACATAGAGGTAGCACTCCATACTAATTTGACGTTAAAAAGCGTGCCAAGAAAAAAATTATTAAAAAAAAAAAACTTGCCAGTATCATAAAAAAAATTTCCAAGTTTGGGAAATTGTGTGATTTTTTTACATTTTTAAAATAAACAGTAGAATAAACTAAAACATTCATTAAAACGTTAATTATCGTTTTTCATTATTATTATTTTATTTAAAACAATTTAAATCCAAACAATTTTTAACAAAGACCATTTTTGTTTTATGGTTGTTATAAATTTTTAATTAGCGTTTTAAAAATGTTTCTATAAATTATTATATTAAACTTTAGTAAATACTATGAAATACAATTTAAATTTGAGAAAAGAGGTTACACTCGGTCGACTTTTTATGTCGGCAAATGTAATTTAGAGGTTAACACTTAGGGAGATTTCCCTACATTGGACCTCCGGAGGTCAAAGAAAATGCCTCACTTTTAGGTATCGAGTGTTCCATCTACAGTATAATATATCTTTGTGTCCAACATAAAAAATGTATGAAAATCAACCAATACCAACAAATGTCACTTCAAATTACTACAGGTTTGTCAATTGTCCTGATTATTTCCCTAGGGTGGTGGCTACTACAACGTGACATTGATACTATCTCGCGTGGCCAAGGAGGATGTAGACCGCACTTACTATTTGACTGTGGCCAATGATTTGGGCCGCGAAGACTTCTCCGTGCGACTTAGCACTATGGACGAACCCGCCGGTAAGTCTATGGTTTATTTTAATCTGTTTCCACCGAATAGTAGTGGGTTTATTGTAATCCTGATGAAAAAGAGGTTTAAACTAATGAAGTTTTATAACTAAATCACATTTTTTTTATCACTAACAATAATAATTACAATTCATATTTTATAACACAGTTACACCGAGCTTTTTAATTTTATGTAATTGGTTATGTTTATTGTGCAATAATATTTTAGGTTAGGTTAGGTTATGAAGATATTTTTAAAATAAATTATTCGAATATAAATATTTTATATTTCCACAGCGCGTAAAGCTTCGTTTTTGATTATCGATATTTATGGTAAGATATTATTCTAAGAATGGTAGATTACGAATGAGTACTTATGTCTTCAAAATAATTTCCATTTTAAAATTCGATGTTACCGCTTGTGAACATTTGTATGGTAGAAAAATGCTCTTTAGGACTTAAAGAACGATTATTTTTGATATTTATTAGAATAACTACTATTTTTAGCATGCTTGTATTTCATGTATTTAGTACTGATATTACCGTAATTAAGGATAATATTTTATATATATTTTTTTGTTTTATTGCACGATTTTTCGAGCTTATTAAGTGTTTTTGCATTTGTTTTTACTAACAAATTACTTTTTGTTGTACTTTTTAAGTACTGTTCGTAAGTAAGTTAAGTTTGTACTTTCTAAGTTAAATAAAATTGGAATAAACAATGGTGCTAACAATATGCTCAAGATTTAGCTGCTCAAGATTAGTTTTTAAAATTTAACGAGTCTTAGATTAAAAATTAAAAAGTATCAATCACTATCAATTTAATAATAATCAGAGTTTTGTTTATTGATCAAATTGTAGTAGTTTTGCTTGCTGCATTTTGTATGTTTTTATAGGTAAAAATAGCTAGTATAAAATTGTTTATTTAAATATAATGCTAGATAAAGCGATTTATCTAATAAGTCCTGCAAAAGTTTTAACACGTTTCATGCCACAAGAACTTTTTATATCTCGGTGACCTTGAATGTGTTAAAATCGTGCTACATAGAATCTACTAATTTCTAAAGTTCGTTTTCTATTCAGGTGTGGAACTGGAGACCGGTGCCATTGTCGGAATAGTGATAGCCGTTCTATTCCTACTCATCTCCATCTTCCTCATTGTGTTCGCTAAGGCAACTGACAGATGGTGTTTTGCAGGTTAGTTTTTTTCTTTTTAAATTACCCATGGAAACATTGTTTATGTAATCGTAACCGTGGATCTTCACAGATAAAACTACAAAAATAAATTATCATCTTAAAAAAAAAGAAATGTAGTATGTTTTTGTGAGTATTTTGGGTATGGAAATCCACGGTTATATTTAAATAACGATTGCGTAAACTTTCATGAATGAGATATATCTTGTCTCTCTTTCATTTGACAACTAACGTAAACTTAGGGTTGTGCGGTTGAATATTTTCAATGTTACTGAAACCCCACTGTCCTATGGCAGCTATCGATGTAGAATCAACCGAATCAGACTTACAATACAAAAATATTTATTAATAAATATAATAAAGAAATGAAGCCAGTAATCTTTATCGAGGCGTATATTTTTTGTAATTCGATAGCTTGCCTAGTCCCGATGCATTTTGGTATTTGAACGTGCTTCCTTACGCTTGATTCCCCGTCGAGTACTTTAGGCATGCCCTTTAATGCTAATAATGAGTCAACGAAACTAATTATTCCGGATATCCAACAGGGTCAGGGGCGGTTGGTCGATAGGTAATACACATAGATATATTTTGATCACATTATCACTAAATCACGTGTTTCAGCTTACATATAACCGTGTGCCCACTGGAAAAATACCAGTACGAAAACATATCACTAAGCAGATGACAACACTGATCTCCATAAATGGATAGGCCTGGAAATTAAAAATGACAAATTTTTCATCGTTTCGACTTGAACGCGCCTGTATCTCAAATATTAGTTTAAATCATCACCATCTTTAATAACTTAACCGTCAGCGCCAAAATGGCAGAAATTAAATTGACAAAACTCCACGATTTACAGCCTGTCCATTTATAGAGGTCCGTGTATGATGGTATGTTTTTGTAAAGGTCTTTCTGCAGTGAAAACTCACGGTGATCATTAAAATAATATGGAGCGGGCGTTTGCTTACACATGATACCTACTCGAAACTATAATTACAAACCGTATTCGTAAATATGTTTTATTAATAACGTTGTTATAGATATCAAGGATTAAATTAATAAATTGAATACTTAATTAAACATGTTATTTGATTATAAACTACAGCTATTAAATAATTATTTCATAACCGTTAGTATCTGTTGCTTGACAAAATCAATTTGTGGAAAATAATATCAAACAATATCCAAATATACTAGTAGAAGCGAAGAAATATTAAATAAGAAATAATGATTTTTTTAACCCCACTCGATGGACAACACCCAATTTTTTGTAGGTTTGTTATTATTATGAGTACGGTTTGTTTCAAATTAAAAAAAAAAACGCGAAAAACCATCGACAAATCAAATAGTTTTTATGTTGGCTCCCCTGTTTGTGTAGATTATACATGTGTATGCGTTAATATCGTAGAATTTGTTTGGCTGTTGTAGTATTAGAAAATAAGAAGTGTAATTTGGCAGTGTTTTTTGCAAAATTGTCCTTTGTGCTTGTCCTATATTGTAGTATATGTTTAAGTTGAATAAAATTGTTGTTATTAGGTTAAAATTTGTTATTTTTTCCTGCATAACAATATATTAAGCGATCAAGAACCCTACATGATCTATTTTTTTAATAAAATTTGCATGACTTATTAAGTCATTTTTAAGCACGCTACGGTGAATGGTTTTATGTTCTCTTTCTATCTCCTGCCTTCTTCTCTTTCATTCTCTTTCATATTCATTTTATTTCTTATAAAGCATGAATAAAGTTTGGAAATGTGCATGTAGTTAATTTCTCTTTGCTATGAAAGATTTTTAACTATTAGCTTGACTAATAAAATAATAATTAATCTCAGTTCTTTATGTTGTTTGTGTTCTTTAATACGTATTTAGTATTTTATTAGTCAATGTCTTATTAGTTTATTTGTGGTAAAGGTTAAATTGTGAATCTAACTTTACTTTTGTAACGAATACGATAACAAAATAAATTAACTTAAAAAAATATCTCTAAAGATGGTGAAATACACTTTTAAAAATAATCTAACACAAAGAAAAAATATTAGAAAAGCACACTTTAAAATTAGATTAATTCCTGTAAAAAAAAGGTTAAAGCTTTCGACCCATGATGGGCTCTATTTTCCGCAACTCCACGACTAGCGCGTATTTTGCGTGAATAAACATATCTTTGAATTTCTTCGAAATTCCTGTAATTAAAAAAAATCGAGACGTTCTAAACTAATTAGTTGTGATTAATTCTTACAGTTCTC
The DNA here is from genome assembly GCA_013186455.1 of Papilio dardanus tibullus. Taxonomy (NCBI): domain Eukaryota; kingdom Metazoa; phylum Arthropoda; class Insecta; order Lepidoptera; family Papilionidae; genus Papilio; species Papilio dardanus. The sequence goes on along the minus strand of QDHC01004449.1, from coordinate 39,609 downwards.
ACATTTTTTATGTGCTGTGTGGAATAAAATACGTAACTGACAACACTTCATAAACCAATATTCATAAAAATATAATTACTTAACATTTAAATTATAAATATCAACACAACGTAAAAAAAAGTCTTTGACAGTATCGTACTAGCAAAAACTCATGCTTTTAATTAACCAAGCAAGAGATAAAGCTTTCGGGCAAAGGTTGCTTCGACACGTTAGTGAAAAAACAGCTTAACCACTTCAGGCCTGTGTACCACCATCACAAAAACCACAAATCAAAGAGTAGCTAACGCGCAGATAGCTTCTATCAAATCGGTTATTCGGGTTCTCTTGATCGCTTAACGTATTTGTGTGGCAGGGCGGTCGCACCGCACCGACATCCCCGACGGGGCGGATTCCGAGGCGCCTCTGCCCCCGCACGATGACGTCAAGGGCTCCGAAAACCCCTCGCACGACCACGGCGAGTATATCAGCAATGGAGACACGAAACACCCCGAAAAGAAACCAGACACAGCCGTCTAAATCGTAAGTTGAATCTGTCACTCAGACAACAACAACGGAACTATTCATTTTACAATATCAATATAAAATTAATTTCATTAAAGTTCCCAGTTCTGAGTGACATTTTTAAACGATAGCAAGTACGTTTCGAGCATATTGGTTTAGTATTGCCAGATTTTAAATTGTTACTTATTGAAATGTTGGTAACGACTGATAAAATTATAACTAAGTTTTTCCTTATACTGCTATAATGGTTAAATGCCCTATAAACTATATATTATTCGCATTACTGCCGCTTTTATTAAAATAGGTGTGCATAATATATTAAAAATAATTGTCTTTTTCTCATGTTGTCCACCATTTAGAATGTTTACGCAACGATCGAAAAGAAAGCCATGCTGCCTTTGACTACAATTATTTATATGTAACCTGTATAATAAAAAAAATAACATGAGTGTTGCCAGTAACCATCTAAGTAAAAGTGAACTTTTTTTTTTTTGTTGAGATTTTATGGCCTGGTAGTAAAAGTGAACCGTAAAAATTCTTTGAGCTATTTATAAATAGGAATCTATGTATAATAAAGGTTACACATACATAATGGTAAATATCATGTAATTTCCAAAAAAAGTATTGGCTTTTTATTCGATCGCACTTTTAGAATAATGATGTTTTCGATGTATTAGTAGTGGAAAATAAAATTAAGAATCTCGTTGACATAATTAAAAAAATACATATATCACTATTGTACTACAACGAATCCCAACGTGAAATGTAAGATTAGGCCGTATCTATCTAAATATACAAGTATAGTCAATAACAAATACAGCTACTTAATACAATATTAAATGTAGACAAAACTTTACACTAATTCTTAGAATTTATGAATTTTATATAACTGTTTCTCGATGTACTGCTTGCGATTTTATATAGGTTTTTATACAATAGACTTTTTAAAAAATGTTATATTACTGTCTAGATTTTGTTCATTTTTTAATCTGTCTAATTTGTAATTAATGGCCGTACATAATTATTTTTAATTATAGGTTAAGAATGTGTTCGTACCACCATAATTTTATTCTTTTTAGTTCTTTGTGTATATAAATTGTAATAGAATTTCATCTTATTACATTAAGTTTCCTTAAGTGACAATATTATATGTAAGACATAAGGACATTGTAAAAACTTGTTTTTACTTTAAAATTAAATGTCGGATTATAACCTCAAAAATAACAACTTGAATTTATGACTTTTATAATGAATCTCGTTTTATGTAAAAAATCAATGAACAATATTTTAAGTTTTAGTTCGATAAGTCACCTTCATTGTGATTTTTTTTAGTATTTTGTAATTAAACACATTAATTTGTAAGAATTATTTTTTGTACCAGTTTAGTTTAAGCAGCCTACGTTTATAGTTTTAAAATTTGATTTTGTCAATTATATAAAACAACAACACTGCCATTTTGCACTTTGCCAAAAAAAGAACAGCTTTGAAAATTAGACTCTATTTTATTTTAGATTTTTAATATCTATGTGGAAAAAACTTTTAAATAAATCGTAAAGTATATGTAAGCTGCGTATTAAATATTTATAATTCTTTTTAATCAATTAATCCATTCATTTGTTCGATTCTTAAAAAAATACTTTTTCAATTTTTACACATCTTTTTAATTGGCATACTGAATCTTTTATCTGTGGTCGTTTATTTTTTTCAATATGGCGGACTTTTATTATGATTTTTTTTAAATCGTTGAAGAATGGTGAATTGAATTAATTTGCAATCGTTTCATATAAAGAGCTTATTAAATCAAAGCTATGCTTTAGGTCATTTCGTATGAAACGATATTAAAATATCATATTACCAGATATATAAGAATATTTGAGGATCTTATGCCAATTTTATTAAATAATTAGTCCAAATATTGATGAAAAATTCGCATAAATGTTTATAAATCTCAACGTTAAATGGATAACAATGAATTATAATTGAATATAACGTATTTATTAAATAAATATTATTTTGTTTTATTTATAAACGTCCTTAAAATATTTGTATACGGTTCCAATTATTTAAATTATCAATAAAAACTCAAGTATAACAACGTATAAAAAGCATAAAATTAAAGAAACAAATGACTAATAAATCATCAATAAACAGAACTTCATTCTAATTCATCAATCATGTAAGAAAATAAAACCTTCCTTTTAGCGCTGTCTACCGTAGTTGTCTATGGTTTGGATTTTATTTCAATAGCCAACTAAAGCTGCTTGGTTTATCGAAGACGATTTATTATTAAAAAAAAGTATTGCAACATTAACTCAGCTACGTTATTTAAATTCCAAAGAATAGCACAAAGGTAAGGTAAATCAATTCAGGTTCGCGCGGTTCCATTTTACACCCGCCAAAGCGGAAGTCACGGTACAACGACGAGGTATCATTTATAACTGTCACTATACCGGTCTGTAAGGTAAAATAGAGAAAAATCCATTAAACCAGAGAATATCAAAGTTTATTTTTTCAACCCCATTAAAATACACACTAATTTTGGTGAACTGCTGTATTTCTTCGTCAACTTCTCTAATGTCAACTTTATTTCCCGCTATTGTACGGCACCGGCCGTACCGTACCTGGAGCCCATAGGGGTCTAGAAACACTTTGAGAACCAATGAATTGCCTTACATCCTAAAGCTTCCATACAGTCCTTCATAAGGAATGGTTTTTGCAGCGAATCCATTCTAAAGCATTGTACGCACCAGGATAGTATTTTAGTCGAGTAGCTAGTACCAAGTATCCGAACAAAGGGTTTACTAATCTACTCTACTAAAATGTTGCTGTTCAGACACGTTTAGTTACTAAATTACTATCCTAGTGCGTAGGTTTAGGCTTAAACGAGTCCGAACAGTAGTAAATCCTTTGTTCGGATAAATGCTACTCGCTACTCGACTAAAATAATATCCTGGTGCGAACAAGGCATAAGGTTAAGCTACGGACCAATCCGTAAAATGTTTACTTTTAGTGGCTGTTATGCAAACAGTCACACTGTATTTTTTATCAAATCGTTATAGAAATTCAGCAGCTTTTTTATTTTGAGGGATGTATTCAAAAGCTACACTGCCTTTCGGGGGAAAGATAATATTCTTTATGTATAGTTTTTGAAAATTTTTGACGATCATTTTTACAGGGAGAAACGGCGTGCGTGACCACACTAAGAGCTCGGGAGAATCGTGAGTATATCAGTTTAATTAGTTCCGACATTGTTTGTAAATAAAACACATTCTTTGTAAAGTACACGGGTACCTATAACATAATTTGACTCATAATCTAATAAAACGTACCTAAGGAAAATGTAAGATAACATTAACATTAGTTTTTCACATTATCGCAATTTTTAGGTTATGTGTCAAAGTAATGTTAAGACGTATTTCTCTAACAGTAGATTAAAAATCATACGTTACTAAATGAGCTTCTCAATGAGGATTATTTCTGTAAATAAGTATTTCTTTCTGTAAGGACGCCGGCTGGGGATGTGCTTTTAGAGCGTGGGATGGCGCTACCTTCTAGAACGTACGTTTAAAACCTTCACACACTAGGGGGCGTTATTGGCTTGAACAATACATAATGTGTAGCAAATAACAAAAAAAGCCAATAGTGTTAATAAATATTACAGTTAACGCTTTGTACTCAAAACTGAATTCTACAAAATTCTAATAAAAGCAATAATATAGTAATTATTAGGTAATTTTACGTCTACTGTCACTACTAACATTAAGTTTATTTACACGCAGAATATATTCGCAAATGCAATGCGACTAGCATTAGTAATAGTAATATGGCATTGTACATATTAGCCTTCGTATTTAATATATTTTAAAAATGAACTATAACGTTGTGTGGTCAGTAGCGACACCGAGAGCGCGGTGGGAGGGCGCGAGCGTTCCCGTCTGAGCGCGCTGGGTGCACGCATGCGCGCCGCTCTGCCACGCGCGCGCGACCGCGTGCAGGCCACAGAGCCCAACACAGACGCTGATGATAAGGTAACACAGAACTTAACTCAACAGTAAGGTTGAAGAAGTATAGTCATGTCCTTACATCATCAACGTAGTGGATTTTACGACTTGCTGACGCGTAATCAGTCTTTGGTAAGCGTGGACTAGATAAAAAGAACCTGATATAACTAAATGCGACCAAATCACACGACACGATTACATTCTAAGCTAAATAGAAGACGGTATCGTTACTAAATCAGCAAAAGCACATGACCCCCCATACAGACTCCAAAAATGTAAAATACACATAAAACTACTAGAAATAAGATCATATTAATTGTAGTTGGCGATGCCTATGAAGCGAAGTTATTTAAAAACCTTTTGAATGACTTTACAGATCCTTTCGGAAGAGAAGAAAGGAGTAGTGTACGCTGAGCTTCAGCTCGGCGAGCACACCACCGAGAAACCGCCGCCGCCGTCTACAGAGTACGCGGAAATCGTCTACACCGACAAGAACCAGCAGGAGACTAAAGAATGAAGCAACTCACCTTACACGCCTAATTCCCATATCCACAGCGTACAAATTCAAAAATAGAACTTATTATAACGGTTTTATTTCAAAAACCATAGACAACAATTTTGAGGGACTGTCAGAAAAGTCGTTTTTTAAATTTTGTTCGAAGAGTTTTAATATTTTTACAAACAATTTTCAGGTACCCAACAAACTGTATATAATTTCATTAAAACCATTCGTTATTATAAATTCCACCGAAAGTAAAATATTTATTTGAGAGTATATTATATTGTTTTTTTTTAATGTTAAGTCTTGATATTTACTATTTTATAAACCTTATACGCATTATATATCAAAAACTAATAAAAGTTAAAAAATAAGATACTTTATTAATATTTCGAATGCTTTTTAAATCAAAATTTTTATATTTAATATGTTAAGTGAAAAGTAATCTCATTTATTCCTATACTATAAATGTATTGTGTTGTGTGCTTTTGAATTGATATTATATTTGTAGTAATTTGTAAGATTTTTAGAATATAAGTAATTTATGTGACACGAAAAAAAAATTGCACAAAATAATTAGACGATGCTTAAAAATCACCAAACAAAATACATTTTATTACTAAATCGGTACATCTATCTGCGTAATGATCTTATTAAAAAAAAACTTTCCATATATTTTATTAAAATGTTGCAACACAAACTAAAATTCAAAACATCAATGCAAATCAAAATTTCGAAGTCTGTTTCAATCATTCTTGTGGATTTCGTCCACTTTTATTGTATCATCCCTGTCATTCTCTTTGGCAAAATAGAGACAATATATTAAAAAATGTTAAGACAGTGGAAATTTGCGATTCATGCCTCGTAACTACTGTTTTTTATAATGTTTATTGCTTTGTTTAACTATAAATTACTTTGATGGAATGTTTACGTGTTGTGTGTTTTTATTTTTTCTGAGTAAATATTACAATGTTTTGTTAGATTTAAGTACAAATCAGGGTTAATAATTGTGGAGGCTTTATTTATAAAGGATCCCATATTTACACTGTTTATCCAGTATAAGGTACAAAATGTTATGTTTATTGTCATATAAGAAAACGATTTTATGTATTTGATTTAACTTTATACTTGGCTTTCTTATTGAGACAAATTCCAACAGCTACTAAAAACGTTCCATTTGTCAATATATTTTTAATTTTCGGGTTAGAGATATTTTACCGCAAAAAGGAGTATGTAAAATATACTGTATATCGTAGCAATCATGGCTCGTCATACGTAAAAATGGCTCAATTTAGAGTCTGAAAAAATTTAATGTATCCGTCCTTTTATTTTAGACTTTAATTTTAATTATTTTAACTAAGTTTTACGTTTTGGGTGCTTATGATTTTCTTATATAGTTTTAGTTATTTTTTAATTCAGTCATGTACGTAAAGATGATTTTGTGTAAATTGGGTGTTTACAACCATTTTTTGTACTCCAAAACTTTTCTGCCGGAATAAACTACCAAAATAATTAAAAGTTTGAATAAATAACTATATTGTACTTTCATGCACCAGAATAGTTGTAAAGTTTTATATTATACACGATTTGCAATTGCATTCCACCATTCTAGTATTAAGTATTAAGACATAAGAAAACAATAAGGTTAAGCAATTTTGTGTATATGTATCATATGCAAATTGAATAATTAAATTGTAAAAGTTAAAACAGGACAAACTAAATCATTATTTAATTGACAGTAAAACAAAGACCAACTGCGACTTGTTCCTTAATCTTGCTGTGTTTCGAATTTACTAAAAATCATCTGTTTTTATAATGTAGTAAAATAAAAAGAAACACACAAAACAACTTTAATAGTTATCATAAGTACTTAAGATACCCAACAAACATATTGTATTAGAAATAAAATGTGTCATTTTCGTGCTCGTTTTATTTTACAGTTAGCATCCTTTTAAATTATCACTCTCAAAATAGGAAATAAATCAATAAATGTGGCACAATAAGGCCTATGGGAAGTAGTATAGAGAGCATCAAGCATTTTATCAGTTCAAATTACTCTGGCGAGCCAGGGTTTTTTCTGATCCTGTCTAATCCATTAGATACATATAAGTTCTAAGTGTTGCATCTTTCATCCAGAGCCGTTAGACCGTTGTGGAGATACTTTCAAACAAACAACCATCCATCCAAACCATCGCATTTGTAATATTATAGTAAGATATTTAATTATACCCTTTCAAATTATTGTGTTTTTTAGAGCGTCGGTGGCTCAGGGGTTTTAGCTCTTGACTTGTAAACTGCAGGTCCCGAGTTCGAATCCCGGCATGTACCAATGTGTTTTTCGATTTTCGATTTTTATATGTGCATATTTACCGACGCTCTTAGGTGAAGGAAAACATCGTGATGCAACCTGCACATATCGGCGAAGAAATTCAAAGATATGTGTATTCACGCAAAATACGCGCTAGTCGTGGAGTTGCGGAAAATGGAGCCCATCATGGGTCAAAAAAAATGTGTTTTTTTGCATAGACTCTGAAATAAATAAAAAAAAGGTTTTACGTTTTTGTTTCTGCGAGTGTTACTCTATGTGAAAAATAAAAGTTTCTATTTGTCTATGGTAAAATTTTCACATCCTGTTGTCAAGTTTTATTTTTATAAAAATTGTTTTGTTTTGACAGCTACCGCCAATTTACAAATTTGTAGGAAAAAGAACAATCTGTAATGTCAAGAGAAATAAAGCTATAAATTTGTTGTATTTATTATAACTAAATTTGCCTATAGTTTTTCGTATACCTTTACATTAAATATGGAGTCGCCGAAACCAGACTTAGTTGCTATATATAGGTTGGAGTTTTATAAGAAGAAGAAAAACTGGAAACTATCCGACACGAAGAAATGTAAACGTGATCAAATCTCAAACCTCAAGTAAGTTTGTGGTATAAGTACTTTATCTGCCTTTTCAAACTCCGATGGACGTCACATGGAAGGTGGAGAGGACATTCAAATTTGCTTATTGCTTTTTTCTTGTTTTCATCCAACCAAGTTCAACGCAATAAGTGGTTTAGCTTACATATTTAAAGAGTTTTTATATATCAATAGACCAGCAATAAACATGTTTTTTGTCCATAAAAGTGATCATAATCATCAACTGTTCTGTTGTATAACGATTTAAATCTCATATTTGGTTATCAACTTTAACAAACTTATTTGCAGAAAGCTCTTGAACCAGACATACGATGTGGAAGAACCTAAAGTAGAATTTTCTCAGCTAAATAATGCATTTCTTGATACAGAATCTGGTTGGTATTTTTGGTTATTATTGCATAAACAATACTATAGACTTTACTGATGATATCCATTCTTCATAGGGTTATAATTTTTCAGGTTTTTAACCATTTCTGTAAGAACATTTATCAGTATATTTAAAAATCTTTATTTGCTTTTTCTATTTTTAATTTACGATTTACCTTTAATATTACTTATCAACAAATTCACTATTTTGTATAACATATTTTTATAGATAGTAATGCAACTTCAAAGCAACTTAACAAACCAAAAGAAGTTCATGAAACTGACTCTGTCTCTCATTCTGTCTCCAATATTCAAGAGAATAAGCATACAAAAGATGCGACAGTTGAATTACTGGAATTACCAGAAATAGCATCTTTGGATGGATGCACGGATGTTGTACAAAACTATTTAGATCCACAATTTGAAGATGTACAAAATTATTCAAATAATTATAGATATTTAGATGATGATAAATATTGGCAGGATCATAATGGAAATTGGAGGATTGTACCTGATTTCGGACAGTATTGTGCTAATGGTAATTAAAAATGTATTGATTAATATTGTCTCTGGTTTATTTTGAAAATCGATATAGGTTTAATATTAAAAAAACTAATACTGAAAAGAAAGCTCAAAATGCTAATAAGTGCTACTATTGAGTCACACTAATTAGCTTGTTTTTTTTTAATTTTTAGTACTTACGAGTAGTACAACCATTTCATTTGCGACCGAGTTTGCGGAAAAAACGGAGATTTTACTTTGGCTTAAGGCCATTTTATGCCTGACATTAGCCTAATAAAGTCCCTGTGTAAGAAAAAAAACAATCACCTCCAAGTCTGTCCTACCCCTTTAAGGTCGGCACACCAGGTTTTTGTCCTCCACATTATTCTCGAGCATCAAAAAACCACAAAGTAAAAAAAAAATGATCTAGCATAATATTTTTCCTTGTTAGATCCAGCACAAGCGAATGGTCTGGAGTGCGGCGACAATGCGACAAACACTTTGGACTGGCGACAGAGAGATGATGAATTATTCGTACCCGCTGATGACCTGCGCTGGATATCTGATAACGTTAGAAATGTTATTAAATACAGTCAAACCTGGATAAGCGAGAATTATATTAGTGAGAGACCTCTATGACCGAGTCATTATGGTCCCGAGGGAGGATTTCCATAAGTGAGAAACTCGGATTAAAGAGTAACCTCAATTAGCGAGAAATCGCGGTCCCTTGAACTCTCTTATCTAGGTTCGAATGTATCGCTAAATAAAGAATGCCTTATTATTAAATATTTTTGAATTAAGTAAATTTTTAAGATTAACGGCTGCACATAACCCTTAAAGATTTATGATCGAATACATTTAACAGCTACTTAAATGATATAACCATGCTTAAAATAATTAAAGTCAAAGGTTTTCTAAATATCTAAATTTCATTAACATTTTAATATTTTTTTCTAAATTTCATTAAAATTTTAATATTTTTTTTTAAATTTCATTAAAATTTTAATGATTTTTTAAATTCCATTAAAATTTTAATGATTTTTTTCTAAATTCCATTAAAACTGTGTGAAATGTATGAAATGTCAGCTATAGTGTCTAAAGACATGTTTTTATACAATTGTAAACCGATGAGACTACAATAGTGATTATTCAGGTGTACTCGTACGGGGGAGTGGAGTTGGAGAGTGAGATGCAAGTGAGTGATACTTCGGTGGACAGCTGGGGAGAGTTCGTCCGCGGCGCTGACGTCGCGCCGCACTCCTCAGAGATTGAGTTGACATTACCTAAGTGTTAGTTATATTTATTATCATTTAAAAGGAATTCTAACACAATAGAAATTGGGTTTGAGAAATTTTAAGGCACTGTTCTGACAGCTGTCATAACAGAATAAACAAGTCAAGCAACTTTTGTTTTGTCCGAATTTTTTTTTTTAATTCTTACTGAGGATTAATACTTTTTAATAATTCTGTGTACAAGAATTTTCTAATTGTCAGTCTCGGTTGAGATGGCAAAAGTTTTTAATGTTCATCAATATCATGTTTTTACAAGAAAAATTATTGCTTGAATCTAGTGTTATTTTCTTTCTACCCTGCGGGTTCATTAGACCGAGTTCGCGATAAAAAAGATTTTGCTTCGTCGTCAAGCCGTGTTTTGACATCGATCTAATGAAGCCTTACAGTAATATTTTTATTAACAATAATTATTTAGCCTTATAGTAAGAAGGCTTGAATAGTTTGTTGTGTTTGCAGCGCTGAGCTCAGCGGAGGTAAGCGCCAACGGTCTGGCGCGGCTGAGCTCAGCACAGCTGCGAGCGGCGGTGCGGGCGCACACCAACTTATTGCGCAACCTCCTCAATGAAGAGAACCAACGTAGAGTGAGTTTTTTTATATCTACTTGTATACATATACACAGATTTAGTATTTTTATATAATGTAAATGTTATGTATAGGGAGCAATGATACGAACGCTAGCTTAGTGCAGACTGGTTTATTGAGGTAGCTGTCAAAGTGACGGCAGACGCAGCAGCCGTTCGGAAACATACACAACAGTAAATGGTCAATTTGTGTACACTTCCTTATATTTTATACGCTTCGTTCCAATGAAAAGCCAAAGTAACGTAGAACCATTAAATTACATGGCGGCAATTATATTTGATTTTTTTGAATGTTTTGTGAAAATTGTAAGATTAAATGAAAGTCATATTGTAAAGTATTTTTATATGAAATATTTTGGGATGCGGTACAGTCAAGTGACCAAGTTGAGAAAGGCTATGTGATCACAATATTTTTATGGTATTTTTCGTGATATATTAAAAAAAATAGGTAGACTAGATCTGAAAACCCTTAACAGCTTCATTAGACGGATGTCACTCAAATAACGACCTTACGCAGAAGCAAAAATCTTTTCCGCGAACTCTGTCTAATGAAGCCGGGTTACAAGTTGATTAGTGTTTGTAATAACTTGCAGCGTATCCGTTCGTGTCTCTCTTTAACGAATCCAGCGTTGTACGGCGGGGAGGGTGTCATGATGTCACCGCGCGCTGTCACCGAGGCGAGCTACGACGAGCAGCCCACGCACGACTATGACACCTCATGTCACCGCAACCACTTGACAAGAGAGAAAACATTCATAAAGAATTTTGATGATATCTTTCTATCGGGTTCATATAAAAATGAAACTCAAGAAATTGGCAGAGGTCGAGGAAGGTTACAAAATATACTAAGAAATGATTATCAAATGAATTTGCAAAGACCACTAGGAGTGGGCAGGGGAAGGACGTGTAAATTTTAACTTTTTGTACGGAATAAGAGATTTTTTTTTTTTCTATACTTTATTGCGAAGCGAAAGTTTTTCTATTTTTGTATTTGAAAGTTTAGTAGCTATGAATCTCATTGAAATTATTCTCAAAGAACAAAGTTCCTGAAAATCTTAAATAATTATAATTATTGTTTTTTTTATAAATTGTTTAAATGCATGTTACTTAATTACATAATTTTTTGTTATCATGATAAAATTTAAAGTACCAAGAAGTATTAATTTGAGTTTAGTTCGAAATGTTAATTTTACCAAAATGTATTTGGTAAATTGCATGTGAAGATATATCTTTAAATTCCTTGTTTCTCAATTTATTTGATTAATGTTGATTTATAATTCAAAATTATTAAAAATTAAAATACGTTAGTACCCATTTTCTGGGTACATTTAACAGTACTCTGATTCTATTGAGCTAAGTATACCAAAAAATAATTTAAAAAAATCCAAAAAAAAATGGGGTTAAATTAATTGCTCAATATTTTGTATGAAGATAAAAAAACATTTTGGATGTTTTTTATTCGTTAGAAAAACGAATTTACTAAATTACCAAATAGTTCAAAATAAAAACTATTCCAAATATTTTGTAAAAGTCTGAATTATACATCTGTGATTTGGTTTCTCTAAAAATGTTTGAAACATTTTTGGGAACCGAGATCTCGTTCATATGTAAAATTTATTGTAAATAAAAATGATTATGTTCAAGTTTATTTTGTTTCATTTCTAAATACATTCAATTGTATAAAAAAAAAACTCAACCTTAACCAACTACTTAAGTCCGCTGGCGCAGTGACCCAGTGTCTTGGCCTTCGACACAAGAGCACGCCAGCGTCGCCTATTTTGACCTGTCTCCTGCCAATCAACCAGCTACTAAAAGGTTAAAGTAAGGTTCGACCCAAGATGGGCTTTTGCATGAATACACATATCTTTGAATTTCTTCGCCGATATGTACATAACGATGTTATCCTTCACTGTAAGAACGTCGTGTATAGTAATAGTATAGTAAGATCTAAAGTGCGCAAAAATAATGGAACACCGAATTCCAAAAATATCAGTACAACCAAAGCTTTCAATTAAATCGAAACACCCACACTGCGCAAAAACATCGCAACAGTCACAGCACCAAACATATGAGAGCATCCAAAGAGCCATAATTATAGCAACAGTCACAGCGCCAATGGTATCGAAGCATCCAAAGTGCGCAAAAATATCGGAACATTAAATGAAATTGAACTCTATTTTTATATGTTTGAGATACAATTTAGAATAGCCTGCTTACGTTAAAGAAACATACGTCAAAATCATTTGAAGCTTTGATTAGAAATATTTCTATACTATCTATGGTACATGGCGGGATTCGAACCAACTACTAAGGAGTTAAAATAAAAAACATAGTTATTAACAACTTCATTTTATAATAACACTTTACAGTAAGTTTCCACTGCGAAACGTCTACAAAAAAAAATTAAAAATTTTACAATCTCAGGTTCGTACACAGATACGCGTCGATAACATATAGCGTAAGACAAGAAACTAAATTTGCAGATATCCGTATTCTTGTGTGCGAACAGCCTTATAGTAATTAGTCTTAAGAATTAAAATATTATGCATAAGTACACTTAGGTTATGAAAGTTGAGCAACACAAGACTGAAAAACTAATTTATAATAAATTCATGAACAAACTAATAGATGACGCCACTTTGAAAATAAAAATTCCATGATTTCCCAAAAAAAAAATCGAATAAAAAATAATAGAATCATGTCGGAGATGTCAATTATTCTAGAGCTTCATTAGACCGAGTTCGCGATAAAAACAGAGATTTAGCTTCGACGTAAGGCCGACTTTTGCGTTACATTGGTCTAATGAAGCCCTAAGGTTAATGCCTCCTACAGGCAAACCTTCAGTCATAAAACAACAATATATATAATCCGGTCAGTTGCAGTTCCTACGGGTTGTTGGATCGAGGCTTGCCTTTCCTATAGCTGGCGGTGTTTAGTTCCCGCTCGTATGCCCACAATAGACGCCTATGTATCGGTGCTCGACCAGCCTTAGATAATGTCTCTCGATAATCTCGATAATCATATACAGTCGATTCTGGTTAAGCGCGATATTTGTCTCGGTTATCGAGGTTTCTCACTTATGGAGGTGTCTCGTCGGGGCTAGAGAGATCCTCGCTATAGTGGTTTCTCTCTTATCCAAGTTTGACTGTATATAAAGTTACATTTTTAAACATAAACACATATTAATTCGATGTTACGTAGCTGTTAAAACTTTTTTTAAACTGAAACTCCGTACCACAAGTGGCGCCATCTAATAAATTACTCCGTTGAATTGTAAATTCTTTCAATAAGTACATATTTACAAAAGAACACAATAAATTGAACTTCTAATATTATTATACATTTTATTATGCATTATAATTATCTTAATATCTAACGTAAACGTAAAAGTCGGTGAATTAAAGAATAATAAGTATTCGAAAATTAAAAAGCGGAAATCTTTTAAGCCATTTGCAATCGTTGTCTTTGATTGGCCAATATTTGAACAAGCATTTGACAAACAAATACTTCTGACATCGTTTGACTAATTATGCATCATATTTATTATAATAATGGACGGAATTTTTCTATATTATTCAGTCTTAAAAATTAGATTCTGTGGTTCTAAATACATTGTCATTTTAGATATGTTTAAATGAGATATGTGGAAGCAAAATTATATAAAATTAAGACAATTTTGCTTTGACATATTAAAACTTTTGACGAAAGTTGCAACAAGATGTCGACATACAAGTTGACAATTGCCACAAAACGGCAACAGACAAATTGACAATTGCCACATGATGTCGACAAAAAAGTTGACAATTGCCCCATGATGTCGCCAAAAAAGTTGACAATTGCCACATGATGTCGACAAAAAAGTTGACGAATGCCACGAAATATCGACAAAAAAGTTGACACTTGCCATATGATAACAACATACAAGTTGACAATTGCCACAAGATGGCGACAGACAAATTGACAATTGCCACAAGATGGCGACATACAAGTTGACAACTGCCACAAGATAGCGACAGACAAAATTAACAATTGCCACAAGATGGCTGCTGTTTATATCTCTTTACTGGCGCTCTCCGAGGAGCCGGAGGAGTAGTCCTCGCCGGTGGCGCTGGAGGCGGTGGCGTTGCGCGCGGCGGCCGGCTCCCGCGCCTCTATCTTCAGCGGTGTCGTCCAGTTCACGATGGACCGCGTCGCGTTCGCGTTCAGAGGGATACCTAGCTCACCTAAGAATTGTCTGGAATTAAACAGTTTATGTTAATCAAAACCTCTAAAAGTTCCTTATATCAACATTGTTAATTATTTTCTAATGTTAAGATGCCGGAATTTATAACCCTATGTTTTTATTAGGCCGAGTTCGCGCAAAAAACGGATATTTTGCTTCGGCGTAAAGCCCTTTTTTGCGTGGCATCGGTCCAATGAAGCCATAAGGTAAGAAACAGTAGTAAAGTGTTGTTAATTTATTTTTTCTGACTACCCACTGTTGGGAGTAGGAATTCCCCAATGCCTTCTGCAATATGCGATCCGTCTTATATATTATTTTTAACTACCTTCCTTAGGAGTTTCTCAATTCGACTGTGTGTTTGTTTTTTTTTATTATTGTTTGTGTATAATGAAGTATTCTTACGCGACGTCATCAGCGCTCCGTCGCCAGTTGAAGAATTCGTCTCCAAGGTTGAAGGTGACGTTGCTCTTCATCACCAGCTTGACGGGCTGCTGCGAGCGCGGCCGCGGCGCCTGCGGGGGCACGGCCGCGCCCCCAGCGCCCCCCGGCGGCTCGCTCGTGTTAGGTTCCTTTGCAAAACCACTCGATATCAAAATATACGGGGTAATTTACTTGCTATAATTATTATTTATTAAATTATATACAAATACATTTAACTTATATAATTCAGATTTGAAAAAGACGCGCCTTATTAGCGCACTATTTAATATACACAAACTTAGCGACTTTCTAACTTTTGATTTTATTAATATTAATATTTTTAAGGTATATTATTTTTTAGTAATAACTAGACCCTTTTAAATAAATATCGAAAATATTAAATAAGTTTATGGTGATAAATAAATAAAAAAACAAACAAATATACTATTTACTCTATGAGATACATGAGGCTCTCGATGTATGGTATACATAGAGTAAATAGTGCACTTATTTATCTATATCTTACTCGTTAATAAAGCCTTTAAGGTTTATACCTAACGCCATAAGGAGTGTGTGTGTGTAAGGAGTTTGTGTGTGTGTGTCAACTTACGATGTAAGGACCGTCGTGCGCGCGCACGTGCGGCCGCGCGTGCTGCAGGCGCTCCACCAGCACGTTGCCGAAGTGATTCTTCACAGCTTTAAATTACCTCACAATAAGCTATCACACTCGATAAACTTAAGTTATCAAACCTATATAAAGGGCTATAGACGTTCAGTTTTAATTGTGAAGTTCGATTGCGCAGTAAAAATGTCCTGTGTAGGCAACACTAAAAATTGTACTATTCGTCTGTGCAGTTCAAATTAACATGTGCAGTTAAAACTAAACGTTCATAGTCGGTTTAAATCTATAACCACAAAGTCGGTAGTTGGAAAATAAGGTATTTTTAAGTAGATTTTTCATATTAAATTTACGCTAGTATGGCAACACTGGGGTTGCACATGTTACTCTTTGATTTTTAATCTATGGTTTTGTAAAAATCAAGTTGCAAAAGCACTAGGTTTTAATAAAATAAGACAAATAATAATGTGATTTTGTTTTAATCATAACAAACACTAACGGTACGATTATGAGCATTTTTTTGGATGGCCAGTATGACAATGGTGTAATTTATTTGTATCTGTATTAATATATTATATTATCTATGGTTATACTTACTCTGTGATGGATAATGTGAGTTCTCCACACTTATCATCATGTTGCCGCTCTTTTCCTCAGACGTTTCTCTCTTGTAGTTGTCATATTCATCGTTCCATGTCGGCAACGGGTTGGCTCTAATATTCAAATAAAAAAAAATAATGACTAGTGTTACCCGTGGGTCTGTTCAAGCAGAAATTTTAAAAAAGTACTTAGTGTCCTTACAAATTATGATCTATTTGTGTCAAATTTCATCGAGATACCTTCAAATAAACATAAATTCATAATACTTTAATATATAATATTAGTATGATTCATTTATATAGTACAACAAGGAAGTGTGAAGTCTAGCCTCGTGAGAAGCTGAATCGCTTGGTTTTGTTAGAAAATGTGTCATAACTACATGCACTAAGATAATTATAATTTAGTCTAATTTATATAGTAAACTACAAACTACTAATAAAAAACGAAATGTTATATTTATTTTTAAAGAGAAAAGATTTGTATTTTTGTTTGTATTGAAATAACTCAATAACTGGGCCGATTTCAAAAATTCTTTCACAGTTCGAAAGCTACATTATCCCCGAGTGACATAGGCTATATTTTTTTATTTTTCTCGGATGAAGTCGCGAGCAACAGCTAGTAAATTATATTTACCTTAGTTTAGCATCCATTAACGGCGTGTCTTCAATATCATCAGGTTGGTACAACGGGACCATAGTTGTGTGCTTGCGTTTATGTTTCTTCTTCTTTCCTGATTGCTGCAAAATCATATTCATATATCGAACGAGTTTGTCATGTGGCGCCACTGTCGCTAACACGGCCTCCTGATTGGCGGACGTTATACGAATGTCGAATGCAGCCACCTGATTGGCTAACAGTAGTTTGACATTTCAATACGATTGTAGTTCACGCCTCTTACCCTAGGGGTTTATTGTCGCGAACTCGATCTAATGAAGCCCTATGATTACATACAAGTATGTCAATTTATAATCGGATGACAAGTTATACATCCCCGCTTCATTTTTTTTATTATACTATAAATTATTTCTATTGATTGCTTTAAAACACTACATTTGACAAAAATAATATTTTTCTATTTTTCCGCTAATCAGCCAGACTTTTACGAAAGAGATATTTCGAGCTATTCCTACCGTGTGTAGTTAATCGCGTTAGTGAAAAATGTGTTTAAATATCATATAAAGTGCATATAATCCTCGCCGCCCACACACTGACCTGCGGAGCTTCATTAGGCAGCTGCTTCACTTCGACGAACTCCTCCACAATGATCTTGTTCTGTGTGGGCGGCGCCCTGCCCCCCGCCGCGCCACCTACCTCCTCCTCGTCCGTGCCCCCGCC